>JXCR01119252.1:10554-33884 GCA_002079205.1 Phalaenopsis hybrid cultivar
ATATATATATATATATATATATATATATATATATATATATATATATATATATATATATATATATATATATATATATATATATATATATATATATATATTACTTTTAATAAGTGAAATACATATTTTTATGCATAAATAAGATGACATACATAAAGAAATTAAAGTTTAGGGGTCAGTTATTTAATGTGAGACTTTTTAAGTAAAATGCAGCCGAACCCTTAAACATCATTGTGTCTTTTGATATAACAATGGAATTTCATTAGAAATATCTGTGTTAATCATGCTCACATGAGAGCACTCCTATGATAGATGATCTCGTGGTAAGTTATACCAACCGTGCAAAATTGTGAGGCCACAGACCAAAGCCGACAATACATTGATGTGTGAGAGCATATAAATATATAGGAATATTTAATCTTGAAATAAAATCCTTCAGTCATTTCAATAAAAAAAATATTATTTCCTCTTGCCATCAGGTCTGCCTGGCCCATTGTATGGGTCATATGTATGGCTCAATATCTAGGGTATTAAGCTAGCACTTGAAACAAAAGTCATCTATTCACAATGTCCTGTTTGATTTATACAATTTTAGAATTAAATAAATATATATATTGAGTCTGAACAATCATATATATATATATATANATGTACATACATATATGTATGTACATACATACATCTATGTATGTACATACATACATATATGTATGTACATACATACATATATATATATGCTTTTATATTTTGTTTAGTACGTTGAATAATTAAATATGAAATTGTATTACATGAATATGTTTGACCTAATCAAGTGGTCATGAATCAAACATTTGTAAGAAAATCAATTTTACTAAGGAGTTCGAGGCATGGCAATCAGAACAACTAAGGTTCAAAGGAGAGATGGCTATTTGACCAAACAGTCGAAGAAATTGCCGGTCAAAAAGTCGACCGGTCCAAAATCAGTCAAACCAGAAGATAGCTGTTGCAAGACAAAACACGATTGTCAGAGGCTCACTCTGCCAGGGCAACAAACTTTTTAAAAACGACCAATGGGATCCAACCGAAATGAAACATGTCAGGGGCATTGTAGATATTTCACAAATAGGCATATGTCATCTATAAATATGCGAACATTAAATGTAGCAAGGACAAATCTAAGTACAATTGAAATATAACTCAAAATAAATTTTATGTGGTGTTTGCATATCATACAATCAACAAGATTTATGCATGAATTTAACCTAAATCAAACCAAACACCAAAAAATCATAACTTAAATCCAAAGCTCCATTATACTTTTTACACGTTTCATCTATATTACGACTTAAATGTGAATTTAATAAATCTGAATGAGAGACGAATTTACTAAATTCTATTTAATGTAAATCATGATAGCAACCAAAACACCGCCTTAATCAATATCAAATGTCAAAAAAAAAAAAAAAAAAAAACAATTAAATAAGAGCATGGTATTATTTTCAGTTGGCATGTGGTTTGGCATTTCTTTCAGCATTAAATTCTAATTATGATTTTTTATTTCTAATAGTTGCTCTCGTAATTCAAAATTTTCACATTATTTCTTACGAAAATGGGTTGATTTCTTACTCCGACATTCAACCGTCGATAAAATTTCCCAATATTCGCTGCTTGACATAATTGCCCACGAAATGGGACGTTACTTTGTCCCAACCAATAAATATTTAAATAGTCCGCCTGCTGGCTAACTTGACCTAACCTTGACCTTATTCTCCATTTTTTTTTTGGCTACCTTGACCTAAGTTGTAGGAGCTCATTGCCTACGTCTTCTAACTAAAAAATAATTTCCCGTCTTTTAACTAAAAATAAAATGTTGAAATATTCACCTATATCAAATTATATTGAATTTTTTTTTTTCAAAATGCACAATATAACATGCTAACGTGCGCTGTAAACAACAATTTTCTAGTTGTAATTATCTTTTTAAGCTTATCTTCCAAGGTATAATTAACCTTGCAATGACCGAAAACCATAATTCAAATATTTTGATATAGTGATAGCACTGATATGAGAAAAATTATTCCATACAGACAACATATACAGAGATGCATACGGTGTCCGATCTCCACCGTCCATCACATCAATTTTTTTTTTTTAAATCAAAATAGGGACCGCTATCATATATCTTTGCTGTGATGAACGGTGGAGATCGGACACCGTATGCTTCTATACAAACGATGTTCGTATAGAATAATTTTTCCTGATATGGTGTCTATCAAAGTTTTATATTGTAAGAAAAATAATTTACGTCCTCCAAACATATCAAGCAATTTGGTGATCTGTTGAGAATTATAATTGTATTTCTATATGCAAGAACTTAGAGTGGCAAATCACTTCCTCCAAACCATATGCATGATTGAAATCTCCTCTGATATAATTACATAACCATCACATTAATATATCACAATTTACTACTACACCATGATGACAATGTCTTAGCTTTACTCTAACTCAATGATTGCTTAGCGTTTAAGGTTCGGACAACCTGAAGATTTGCATGATTATGAAAGTAAATCTTATTGACTTTTATTTAAATAAGATGGAGGAATTTTTATCTAAGCAAACATTTCAAACATATTTTGTTAAGAAAATAAATAACAATTATATTTTCCCAATTTTGGCTATTATGGAACATATATTAGGCCATATTTCCTTATTTCATTAAAAGAAAGAGTTTATCTTAAAGTCTTATTACACACTTTAAGATATAAAGTAACCAATATAACTTATAGTCTCATTATGCCTTTCGAGATTTAGGTAATATTATTATGAACATACCACCCTAAAAGTTTAACTGCTTAACTAAGATATATACCAAACGAGGTAGATGTTAACTCGTTCTAGCTACTTATTATAAAATAATCATCAAATTACGTGCACAAGTACCAAATTTTTAAATATTTTATCATGTCGTACATGTGATGGTCCTTCTTTGCTTCCAATAATAATTCACGAGAAAAAGTTTTTATATATTGTCAAATAACTCTATCATCACACGCAACTTAAATGAAGTGTTTGCAGGATGGATTTATTGTTGCTTGAAAGGTTTGTATCGTGTTTCAATACTCGTCAAAGTCATATAAAATCACGACCTTCATAGGAAGTGAAATTTCATACATTATCTAATAAATTTTGCATTAATTTATTCTCATCATTTACTAATCATTCTCAATAATAGTTGATAAATTAGGACCTAAGAGATATACAATTAAAGACAATTAAAGAGCCGATTGAAATGAGACAATTGAGTGTTAACATTGAAGCCATTAGCTTCGAAATGTTTAATATTCTACATCACACTCTCCACTCTTTATGCGATATGAGGAATATGATATTTCTTTATAGATAAAATTAGAATTGACATTTGCATACATAACCACATAACTCAAATGAGTTAATTACTAAAATGATGGGAAGTGAAAAGTAATACAAATAAAATCAAGTTTTAAACATATTTTAATCATAATCCGAACTTTAATCAAACATCATGCATACTTAACTCATATTATATCTTAATCTAATTCAAAATTTGTTCCAACTATGTGAATTTATGTTTGTACTTTGTTTGAACCTTGATAGAACTTTGATCGAATCATATTCCAATTTTATTGAACTTGATTTGAACCATATTTGCTCAAATTATGATTGAAATTTATTCGAGCATCATCAGAACAATGCTTGAAAGTACAAACAAAGTTTAAACTAGGGTGAAGTAAATGTTTGATCAAGGTTATGTGCTGACTAATGTTTTTATAGTATTAGGTTTTGAAAAGTGAATAATATTTTAAATTTGAATAATTAAGCACGCAACATCATTAATCATGAAAGACTATTCAGAAATAAAGCTGAAAACTCAGATTTGAAATTTTCCTGTGAATATTTAACATATTTTAATAATATATCAAGCATATAATATATATTTAGTCTATTTTTTATCTTCATCACTTGAAAAACAAAGCTTAAATTAAAATATGTTGAAATTTAAAATTTTTGAATTCATTTAAAATATTTAGGAAATATAAATTTTCAATGTGTCAAATTAAATTTAAAATAATATTTAATAATTTTAAGACTTATTTTTTTAAAATATTAACAAAAATTATTTTCATGTTTCAGAATTAATAAATTAATATATAATTTTTTATTTTAAAATAAACTTGATAATTCTTAACTATATGTTGCGGTCAAATATTTGACTCCCACGCTATTTTTCAAAACTAGTGAAAGCCCTTTCCTCTTGTTCTTTTGTACTTTCGACCCTTGTCCAGTTTTTACCTTTGATCCCGGTGGGTGTGGGTAGAAGAAGGGTTAGGTGAGCATGACGAGCTGCCCCAAGTATAAAACCGAAGATCAGCTCAATTCTCCCCACTTCGGTCGGCGAGTACGTTGCTGTAAGGTGTTCATATTTTTCCTGCTCTTTTTGACCTAAATCGATCGGTAACTCCAAACTAATTTGCGCCATAGTCGTTTTTGCTTGTTGAGAATCTGGTTCTGTTGATGCGAGTGTTGTTGTGGGAACAGAGTAGAAATTCGATTTATGTTTTCGTTGTTCGAGTTTGTTTGTAGCTTGCTTACTGGTACCGATCCTTATGAACTGTATCTTATTTCGATGAGCGTGGATTTGTTTGAGTTTTGGTTTGGCTTGAGGTTGCGTTTCTCTTAGATTATGTTTAGAGTTGTTGAGTTTCTATAGATGAAAAATGAAAAAAAAAGGACTTTTTTTTGTTATAAATGTTTAGATTTTTTGAATTTCTCTTAAGATCAAACCTTGCTGATGTTATGTTTTATGTATTTTGATGTTTTGGCTTTTGGCTCACAGACTTTCATTGTGTGATCAGTGTAGTTATGATAAAGTTTGCTTAAAAGATTAGTGGCTTAGTTCGTTGCTGTTGCCAGAGGGCAAAGCCTGATTAGATAGTGTAGCTTCTGCAATGAAATAGATTAATCATTCCTCAGTCCATGATTACTGAGGAATACCATGAGGTTATGATGTTATTTTGACGTCTAATCCACAACAAAATGGTTGGTACATATTAAACTGAATTACTTAAGAGAATGTGGATTTTACAGTTATTTTTCTTGCATTTTGATGAATTTTTTATGGGAAAGCTAGCAAAAGCATATTAGAATTTTCAAATTAATTAACTTTATTTTAAGTAAAGAGTAATTATAGAGAAGATAATTGTATAATCTTGGTTTAGAGTAAAGATAATT
The DNA here is from genome assembly GCA_002079205.1 of Phalaenopsis hybrid cultivar. NCBI lineage: Eukaryota > Viridiplantae > Streptophyta > Magnoliopsida > Asparagales > Orchidaceae > Phalaenopsis > Phalaenopsis hybrid cultivar. The sequence goes on from JXCR01119252.1 coordinate 15,802, forward strand.
TGCATGGCCCTTAATTACTATTTAGATTGAACTTTGAAAGCTCATAGCCGAATGCCATTCCTTGAAATCAATTGCATTTTAATATTGGATGCAGATTACAGCTGTAAGGGCCAAAATATACTCTTAGTACTGCATAGTGCAAAGTATTACATTGAGCCATGTCAAATCCATCTGGTGGACTTCATATTGCATCAAGAAACAATTCGTTAGAGAGAAGCAATATTCATAGTGAGTCTTTCTTGGAGGAGAGAGATATTGACGGCACACCAGAGACCGGATGTCTCTCAATCGTGGTGCTTGGTGCTTCGGGAGACCTTGCGAAGAAGAAGACATTCCCGGCTTTGTTCCACCTTTTCCGCCAGGTTCGTTTTGTTTTTCTTACTATGATATTAATTGTGAAATATCTATTATGAACCTGCAATTAATATAACTCGCAAATACGAATTGAGATAATACAATACCTTTATGACTGATACCGGTGTTGGCCAAATTTCATCATTTATTTCACTTTCGAATTGTTTTAGCCATGTTGTTAGGCCTAGCTACCACAATATGAAATATAATTGAATTTCAGAGAAAGTTAAGCTGGTTCTTCTTTATATAACATAATTTAAAAGTGCCATTCTAATCAATTCTTTTATTGCTACATTTTTGTGTTATCTAGGAGGAATTTGATTTATTTCCTGAACCATTAGTAGTGGACTATTGTAATTCTGTGCCTCACCTTCTAAAATAAAATTTGTCTTTCTCGTGAACTGCCTAATTGTGCCGTTTTCAACTGCTAATGATTGACTTTGCTATTGGTACTAATGATGGTGTCAGTCCCTGTATATATTTTTTTTCTTCGTTTTGCTACATTTCACTTAAAAGGCTGAAGGGAAATTATAGATCAAGCTAAGTCCAACTTGATTCCCTTGTTATTCTAACTGAACAAAGTGTCACAAATTTATAGGTTCAACTTAGTCATGGTAAAAATTTGGATGAGACTCAAAAGGAAGACTATGGTCAGCCAGAGAGGAAAGACATTATTTATATTCAAATGAAATTAAGTGCTAGATAGATGGTATGAGATTTTTCTCATACTATTCCAAATATCTTCGACAATATATAAAACACGGGCCAAGTTTAATATCGATCAAAATTGAAATGAGTTTCAAGCTTCAAGGATAAAATATCGTGATAATTTAATGTTAAAGTATTAGGAGTTGAAGGGGTAGACCAAAGGTAACATTGTCAAAGTTGTGGAACAAGATTTGTGCAAAATAGATTTAACATTTCACAAAATATTTAGTAAGAACGAATAGATGACGTGATACCGTAGTTATAATACCAGAGTTAACTCAAAACACAATAGGAAAAACAAATATTATTACTAAAAGCAAATAAACGGTTACAATCAAACCACTTTAAAGAGAAAATACAACAACATGACATCCAAAAATTTGAAATAGCAACAGACACGACACAATCACTCAAACTAGAATGGATTTCGGGGTGGTGATGGTGATTAGCAGGTGGTGGAATGAAGGATGAGGTGGTTAGTAAGCTGAAAACAACAAGACAATGACTTTCTGGGTTCCAGACAAAAAGTACGTGACAAATATCGACATGGCATGGCTGTATGGGATAATGGCAACAAAGGCGAGGGCTGGAACAACGACTTGAAAGATGGAGGGCCGGAACAGTAATGGGGGGTGCGGTGGACTGTCGGACAGCCAAAGGAAGGCTGTCTTGGGTGGGGGCAGCTAGGAAACTGTAGGAAAACAACAGAAGGGCTACTTTTGGGGCAGCCCGCATTGAGGAGGAATTTGTGGCAGTGAAGCGAGAGAGGTTTAGAGGAGTTAGGGAAGGATAAACACCACATAGAGATCAAGATACAGCCGAAGTACCACCTGAAGCCCTATGACACAACCCTCAAATTGAAGAAGAGACGTTGGCGACTATCTCGGTACAAAACACAGGAAAAATTGACTTTCAAACCGTAATACAATATATATATATATATATATATATATATATATATATATATATATATATNCCATCTCTCTCAATCGCGGGAATTGCGTGGCTTGTGTCTCACATCTGGAGCCGAGCGCTCAAGCGTTAGGTTGAGGATTGATAAACCACTTTAAAGAGAAAATACAACAACACGCCATCCAAAAATTTGAAATAAAAACAGACACGACACAATCACTCAAACTAGAATGGATTTCGGGGTGGTGATGGTGATTAGCAGGTGGTGGGATGATAGATGAGGTGGTTGGCAAGCTGAAACAACAAAACAATAACTTTCTAGGTTCCAAACAACAAGTGCGTGACAATATGGACATGACATGGCTGTCCGGGATAATGACAACAAAGGCGAGGGCTGGAACAACAACAACGTGAAAGATGGAGTGCTGGAACAGTAATGGGGGGTGGGGTGGACTGCTGGACAACCAAAGGAAGGCTGTCTTGGGTGGGGGCGGCGAGGAAATTGTAGGAAAACAGCGGAAGGGCTACTGTCGGGGAAGCCCACACTGAGGAGGAATTCGTGGCAGTGAAGCCTAGAGAGGTTCAAACGAGTTAGGGAAGGGTAAACACCACCTAGAGATCAATATACAGTTGAAGTACCACTTGAAGCCCTAGGATACAACTCTCAAATTGAAGAAGAGACATCGATGACTATCTCGGTACAAAACATAGGAAAAATTGACTTCCAAACAGTAGTAAAACACATATATAAGAATATAATTAAAAAATAACAAAGGATAATAGGAATGACACAGAAAAACTGAGTTAGGGATTGATTCAACCGATCTCCCCATCTCTCGCAATCACGGGAATTGTGCGGCTTTTGTCTCGCATCCGGAGCCGAGCGCTCAAGCGTTAGGTTGATGATTGATAAACCACTTTAAAGAGAAAATACAACAACACGACATTCAAAAATTTGAAAAAGCAACAAATACGACACAATCACTCAAACTAGAATGAATTTTGGGTGGTGATGGTGATTAGCAGGTGGTTGGATGAAGGATGAGGTGGTTGGCAAACTGAAAACGCAAGACAATGACTTTCTAGGTTCCAAACAACAAGTACGTGGCAAATATCGACATGGCATGGCTATTCGGGATAATGGCAACAAAGGCGAGGCTGGAGCTGCAACAACATGAAAGATGGAGGGTTGGAACAGTGATGGGGGGTGTGATGGACTTTCGGACAGCCAAAGGAAGGCTATCTTGGGTGGGGGCAGCGAGGAAACTGTAGGAAAACAACAGAAGGGCTACTGTCGGGAAGCCCACACTGAGGAGGAATTCGTGGCAGTGAAGCGAGAGAGGTTTAAAGGAGTTAGGGAAGATAAACACCACCTAGAGATCAAGATACAACTGAAGTACCATCTGAAGCCCTTGGATCAAATTGAAGAAGAGTCGTCGACGACTATCTCGATACAAAAAACAGGAAAAATTGATTTCCAAACCTTAATACGACACATATATAAGAATATAATTAAAAAATAATAAAGGATAATAGGAATGAAAGCAGAAAAAATGAATTCGGGTTTGATTCGACCTATCTCCCCATCTCTCGCAATCGCGGGAATTGCGTGGCTTGTGTCTCGCATCCGGAGCCGAGCGCTCAAGCGTTAGGCTGAGGATTGATAAAGCCCACCTTAGATTGTTGGAATAATGTTGATTAGAGTGGTGGTGGTGGTGATGATGATGAGACATTCATATAAAGGTAAATATATACATTCATACATGTGCTTATGTATACACATTCAGAGTTGTTTGTAAAACAGTTGAACTAATTTTGAGCAACTCATTTTCTATCCAAATTATATTTATCTTATCTAAACAACGTTCAATCAATTACTCCTAACTTTTGAGCTTTGAGGGTTTTCTCACATAGTATTATTCTCAGTACATAATGTATGTTAGCGCTTCTATTTATTCAGGAAACTTATTTTTGTTATGCTTAGTTTACATGTTTATGCTCTCAAATGCTTAATATTTACAGGGATTTTTGCAATCCAATGAGGTCCACATATTTGGATATGCACGGACAAAGATATCCAGTGAAGAATTAAGAGAGCGACTCCGTGGGTAATGCTTTCTTTCTCGAAGTAATGTGTTCTCATTAATTGTCAAATTTAACTTTGTTTTGGTGCATCTTAAAGTTCATGTCATAGCCATTATAATCTTTATATCATCTAAGAGATCATCCCAAGCATGGAATCAAGTCCACTCAAATTCATGCAAGACTACAGAAATGGAATTTAATCCCTTAAAATATAATAAAATTATTTATTTTCCTTCAAGTATATGATCTTTCAATTTATATATTTTTCTGCAAGTATATGATTGATTCTTCCCAATTAAACTGTTTTCAAACCTCTTACACAAATCAACCTAGCCTGCCAATGCAGCTAGCTTTTTTTTGCAACTTGTTTGCTTGAGCAAGTGAATAACTCTGCGGGAAACCTTCCACTTTGATCCAAAGTCAAGAGAAGGCTTCACAATATTGAAATAATGATTAAGGGAATGCAGCGAATGATTTTAAATTCAAACAACATAATTGACAACTAACAATTACTTAATTATCTACTCTTTATTGTAAACATTTTGGATTACACATGTCGTAACATCAAGTTCAATTATGCATGACTACTAAACAAGCCAGCAAATGAAACACTCCTAATGTCTGTTGGAACCAGTCCTTCACACAATACCAACTGTTGTTTGAGTGGCACTTCAAACTTCAATAATGAAAGCACTTTAACATGTGCTTAATCTTCTCAATTGAAACCCAAAAATAAGATACTCTATCCTATGATAAACTACATACAAGTATATCAAATGGAAATGGTGTAGGCGCATGATGGAGACATTTAGTATGGTGGAGAGTGCTTTGAGTTCGAGGATTCTGCTTGAGCAGACTGAGCAAAATTGGCGTGAGAGGTGTTTCGAAGGCTGGAGCATGTAATGGAGCAACGAGAGAGAGGGAGATGGGATGTGGCATCATTCTCATGTGAGACGTAGGAGGAGACATTTGTTTTGGTCTGCAGCTGAAGAGGAGAAAAATAGAGGGTTTAATCAAATGTTATTATTTTCTAATATATATATATTTTTATTTGTCCCTTTTTTTGATTGGGACAATTCGGTAGTGGGGCATGGGGAGTAGAATATCTTGGGTGCAAGATTTCAGCGGGTATGATTAAGTGGGATTTAAATTTTGACTGATTTTCTTATTTTATATATAGAGATTGAGTGTATTAATTTTTGCTAGTGCATTTTTGTCTATCATGCATTCCGATTGGCGAGCTGCCTCTAGTTTTGTGTTTCCCTTGAAATACATGTCGTTTGTGTACGCAACTCATGCAATGTGGGTGTCATTTTTGAATAATTCATATGTTTTGGACACTCTCACGCAATCTATTTTGTGATCGTACGACATTTTAGTGATGTCTGTGTTAATCCAAGCATTTTGGTCTCGATCTGTGTCATGTTTGATCGTTCACCGTTTTCATCTCGTTTGATCAACCCGACTTATATAACATATATGGAAATCAATAGTTTAATCAATTTAACTAATTAAATTTATATGGAAGTAAAAAATCTCAATAGCTCAATAGGACAATGGAGAAAAATGATTCATGTAGGTGATCCCACTTAGTAGGATAAATACTTGCTGTTGTCAAAACCTCAATTGCTCAAAAAATTTATGAACACATGCAAATGCATGCACATGTGCGCGCACACACACTTGCTTGCACACTCATGCTAGAGGTTACTCTTGTTGTTGGCGGAAGATAACGATTTGTCCATGCAATATTGCAGCTGATGTTAAAGATATATGATGCCACCCTAACGTCCCTTTATACCTCTCTCTCTCTCTCTCTCCTTTCTTTAGTTTTATGCTTGTAATCCTTGGCTAAATTTGATCGTGTTTTGCATTGATGAGTTTTACTTGGTCATTTGATGGCCTCTATCCCTACCTTCTTCTATCTTGGCTGGTGGTTCGATCATAGTTTCTGGTAATGGTATGTTTGGTAGTTAGATTGAGCGTGCACCATCTGATGAGTCATCTATATTCATGAAAGAAATTCCAAGTACCCAACTCTTGCTAAACATGAAAAAAGCATTCTTGAAATTCCCTGATGGCTGCTGAACGTTTTCTGTGGAAAAGTTATGCAGATGTCTTATTTTCAAAATAAGAGAAAATAATAAAGACAACATAGAAAAAATAGAGACATGGATTCCTGGATGGATATGTGAAGAAACATGGGAAGTGTAAAGAAATAGTTTGATGGAATGATAGATTCTTATATCGCTGGGCAATGCAAAAGCTGTTGTGCAACATTAAATTTTGTTGGGAGAAGGGTTGTGCTTGGATCCTTGCTCTTTGTAGGAGACGTGATATACTTAACAATTTGGCATGTTCTGAACCTCTTAGATCTACAACTTGTCACTTACTACTGCATGCTGCATAAACTTTCTCCGACTGTCCCCCACAATGCTTACTACATGCATTAATTTTCTAATTCTATATGCAGATATCTTAGTAAAGGAAAGGAAGATTCAGCTGAGTTAGACTATTTGTCAAAATTTCTGCAACTGGTAAGCTTTATCTTCAATGCTGTTTTTTGAATATTTGCACATTTGAACACTAAAATTATCTGGCCATAATTTTCAGATAAAATATGTAAGTGGTTCTTATGATGGTGAAGAGGGTTTCCAGTTATTAAACAAGGAAATTTCGGAGCACGAGTCCTCAAAAAATACTCAACTCGGAACCTCACGCAGACTCTTTTATCTAGCACTTCCCCCATCTGTCTATCCATCAGTCTGCAGAATGATCAGAAATTATTGTATGAACCAATGTAAGACTTACTACAGGGTTTTATTTGAATAGTAGGATTATTTTCATTGTAGTTCCAACTGCAGAGCATTTTAACCGGCATGAGAATTCTTGATATTTATCCGAATTCAACATTAGATGTTGTATTTAGGGTTGGATTTCATCCCTATTTTAAGCAAAAGTAGCATGTGACTTTTTGCAGCGTGGCTAATTCTAGTGTTTTCTTACTACTATTTTATGAAACACGAGTTTATCACCCTTTTGCAAGAGTAAGATTGTAGTTAATAAAACTAATGTTGACAATTGGGTCGACTTGAAACAATGGTTAAATTACCTCTATGTTGACCAAGATGCATGGAAATAGTCTTCCTATGATGTAGGAGCAAGTTTGCCAAAAGAATGTCCTTTGTGAAGTTTTTTAATACCTTATGGGGTTGATATATCATTTCATTAGAGGAGGTACTTTATCTTGTAGATTTGTGCGTTTTATCATTTTTTTTTATTTATCAATATGCAAGTTCCTAAGGTGCAGTTTTTATAATTTAATGGTAGGCGTGCATTGTTTTAATTTTTTCTGATTTGTTTTAAGCACCATCTGGAGTTCTGAAATTTGTAAATTTTCATCAGCTAATAGCTTATAATTGTTTCTGGTTTCTTCTTTTGTTTGTATCTTATACTTATAAATTATTTGTTCCGTCATAAGCAGTTTTAAAGCATATTATATTCCCAAATTTTTGTTTTGATTGAGGAAGTAATTAGTCTTATCGTGGTAAGAAATTTGAAGAGTTGTTTTGACCGTTGAGCTCTTCTGAATGAGTTTACATGTGGCGTGCAAATTTTTTTTTTTGATGATAATTATATATTTATTTTAATTTATTATTGTGTTTGCGTAATTTCATTTCTTCATTGTTTTTCTTTGAGGATAAAAATATATTTATTCATTTTATTTATGATTGAATTAATGAAGCAAGAAGAATGGCTCTTCATTTCTTGCAAAACATGTTTTTAGAGCACTTTGATAAGTGGATGCTAAAACTCGAGTTGCCTTGCTTGCAGCCATTGGTTTGGAATGTTGATGGCTCATTTAGTATAATTATTTTGTGCTATCATATGTTGATAATGTTTCGAAGTTCACGCCTTTGTGATATTTCTTTTCTCCTGGAGTTTTTCAAAATTTTAAATTAACATAGTTAATTTTTTACTAATGCACATAGTAACAATTATTTCTGCTCTCTAACTCCTGAACTTTTCCAGCTGATCTTACTGGATGGACTAGGATTATTGTGGAGAAACCTTTTGGAAAGGACTTGAGTTCAGCAGAAGAACTGAGTGCTCAACTTGGAGAACTGTTTGATGAAAAACAACTTTACCGAATTGATCACTACTTGGGGAAGGAACTGGTGCAAAATTTGGTAAGTCTACATTCTTACTCATGCTTAAGTTTCTTAGCGCTCAACTTACTTTTTCCATGGCTTTTATTTGGCAGCTGGTGGTTCGTTTTGCAAATCGCTTTTTCTTACCACTTTGGAACCGTGATAACATTGACAACGTACAGGCAAGATTTTCTTTTCACTTAGTGAACTTCAAGAGTTCAAAGTTGGCAATGTTGCATTGGTCAAGGATAATAATCTCAGAAAGTATTTTATTTTATTTTCAAAATGTTTAATTTTGAATTATGACAATTTGGCAAAAAATTTTGAATTATGACAATTTGGCCTGAACGATCACAATGCCATTCTCGAATTTCCAATTGTTTCATCTTCGGTTCTCAATTGTTTCTCCTGGTTGGGATGCTACCTGTAGATATTACCCTTGTTTCACTTTCAGAATTGTTTTGCATACATATCATTAAATATTATTTTAGTCGCTAACTCCAATAGTTAAATGAAACATCTTTCCTGGTTTTTTAAATTAATTTCAAAATAGAATGAAATACAGGATATTAGCTCTTTGCATTATAATGCTTAAATTGTTGTAAGGGATTATGCATGGTAGTGGGCTTCAAAAGTTCCTGGCTTGGCTCTGCTGAGGATATTAGAGTTCATTTTCAGGTTGATTTTTTAGAAAGTTTGTAACACCCTATCTTAGCAATTTAAAGGTATACCCCAAATTTTGCATCTCTTAGAATTCGATCAAGTTAATTTTATAAAATTTTACACGTCGAATTGATCAATTTGATATATAAAACCAAGCATGAATTTTTAATGTATGAGAATATATAAAATTATGAAGTTATAAATTTAATTACTTTTAATAAATCTGAATTATCCTCTTAATCCCGTATCATCGATATAGCAGTTGGCATTCCCCGAACTTAAGGACACATGCAACTGCTGGATATGATCAAGTGAAGGGGATTAATTGGGATCTAAGTTAAAATGTCTCATACCTTTCATTTCTCCCATCCCACATCTCTTGGTTTCAAGGGACTGAAGAGCTCATGCGATCCAACATTGTAGCAGGGCGGGGTGAGTGGCTAGGCAGGGAGTCGGAGCTCTCGACTGGGAGTTTCAGGAGAAAGACAATGAGTATAAACCTCTCCTTCACGATATTTATGACATTCCCGTCCTTCCTTATACTTCCATTTTGACGTTTCCTCGAATCAATGCACTTTTTCATGTGGAGGAATGCTTGGCTTCTCTCCAATTTGCTTTGGGAACATGATTTTTTAAGAGGAGTCCTAATAAGTTGAAGAAAATTCTGTTTTTCTTTAGCCACCCCATTTGATTTTGAGTGTTAGGAAATGAGATTTGATGAAAAAAGCCTTCTTTATTATGAAAAGGAGATTATAATTTATTTGAAAATATATCTATTATTAACCATTGTAATCTTTTAATTGTTAAATCCTAATTGATTTTTTATGGTGACAAAAGTTGGGAGAATATGAGGAACATCAAAATTTTATTTTGTAAGATCTATCTATGTCACAGTTATTAATAGATGTTACAAATCCACCGACTTCAAATATATTAAGGGGTCCTCAATTATTAGATTAGATTAATAAAATTGGAGTAAATTATTGTTTTTCCTTTACAGGAAAAGGTATTCTGTGATGTTGAACAAGCAGAGTCTTTGAATAAAAATTTTCGTTGTCAAAATCTTTTTATAATGAAGGAAATATATATCCTAGAACCTTAAATAATGCATGCCCTCAGTGATAATGGCGATCTAAGATATTATCTTTTTTTGAGCTAAAAGAGATAAGGGAGAGTGACGAGTGATTCAAAATATTTTTGCCTCCAATAAGATATAGCCGATTCTTTTGTCTAGCTTTGTCCACTTGTCTTCTTTTAGTTAGGTCCTGGAAAACACAATGATTGGCAAAAAATATCACCTAATGGTTTTAATCTTTTGTTATTTTTTTGATAGATAAAAGACTTTTATAAGGTTAGAGATAGTAGTGCATTAATGTGAGTGAATGAAGGGGAGAGGCTGTAATCCACTGCCTTGCAATAGTGGTAAAGGAGCCATTTACTACTTCATTTTTTATTTTTTGTTATTAAGGTAGGTTTGATAGTTTAGAAAGACATTGACATATTTTTACAAATGATTTGTGGAAAATTGAGTTAATTACCCTAGTATTAGAGGATCTATTTTAGGTATTACTTACAAAAAGATAAAAGTTTTTGTTTGAAATATAAAATAATTTAAAATATTTATATATAAAAATTTTATGATATTTTAAAAACTAAAATTTTATAAATTATAATATATAATAAATTAATAATAATAATATATTAACATACTATATTAGTAATATACTAATATAGATATTATGTATTTATACAATATAAGTTATATAATTAATATAGTATATTATTTATATATATTAATATTAGTGATGTCAAACTAGCTCGTCGTTCGTGAACAGCTCGTGTTTGACTCGTTCGTTAAGAAACGAACACGAATAGTGACTTCACGAATAATTTCGAACACGAGCTTATTTCAAACAAACTAAATTTCAAACGAACCGAACACGAATACAAGCTCTGTTCGTTTGTGTTCGGTTCGTTTACACCCCTGCATACAGTCCATACCCAACCACTATCTGAATGGCACAATCAACTTGCTTGATTGTTAAAGTGATTGGTATTTTTTGTGTCATCAAGTCATTTGGCTTGGCAACTGCAATGACGGAAAAGAGAGTCAAAACTACTGGCTCTTGTAAGGGAAGTTGGGATGGTAAATGTGGTTTTCCATTGATTGCAAGTTGTCAATGTCTTTCTGGATGCATGTTTGACGGCTTAGGCTGATGCAAAACTCACCTAGCTGTGTGCTTCTTTAGCTTTTTTGGGTAATTAGGCTACAATGTACCTCTGATTATTCACATTTTTTTAGGTCTATAACGGATCAACTTCTTGCACATTTATATTGTGGTGCTAGCGTTGGGGCATATTTATCTTGCTTGATTTTGAAAGTGTGTATTTTAGTGTGTCATTTACTACAACAATGAAAAAGAGAGGTGAACTGTTGGTTCTTGTAAAGGAAGTTGGGATGGCTTATTCTGTAAGTGGTTTTCTATTACAATTTGCTCTCTAGCTCACTTGGGGTGTAATGTTTACTTGGTTAGGATGTGCAGAATTTTCTAATGCTAGCTAGCTAGCTGGTGCTTCTTGAGTTTACCTAGGTAATGAGGCTACAGTATAACCCTGGTCAAGGTCTTGAAACCGGAAGTCTATCACTTGTATGTAGACTTTATCCATGAAACATGGATATGAATACAAGAACATGGACATGACACAACATGATATAAGTACAAAAAGTAGGATACAATATACCATTGGCTCGTTTTTATATTTAATAAAATTTTAATATATAATGTATAATTTTTTACTAAATAAATTATTGATATAAAATCTATAATTAATCCTAATTTTCATATAATATAATATTAGATTAGTTCAAATAATACAATATTTTCTACATTCAATAGAATACTTCTAAATGCATGGAAAACCTAAATTAAAAAAAAAGAATAAAATCTATCAGCCCACACAAATAATTTTACATTTATTTCCTAAAATATATTCTAATGTCATAATTATAAAATTTTGTAATCATAATCATTAAAAATTTAATGTGAAATATAAAAATAATTTAATCTATGACTTATTGCACAACTCACTACACATGTTTACCGGGGGGAATAGAATGACAACACGTTCCGACTTCCTCTTTGCCTTGTGTCATCTTAGGGTCTGTTTGGGGCAGCTTATTTGGTGCGGTGGCGTTTTGAAAACACACTCGATCTGTTTGGGTAAACTGCGTTTTCACAGCTTATGCGTTTTGAAAACGCTGAAAATAGCGTTTTCAGACCGCATCTAGATAGGTGCGGTGGTAGCTTTCTGCCAACAGTATGGCTTTTCCAAAAAAATAAAAATTTGTAATAACCACTGCATCTAGCTTATCAGCAGATTATTTAATAAGCTATAGCTGTCCCAAACAGACCCTTAGTCTGTGATGTCTTTGTTAGTTCAACATGAGGAGAAAAAAGGGTTTGCCTATTTATTGTTTTCATCATCTTCCTACCTTCTCCTGTCATGCATCTTTACTTTTGCTAGCGTGCTTCTTCCTCCCATATTTTCCGAATGAGCCACACCGTCTTCAACGTCTAAGTGTGAGATGAATTAGTTATTGCATGGCATTAAAAAAAAAAACTCTCCATTGAGTTTTATTTTCGGCTTGCTATGTCACATATCGTGTCCCATGTCCGTGTCTAACATTGTGTTTGTCGTGTTGCTGTGATTTTGTTGCAGTGTAAAAGCCTAAATTCACTTCTAGCATAGTTTGCTGGACACATGTGAGACGTGTTAGAGCCGCATTCTGGTCTGACGTGTTCGACATGAGCACATACGCCATTTGGAAGTGTCTGTGCTTCATAGATTGAATATATCAGTTTGTATTACCTTACATGAGCCAACTTTCCATAGGCAAGTAAATGATAAAAGGCATAACAATATGATATTCACACCATAATCAACTTTTTAGCACACTTAAAAACATTCTGCATGCTATGATTTTTCTTTAACATTGGTAACCAGTAGTTTGATGTTGAAAGAAGCCGTTTAGTGTGTGATGATTATAAAAATGGAGGACTAGACAAAAGGGCATGATATCTCACCATTGGTTAAACCCGAAAATCCTAATCTTCTTTCAATATCTTCTGTACGGTTGGCTTGTTTTTTTTCTTAGGTATGATTTATGTCATCATCTATAGATAATCTTTTATTTAGGATGTTTGATGGTAGGTTTTTCATAACTAAATCATATGAAAGATCAATCGTTGATATGTTGGAAGCTAGAGATCAAATTTTGATCCAAGATTTCTATATGCAAATGAAAGAAACAAACATTTTCATCTTGTACTTTGTATGAACTAAAGTACTGATAATTGTGCTATAAACAACTTTTGTTTTTCATACTCTTGAGTAAGATTTTCAGAAAAAAATATTTTGCATTACTGCAAATTCTCTTAATTTGATCTTTGTATCTACGTTTGATTTCATTGCCCTTGTGCATATAACATGAATCCTAAGCCAATTGCAATATGGTATTATTCTTTCTCTACATTCTTGTATTCGCATATTAGTTTCTTTTCCTCTGTACTTCTACATGGACAAAGCCAAAAAAATTTAAAAGCATTTTTCTGTCTAACGTTTGGCATGCATTACTAATTAAATGAGCTTTTTCCCTTTGAAGTTATGGAGATTTTATTTAAATCGTATTTTAATTTTTATTTCTTTGTATCTATCAATCTCAGATTGTCTTCAGGGAGGATTTTGGAACTGAAGGACGTGGAGGATATTTTGATGAATATGGGTAGGCCATAGTGGATTTGTTAAATGATTGAAACGTTTCGTTCTTTAGTTTACTTTCATTATTTGGAGTCTGGGCTAACTATAACATGATAGCTACTTGATGCAGTTGTGCAACAGTAATCTTTCTGAAATTTAAGATGAAATTTAAAATTTTCAAACAATATAAAGGCTGCTGTAACTAGTTCAAAGTTGCATAAATTAAAATTTAACCGTAGCTCTAGAAATCTAGTTAAAAATTTTGAAATACAGAAAATTGACTTAAGGATCCAAAGATAATGTTAGCAGTTAGCGCATGTACTGATGGATCAAACTTGACCCATATAGCTCCTTGAAAAAAACAGTGTCAGAGGATGGATTCTGGCTTAGATAGCCTTTGAGAGTAAGAGCCATTCTTTCTTGAAAAGACATTTTCAGAGGATTGAGTAATGAAATAACCAAGTATAAAAAATACCAATTTATTTGGCTCAAGGAAAAATGACCTACAACAATAGTGGCGAGGGGTAGTAATAATTCAATATTAAAGGTATATGAAGGAACTATTTTTCTCCATATAACAAATATGGGGAACTTTTTTTCCCTTCACTAGCATGAGAAGAGTGGTGAAAATGTCAACAAATATTGGAGGATCTATTTTCAAGAGAAGAACAATAAAGAAAATGAAGAGTTCCTCTCATGAAATATCCAAGAACAAAAATAAGCATATAAGAGGCCACAAAAAATCCTCTCAATTTTTTTTGTATTCTGTTAAATAATGAGAATGTACTAATAACAGCCTTTGTTCAGTCTTAAAGGAGAAGCATTCCTTGCAATCAAATCCTTGTCGAAACCCTTGATGCTTTATCTCTCGCTAGTTTGGTTCCCTTTCTTACTTTTGGATTTCAACTTATTGTCTGATTGAGTGAGAATGGTAGTTAAAGCAAGTTATAGGAAGATTGCTAAAATATCCTAAAGGATTTGATGTAAATCTTATAAACTCATTTCCTTTAAATTGAATTCTGATAATTTCATATAAAGATATACATAACTAAGTTGATGCTCAAATTACCAGTGCCTCCTCACTCGAAGCCCAAGTGGAATTCAGCAATTTTACAAATTGAGTTCAATCATTTCCTTAACTTGAGAGCAAGGATCACCTTGGCAAGCCTGTCAGTAGTTTTGTGTTTTATATAGATCTTCTGGACTAAACCTTCCATCTTCAACCTTCTCTTTGATGAAGTGGACCATCCAGATACTTGACTCTCTAATGTTACCTATGATCTCTGAGTGAATGACACTTTGACTATCATAAAAGTAAAAGAACTATTGAGTTTCCCTGGTGCAAACTGAACTCTTCAACTAATTTTTTTATTCAAATGACTTCTTTGGTAACTACAAAAAGGGACATATACCTTGCCTTTGTGTAGACAAAGTAATTGTAGGCTAAAGCCAAGTCTTTCGATTGATGGGACACCCAAAAAGGCTGAAGACATCTATAGCTTAAGAATTCTTTCTATGAAGATCACTAGCATAATTAGAACAAAAAATCCCACAACTTTGTAACCATAGGTTCTTGATTGTGAGATACCTCAAAAGCTATTATGTTGCTTACTAATCCATGAATCTCAGAACTCTAGATATGTGAAATGCTAAGTGAGTGCATACTATTAGATACACTATACTTTCAACTATGCCACGATAAGACACCATAGTGATATACTTATTTTATTTTGCTAACTAAGAAGTTATTGACAAACAAAAATAACTAACTAGCGGAAAAATGGTAAGCTTTGTAGTCCACAAAATAAATCTTTCTCGCACCACCCACATTAACATGTTTTTGTTGTGGTAGAAATAAAGTACTTGCCTTTTAATTTGTTATAACCTTTCCCCCAAAATTCTCATAATAATGGCAAATTCTCAATCGACTGATCTATAAGGTGTTTCGCTGTAATCAATCGTATGAGAAAAATATTATAAAAGATCATCTATAAGTTACTTTACACACACAACAGACAAACGAGCTTCTATTAAACCCACGATTTTTCATGAAATTATCTGAGGTTTTAAATCATTGCTTGAGGGGCCAGGCCATATTAAAATTTATGCACTGAACATACATAATGTTACTGTATTTGCAAGATTGAGTACTTATAGGTATTGTATGCAATTTTCTAATCAAAATTATTATCCTCACATTCAACCATTCCAACTCTAGGTCTTGCATTGTAATTATGGAATGAGTAAGCACAATTAATTTACTACCAAGTGCATGTTAAAGGACAAAATACTTATTTGGTTTGTTCGGGAATAATTTACAATCATGGAACTTGCAGGCACAATTAATCTACTATCAAGCTCGTAGTAAAGGAGCACAAAATAAGAAGATTAATCAAGTACTTACCAAATAATTCTCTCTGACAACTAACATGGGAAGAATAGAGAAAGTTTATGTAGGCTTAAAAATTTTGATGCCTCCAGACCCTCTGTTTTTGTTTAATTTTTTTTTGAGAGATCTCTGAGTATCAAATTTCATAAGGTAGATGGAATAGTAGATAAGACAATACCCATATATTCATAGTCATTTTGCGAGAACTTTTTGATCGGGGGTTTGAGATGTCCTATAAACACAAGCCTCTATAGTTAATTATCTCTTTTGATAACAAGAACACTTTCGATTAAGGCTAGTCATTTAAAAATGAATATTTAACTTATAACAATAACAAACATATGGTTTTGATCTATAAAATAACTTAGAGCTTAAAGCAGATTGTGGGGAAAATGACGACGAACTCAATCAAAATCCCATGGTTTCGTCATGTCGGGTTGTTGTGGTCCCCAATCTACATAGTTAGAGGAGGTATTCAACCCAACCTGATTGAAAGATCCTTGTCAACGATCATGGTTTTTATTTCACATATTTGGATATCTTAAAGTGAATTATAAACTTTAAAGACTTGCACAATTTTAAAGCCTTGAATTTACTATGAAATTTATATTAAGAGGCACATTCAAGATTTTGAAAATATGCATTGTTGCATTCATTATATAAACACCCTAAAGCATGCCTAACTCAAGAGTATCTCAAGTGTTTCTTATCTAAGTCTTAAGAGTGGGGCTCAAATTTACATCTCGAGTGTCTATTTCTCTGTAGTTGATAAAATATGAAATTAAATCTTTTTGTTCTCATCTACTCCATGAAGATGGCCATTGATTAAAAAAAGATACAAAATTTTCTTTCAAATTTTTTTTTTTTTTTTTTGAAATAACATGAACTATAACAATCTCTTTGAGGAATTGGTGCGTGATATTTTGATGCACAAGACATATTCCAACGTTGTATGAAAATCTCTATATAAAAAAAATCCATCTTTAGCCTGAAAACATATCCATTGCCCTTGCAATAATCACAAGATTATGAGATGTATAACAATAGCAGTCTACGGTCTCTCTGGAGTCTGAAGCGGTTTATAAATGTGTTTTTTTGAACTGTCTTTAAACTTCTAGAAAACCAAAAATCTACTCATAAACCAAACAGTATTGCGCTTAAGAGTTGTCCAAATGTTGTGAATTCTCAGTATCTCTATAATCTAACCTTCCCAAAGCAACCTGCTAATCACCTGACATGCAACTGTTTGATTAAATTCTCATGGGAATTGCAATACAGAGTTGATTACGCAAAGACATCTTAAAGGTATTGTATAAATAGAAGTAAAGTGCTCACCTGCCTGGTATGTTGCTCTAAGCATGAACGAAGGTCCATTATTATTGTACTTTATAGGTCATTAGCTCCGTTAGGATATGATACGATTCTAGCTCTTATACGTAATCAAATGTGGCACAAATATCTGGAACAGCATATCAAATCTTTAAACTGATAATAGACCAACATTATCTTTCAGAATAATAATACTGCTTAAATCAAAACAAAACAACAACAACCAGTTGTCATGATAGCAGCTGTAGTTTTGTATAGAATTCGTCAGGTTTATCTTGATAGTACCTGGAGTGGGCTCCTAAGCAGACCATTGGCAAGCTTAGGGAATGTGGATGGGAATTGGCTGCAGAATTCATATCCTTCGATATTATACTGTTGACCTCATTTTTTAGTGAGGTCTTAGTCTCCTACTCTTAGAACCTATGATCTAGCTTTAGGAGTTCTTATTGACCATCCTAGCGGACTAGCGATGGAGCCCACCTCCAGTAGAACTTCAAGCCACTTCTTGACTTATTTTTGTGAAGAACTCGCATGAGTGGTTCCAAGCACTCAACTTTTAGTTGCAAGGGCTAAGAACCAACATGTAGAGGGCCCGAAATTGAGTTCCTATAGGATCAAACAGCCTTAGGTGAACCCTTTGTGACTCGATTACTCGCGAACGCCGCATTTCACGCACTCACTGCACCCCACACAACTTTGACTTGAATTGACTCGCCCGTCGGCAAACTCATCCG
>JXCR01119256.1:0-18142 GCA_002079205.1 Phalaenopsis hybrid cultivar
AAATGCAAATGTAGCAAGTCCAAACCACGTAGTCCAACACATATTACAAACATAAAAATAAACCACTCAGTCCTCCTCCTCATCATCCTCAGAATCACCGCTATTCCAGACATCTACAGGCTCATAATCAAGGTATCTAAGATATGGAGGAAATTGCACTCCTGGGTTACCCTAATGAGGTTTTCTAGAGATGAATGAAATTTCTCTTCATAATTACTTTTTATTCTATTATACCCATTAATATAACCTGAAAAGCTTTCTAAATTTCTTACCTTATTCGCAGTATAGTTGATATTATCCATCTTCCTCTGCAATAATTGAATTTGAGTTTCCATAGACTCACCTCTAGAAGTAGAAGCTCGCGATGTAGATTGTCTAGATGTAGAAGCAGTAGAGGTAGAAGCACAGACGTTGCCATTCCATAATTCCTTGAAAATGCTCCTCTCTAGCCAAAAATAGAATGCTCCTAATATGACTTCACATTTACACTTGTAATTGGTTTTAGAGGCAACAGTACTTCCTCCCAGCTATCATATCTTACTCCAACCTGATCACATAAAGAAAAGATCAAGGAAGAAAATCCCAAGCCTGCAGTAGTAACGATAGTGGAAAAACTGATGATAGTCTGATAGATTGAAGCTCCAATGTTGATGAGCTTGCCTTCCTGCATACAATAGTTCAACATAGCTCTCTCTCTGGTAACTTTGCTGAGATGATTTGTCGGTAATAGACGAGCGGAAATAAAATAGTGCTACACCTTCGAAGGTGCANAGTTGGGCTAAGCTCAAATTGATTGTTTTATTTAGTGTAAAACATCATTATGAACAGCTTTCATGAAGGATGAAAGTTGTTTTGAAGTTGATTTGGTAGTCAATTTGGATTTGGGTTTAGACTTAAGTTAAGCATGTAGGGCTAAACTTGGGTCAAACTTGAGCTAGCTTTAGGCTAAGCTCAAATTGATTGTTGTGTTTGGTGTAAGACATCATTATAAACACCTTTCATGAAGGATGAAAGTTGTTTTGAAATTGATTTGATGGTTAATTTGAATGGATTTGGGTTTAGACCTAAATTAAACCCTTNTAAATAATGACCATAACAGAAAAAGAGCAGAATTGTTCCCATTGTCGGCAAACAATCAGATCTTCTACGGATCCACCTGAACTTTTGAAACATCGCTCCTGAATTAGTTTTCGTGATTACATTGCATCACTATACCTATCTTGAGCTTTCGAACTCACAAACTTGCTTGAATCAAAGTGGCTCACTATACCTATTTTCACCTTTGCTCCTCCTCATTCTTGGTGCCATTCTACAAAATTTATAAAATTTTGCAATAACTTAAAAAATCAAGTCTAATCTACTAAACTCAAAATACATGGTGAAAATCCAAATTTTTTACATAGAAGTGAAGCTCTTACCTCAAGAAATCCAAATGTAGCAAATTTTTCTCAATTCCACCAAGAAATCTCCACAAAATGACTTGCCTTAAACTTCAAAATCGTAAACTAGAGAGGTTGAAGCTGACAGCGAGAGTAAAAATGGTAATTTTTGGGGTTATTTTTCACTTTTAACCGTTTGTAAACCAATTTTTGTGAACTAACGCTTAAGTGTGGATGAGTGGCGCTTAGGCGCCTCCCTCTCAGGTTACATCGTGCTTAAGCACGAGAATGTGGTGCTTAGGCGCCAGTGCATGATTTTGTTATATTTTTGAACATAAGTACTATGCACTTTAACCTAAGTATACCACCCCTAAATGGTCTCATAATACTTAAATGACTATTTTCTTCTCCCTTAAATCTCTTCTTTCTCAAAATTCTCCTCTATAACTTAATTCGATTCGAGGCTAAAAATAACACAAATTTTCACAAAAACAAACATATACATTCATTCACAAACTAGTACAAGCACATATAACACTTAATTCTCACTCCAAGTAGTCTCGGATGAGAAAATCTTTCTAAATATAAACACTAAACAAACTAACATAAACTCCAAAAAAAGTATTTAACACTTAACACATTAAACAAAAACTCCTCACAAACAAAATTTAACACTGAACTTTCAATAGTCTCTCCTTGGGAAATCAGAACATAAAGATGATAAAATGGACGGTGGTGACGAGCTATGATACTATCTTCTTCTGTCCATTTCTGTTTAAGATACGTCTCCTTATCCGCTTCCTCTATATAACTAGTATGGCTACATTGCGTTTTCAATTGCCATCCAATATGCTCTAGATGTACATGAATATCAATTACCTTTGTCTCGAGTAAAGCCATGATAGTCTTAATTTTGTTGATCTTTTCCGATATTCCTTTAATACTAACTGCTAAGAAACCGTTATATATCTCTTGTGAACTTTGAGTAATGAATCTCTTCCTTCTTCTTCAAATCCATCTCCCATGAAGAGATCTTCTCAAAATCTCTCTCTCTTAAACTTTAGGGCTGAAAATGATAAGGGGTGAAATTCCTTCACAAAACCCTTCTATTTATATGCCTAAATCCCTCTAGTAACTCCTAGGCACAACCTAAACCGGCCTTGACACATTTTAGTCAACCAATTAGTGGTTAAATCTTTTAGAATTTGAATTTCACAGATAGTTTTTAACTCCCGCGCTTAAGCACTGAATATTGGCCCTTAAGTG
Source organism: Phalaenopsis hybrid cultivar (assembly GCA_002079205.1). Lineage (NCBI taxonomy): Eukaryota > Viridiplantae > Streptophyta > Magnoliopsida > Asparagales > Orchidaceae > Phalaenopsis > Phalaenopsis hybrid cultivar. The sequence continues at coordinate 2,646 of JXCR01119256.1, forward strand.
CCGAATATTAGCGCTTAAGCGCCAGTGCTCAATTTTGCACCAGTCAACTTAACGTCCAAATTCTCATTTTAACATGTATGGATCACTAAATAAAGTCTTAAAATCAATACTAACACATAATAGTCTAAAAAATATTATCCCAATTTTTCTTAATCTTACACAAACAACATCAAAGAAAAACACACTGATAACTATGAGTTACCTCCCATAAACCGCTTGGTTTAACGTCGTCAGCCCGACGTATCTAGTGCTTATTCTGGTTGACCCAACTTCATTCGATCGTTAAATTTATGCTGATCCCCTACTAAATAAGGTTTTAGTCTATGCCCATTCACTTTAAACACTTTCTCAGTTTTATGATCATTAATATTCACAAAATCGTAAGGATAAACTTTTATCACAACAAATGGGCGCATCCACTTGGACTTAAGTTTGCCTGAAAATAATCTTAACCTTGCATTATCTAGCAAAACTTGTTTCCCTGACTGAAAATTTTTAGTAAGAATACTTCGATCATGCCACATCTTCATCTTTTTTTTTGTAAATCTTAGCACTCTCGTAAGATTCATTCTTTATCTCTTCGAGCTCATTTAATTGTAATAATATTTTCTCACCAGCATCTTTCAAATTATAATTAAACTCTTTTATCGCCCAATATACATTATGCTCAAGTTTAACTGGTAAGTGACAAGCTTTCCCAAATATTAACCTATATGAGGACATTCCTATAAGAGTTTTGTATGCAGTCTTATAAGCCCACAAAGCATAGTCAAGTTTGAATGACCAATCCATTTTTATTGGATTCACAAATTTTCCCATAATTCTTTTAATTTTCTAATTGGATAATTAGCCAAACCATATGTCGGAGGATGATAAGCAGTAATAATTCTATGGTTTATATGATATTTCTTAAATAACTTCTCCATGACATTTCTGAAATGTCTTCCCTCACCAGTTATGATAACTTTCAGCATCCCAAATCTACAAAATATGTTTGTTTTCAAAAATTTTGCAACACTTTGAGCATCACATCGAGGTAAATCAACAACTTCTATCCATTTGAATACATAGTCCACTACTAACAATATATATAAATTTCCAAAAGATGGTAACAATGATCCCATGAAATTTAATCCACAAACATCAAATATTTCAACTTATAGCATATAATTGAGGGGCATCTCACTTCTTTTAGAAATATTGCCTACTCGTTGACATCTATCACAAGTTTTAATATGAACATTAACATCTCTAAAAATAGTAGTCCAATAGAATCCAGATTATAAAATTTTGTATGTTGTTTTATCAACACAAAAATGTCCCCCAAAATCAGAATTATGAAATTTTTGGATAATTTCATAAGTCTTTTCTAAAGGTACACATATTCGAATAATGAGATCCTTTCCTTATTTATATAAAAATGGGTCATCCTAAAAATAAGTCTTAGCTTCAGAAATAAATTTCCTTTTCATTTAGTATGTCATTCCATAAGGTATAATATCACTAACAAGAAAGTTCACAATGTTGACATACCACAGAACATGCCACTCATTAATATTGAATAATTTTTCATCTGGAAAATGTTCATTAATTTCTTTTTCAAAATAGAGTAGTTTTTCTAACTCAAGCATGGAGAAATGATCAAAAATTTGATTTTCAGTTCCCTTTTTATCTACTACTTCAAAGTCAAATTCTTGCAAAAGAATAATCCATCTTATAAGTCTAGGTTTAACATCCTTCTTTTTCATTAAGTATTTAATAACAAAATGATCTGTATGCACTACGCAATGAGTTCCAATTAAATATGATCTAAATTTATCAAAGACATATACTATTGCTAATAACTTTTTTTCAGTTGTTGTATAATTAATATGAATTTCATTAAGAGTTTTACTAATATAGTAAATTACTTTAAAAATTTTATCATATCTTTGTCCTAAAACAACCCCAATAGCATAATCACTAGCATCACACATCAGTTCAAAAGGTTTTCCCCAATCTGGTGAAACTATAATTGGTGTAGTGACTAATTTTCTTTTAATAACTCAAAAGCTTTTAGACACTCTTCATCAAAATTGAAAATTGTATCTTTCTCCAGTAAATGACATAAAGACTTAGCAATTTTTGAAAAGTCTTTAATATATCACCTGTAGAATCCATCATGTCCTCAAAAACTCCTAATTTCCATTACATTTGTTCGATAAGGTAAATTAGCGATCACTTTAATTTTAGCAGGATCTACTTCCATACAATTTTCTGATATTTTATGTCCTAATACAATTCCTCCTGCTACTATAAATTGACTTTTTTCTCAATTAAGGACTAAATTTGTTTCTTCATAGCACTTAAGAATTTTTGATAAATGTTCTAAACATGAGTCAAATAAAGTTCCAAACACTGAAAAATCATCCATAAATATTTTAATCCCTTTTTAAATTAAATCACAAAAAAATGCCATCTAGTTTTTTGAAATGTAGGAGGGGCATTACATAAACCAAAGAGCATTCTTCTCAAAGCAAATGTACCATAAGGACTGGTAAAAGTTGTTTTCTCTTAATCATCAAGAGTTATTTGTATTTGGTGATAACCAATATATCCATCAAAAAAAATAAAAGTATTTATGCCCAGCTAGTCTATCCAGCATTTGATCTAGAAAGGGTAGTGGAAAATGATTTTTCCTAGTGGCAAGATTTAATTTTGTATAATAATGTATATTCACCACTCTGTGACTTGATTAGTAGGTATTAACTCATTATGTTCATTCACAGTCACAGTTACTCCTACTTTCTTGGGAACACAGTGAATTGGACTAACCCATACACTATCTGAAATAGGGTAGATAATTCCAACATCTCACCACTTTAAAATTTCTTTCTTAATAACTTATTTCATAACAAGATTCAATCTCTTTTGAGGATCAGCCTTGGGTTTGCAGTTCTCTTCCATATGAATTCTATGCATAAAAATTGAAGGACTAATTCCTTTAACATTAGCAATTGTCCAGCCAAAGACTTTCTTAAAATTTTTCAGAATTTTTGTTAACCTTTCTTCTTCTTCCATAGTTAACTTTGAGGAAATTATAGTTAAACATGTGTCAGATCAACAATCGAGATCAACCAATAATGATCATCTTCGGGCACGACCACAGGCGGGCAACCCCNTAGCAATTGTCCATCCAGAGACTTTTTTAAAATTTTTCAGAATTTTCGTTAACCTTTCTTCTTCTTCCATAGTTAACTTTGAGGAAATTATAGTTAAGCATGTGTCAGATCAACAATCGAGATCAACCAATAATGATCATCTTCGGGCACGACCACAGGCGGGCAACCCCTAATTTTGTGCCTGAAGCATCCACTGGTGATTTCATGGATCCCTCCAGTTATAAGAAGCTACACATGAGTATAATGCAGTCCAAAATAGTTTGAAAGTACATCCAATGCATGTGACATCAATAATTTATGCCAACGATGGCCTTCCGTCGATCTATAATTCTTTGGTCGATCATCGACCCTTTGGTCGGTTGAGTGGATTTCGAATGGTCAAATTTGGCATCAGTCACTGGACTAGTTATGAGTCACTTGGAATGACTATCAGACACTTGTAAGAATTTTCCCAATATTATAGATATATGTAAAATGTGAGGTATACGATTATATGCTTAATTTCCTTAATAATAATTCTCACTTTGCAACAAAGTCAAAAACTTGATCTCAAGGAAAAGCTAGGTAAATTTTTCACTATGAAGCAAATAAGAATACAATTATAATATTTAAATATGAGATACTACGCAAGTATACATATCGTTATCAAATAATATAAAACTTTTTGATTAAACCCCGAATGTCAAACCCATAGGGATAACTAACAATATGCAACTTACAAAATAAAAGAAATTAGATAACAAAATTTTATTTAGCAAAGTATTCTTATTTAAAATCTAGATGCTATAATAGGAATGAAAATCCAATTCTTTTTGTAATTTTTGATAATTGAAAATAAATTAAGCAGCTATTTATTTTAACTAAATACTTGCAAGATGAATGCAATATAAATAAAATATTTTTTTCCTTATCCAGAANTTGTGACATCAATAATTTATGCCAACAATGGCCTTCTGTCGATCTATAATTCTTTGTTCGATCATCGACCCTTTGGTCGGTTGAGTGGATTTCGAATGGTCAAATTTGGCATCAGTCACTGTACTAGTTATGAGTCACTTGGAATGACTATCAGACACTTGTAAGACTTTTCCCGATATTATAGATATATGTAAAATGTGAGGTATACGATTATATGCTTAATTTCCTTAATAATAATTCTCACTTTGCAACAAAGTCAAAAACTTGATCTCAAGGAAAAGCTAGGTAAATTTTTCACTATGAAGCAAATAAGAATACAATTATAATATTTAAATATGAGATACTACACAAGTATACATATCGTTATCAAATAATATAAAACTTTTTGATTAAGCCCCGAATGTCAAACCCATAGGGATAACTAACAATATGCAACTTACAAAATAAAAGAAATTAGATAACAAAATTTTACTTAGCAAAGTATTCTTATTTAAAATCTAGATGCTATAATAGGAATGAAAATCCAATTCTTTTTATAATTTTTGATAATTGAAAATAAATTAAGAAGCTATTTATTTTAACTAAATACTTGCAAGATGAATGCAATATAAATAAAATATTTTTTTCCTTATCCAGAATCAGTAAAAAGTATAAGAATTATGTCGTAGAATTATTCTAATTTTGTTGTGCCAAATAGGAGCAATAATATTCCTTACCCTTACTAGAGATGCTATAAAGAACATTGGTTAATATATAGTTTGAATATTTTTGAAGACGGGTTAGATAAGAAAGATACTAGCTCTCACTCTAGAGTTCCCTCTTCTCCCTTCACCTGAGGGATAACAGCTCATTTTAGAACCTAAAACTATAAATCAAATTGGGGCCTTTCACCTATCACTCTAAAATCCTTTAATTCTACTCCCTTAAAAGTTTATTTTCATTTTTATTTGCACTCAACCCCATGAACTACATTTTTATTCATGAAATCAAATATGATTTTTACTATTTGTTGATAGAGACAATACCATCTTGGATTTTACATGTTCTCACAGCAGGTATTAACATCTTAATTGGCCAAATGAAGAAGTAGATGAAATGCAAGGTTTAAAATCATCACAACTTCCAACATTAAAGTTTAATACTTCACACAACTTCTTTTTAATATTTAATCACTTATCATTTTAAGGGAAAATATAAAGAAAACTAATTAGAATTCAAGGAGAAAATATAACCAAATTTGAGTTTAAAAGTAGAAATTATGCATACAAATAAGAAGTCTAAATGAAAACTAAATGTAGTCACAAAGATAAACACTTATCTCAAATCCTCTCCACCAAATGTCTTGAAGTTCCTTGGAATTCTCTTACTTCAGTCACAATACAAATTAAAACTCAATAAAAAAAAGGTGGTCGGCGAAGGCGACAGGGGTTACTTGGGATGGATGGATGATGATTGGCCGACCCCATCCTTTGATGATCCAAGTCTTCTTTAATAAAAATCCAAGGAGTGTCTTGGTGTCTCTTCAAAATGTGTCTCTATTCAATGAATCTTCTAGAAGTTGTCTCCTTTCAAAAGCCAATTGAATGAATATTTGTGTCCATGAACTATTTAATATGTTTTTTACTAAGGGTTGCTTCAAACACCTCTTCAAAAATTCATCCAAATTCAACGAATCATCAAATAACTACTTCTGGCGCTTAGATGCGGCTCTCTCTGTTTAACTGGCATGAAAGTGCCAGTCCTGGGAGCTTAGACTCCTCAGCTCATTTTTGCACCTGTCGCTTACGTGCCTCAGTTCATTTTTGCTCCAAATTTGATCCCTTTTCACTTCTTTCATCATTTTTCATTCATTTGATTGTACCTGAAAGAAAAACACACAAATAACTTTCATTAAAGTGCAATATCTCAAAAATAGGAATAAAGATGCGTACAAAAAGACTATATATTTTAGGTGTATGAAAATCCCCCAAACTTAAAATGTTACTTGTCCTCAATTGACACTTCAATTTCTTAAAAACTAAAAAAGTAGATGTTGTACATGAGTTCCTTTAGGAGTTTCTAAAATGTTGATGTGGAAATATAGTATTTCAATTTAGAAAAAAATGTTAGTTAATGCGACCAACTTAGAGTTTAGAAATTTTTAATGTAAAAATTTTTGAAAATATGAGTTCCTATCTAGTTCAAAAATATTGTAAATTTTCCAAATATAGAGTTTAGGCATTCTATCATCTTCACTTAAAATTTTTTATTAAGCATTATTTTACTTACTATATTATATCTTTAAACTTAAGAACTTCTCAAGTTTTATACTTTAAAAAGATCAGATGTGGAACCAATTTTTGATTAGGCACTAATCCTCAAGTTTCTCCTCCCTTTTTCAAATTTTCTTTTCTTTTTCTCTTTTTTTTCTTTTCCTTTTATTTTTCTTTTTTTTTTTGGGAAAGGATTACTATTTATGGATAGGCCTTTAATGATTTTGAATTCCACTCTTCCTTTCCTAAAGAAAAAAGTTGACATATTTCTTTTATTTAAAAACATAGTAATAGTTTCTGAAAATTAATTTTAATAAAAGAAATTTTAGTTTTGAAAATAAAAGTTTAATTCCTCTACATTTTTTGAAAATACAATTTCTCTTACTAATGATGATTAAACAAAATTTATCAAATTACACACTAAAAATTTTTAACTTTAAGTTTTTCTTCATTAGTATAAATTTTAACTAAATTCTCTTACTCATTTTTATATTCAAAATTTTACTTCATAATATAACTTCATATACATGATCATTTTTCTTCAAATCAAAATTAAATTTATTTGAAGTACATTTAAGAACAAATAAATTTCAAAATTTTTTAGAAAGTTTTTCATCTCCCCGCCCCCTCAAACTTAATTTTTTAATAAAATAAAATATTTTAGCATCATATATAAATAGACAGGAATGAAAACTAAAAATACATACTAGCAGGAATTTTTACATTCTAAATATACAAGTATAAAAAAAAAACCAGGAGTAAAAATTAAATTTTTATCAAATTTTAATTTACTTAACATAAAGAGATTCATTGGACTTCTATGCAGTGGAGGATAACATAAAAACAAACAAACACACAAACAAACATACACAACTACAACATAAAGAAAATATCTAGTAGTAAATTGAAAATTGTAAACATGAATTTTTTAAGTAAAAATTAGCATAATTCTAAACATTTCTAAGATTCAAAATTAAGTTCATCACATACTAACTAAATACATTAAACAACACAATTAAAACAATTACTACAAAAAAACATAATAACTACTCACAAAAACATAAATACATTTCAACAATGTCTAACAAAACAAAACACGAATAAGATTAACAGTCTCAACAAATACAACTCAAAACAAAACAAAAGTACAATAGAATTGCACCACAAATATGTCAAAACAATACATAAAAAAATCTAAACAACAAAACCAGTCTAGTTATCTTCTTTTTTAGCATCACTCTCATCACTATGCCAAGTAGTTACAGGCTCATATGATGGATTTCTTGGATATTGAGGGAAAACTACACTCTAGTTACCTCTTATGAGGTTTTCCATAGATGAGTGGAATTCTTCCTCATAATCACCATGTCTCCTCATATATCCATCCATATGCTCTGCAAATTTTTCTAAATTTAATACCTTTTCATTGGTGTAAATTACATTATTTAATATCCTTTGCAATAGTTGTGACTGAGAATCAGATCCATAAGTCTAATCTTGTGAGGTAGAAGCACGTGAAGTGGAAGCTCAAGATGTCGAAGAAGCTGAACTACTAGAAAATTCACCTCTCCAGCCAAAAATTGAATGATGTGAATAAGACCTCACATTCACACTAGTAATAGGCTTGAGTGGCTGCAATATCTTGTCCCAGCTATCAAATCTAACTCCAGCCTGCTTGCATAATGAAAATATCAAGGATGCAAATCCCAAACCTGTAGTAGTAGCAGCAACGATAGAACTGGTAATAACACTATGAATCAAAGCTCCAATGTCGATGGGCTTAAACTCTGAATACAATAGTTCAAAGTTGCTCAATCACGGGTCACTTCTTTAAGATGATTGGTAGGTAACAGATGAGCAGAAATGAAGTATTTCCATGCCTTTGGTAGCATCTAACATTGAAGTGGGGAAGTTGAATCTTCTTTCATTAGTAATTTTCCATAATCCTCTTCCTCCAGTCAACAATGAAATAATATTGTCTAACTCTTCCTCAGTTGGATTAAGTTGGAATTAAAACGTAAAGTATTCAGGGGCAAATGATAAAATTGATTTATTAACTTAGGTGAGAAAGGNCGTCCCAGCTATCAAATCTAACTCCAGCCTGCTTGCATACTGAAAATATCAAGGATGCAAATCCCAAAACTGTAGTAGTAGCAGCGACGATAGAACTGGTAATAACACTATGAATCAAAGCTCCAATGTCGATGGGCTTAAACTACTGAATACAATAGTTCAAAGTTGCTCAATCACGGGTCACTTCTTTAAGATGATTGGTAGGTAACAGATGAGCAGAAATGAAGTATTTCCATGCCTTTGGTAGCATCTAACATTGAAGTGGGGAAGTTGAATCTTCTTTCATTAGTAATTTTCCATAGTCCTCTTCCTCCAGTCAACAATGAAATAATCTCGTCTAACTCTTCCTCAGTTGGACTAAGTTGGAATTAAAACGTAAAGTATTCAGGGGCAAATGATAAAATTGATTTATTAACTTAGGTGAGAAAGGCACTGTCTTTTCTTTAACCATGACTCCTTTTTCAGCCTTGGGAAGATTTGCATAAAACTTCCAAACAATAAAAATAACTGCCACAACAGAAAAACAACAAACCCGCTCCCACTGGCGGTGAACAATCAAATCTTTTATAGCTCCTCTCGAACTCTTGAAACAATGACCAGGGATGAACTTTCTCGATTGCAGTGCATCACTGTATCGATCCTGAGCTCTCACACTAACAAAATTTCTTGAATCAATATGGGCTTTTCCCTTGCTCCTCTTCATCTTTGGTGCCATTTCTAAAAATTATATAAAATTCNTCAGGGATGAACTTTCTCGATTGCAGTGCATCACTGTATCGATCCCGAGCTCTCACACTAACAAAATTGCTTGAATCAATATGGGCTTTTCCCTTGCTCCTCTTCATCTTTGGTGCCATTTCTAAAAATTATATAAAATTCATAATAAATTCCAAATTCAACTCTAAATCATTAAACTTCAACTCTAAATCATTAAACTTAACTCATAAAAGCTTAAACTACAAAATTTATGTATTTTCCATATATTTTTCTCAAATTTCCCCATCAATAGTGATTTTCGGGTAGATCCATAATGTGCTAAAAATACATGGTGAAACTAAAAAACTTTTACATAGAAGTGAAGCTCTTACTTCAAGAAGATCAAATCCTTCAAGGTGTAAGCATGATGGTTTAGCGCTTAGGCTCTTGTCTCTCAGCTTAGGTAGCACTTAAGCGCAAGGTCTTGACGCTTAGACAAAAGTGCACAAATTTTGATTTTTTGGTTTTAAGTAAAATGCACTTCTAGACTAAGTCAACCAACCCTACAAGGTCTCATAACTCTTTAATAACTATTNATGGTTTAACGCTTAGGCTATTGTCTCTCAGTTTAGGTAGCACTTAAGCGCAGGGTCTTGACGCTTAGGCGAAAGTGCACAAATTTTGATTTTTTTGTTTTAAGTAAAATGCACTTCTAGACTAAGTCAACCAACCCTACAAGGTCTCATAACTCTTTAATAACTATTTTCTTCCCTTTCAACTCTCCTCTTTCTCAAGATTCAACAATCTTAACTAATTTGATTCAATAATAAATAACACAAAATTTCAGTCAAACAAACACTTATATTCATTCACGGATAATGAAAAATATTTTCAATACATAGATTCTCAATCCAAATAGTCTTGGATGAGAAAATTCCTAGCACTAGTCACACTTAACATTAACAAACAAACACTGAACAAATACCTTAATTCCACTCTCCATTATGTGGAACAAATCATGGCCTATCATTAGTCTCTCCTTCAGCATTTGGAATGTAAATATGATAAAATGAACTATGGTTAATAACTCTAGTTGAATCTTCTTCAATCCATTTGTTCTTTAGATACATAGCTTTTTCCACTTCTTCTATAAAACTAGTATGGCTAAACTGCATCTTAAGTTGCCATCCCATACGATCTAGATGCACGTTAACTTCCATCACTTTTGCTTCAATTAAAGCCATGTCAACCTCAATTTTAGTGAATTTCTTCGCTATTCCTTCGATATTAACAGTCAGGAAACCATTGTATAACTCTTGCACACTCTGACTAACAAACTTTTTTTTCATTACTTCCTCCTTTTTCTTCAAATAACTTTCCCAAGATGACATCTTTCAAAACTCTCTCTTCTCACTTAGAATATAGGGTTAGAGTTAAATTGTAGTATAAATCCTCACATAAACCTTGTATTTATAGGCTCTAAACCTCTCTATACGCCTAAGCACGTCTTAAAACCGCCATCCCACATTAAAGCTAACCAAATCACGGTTAAAACTTCTAAAAATGAAATTTGCACATGTTTTTAACTGCAGTGCTTAAGCACCAGATATTGGCATTTAAGTGTCAGTGCTCAATTTAGCACAGGTCAAGTTAACGTTAAAATACTCGTTCTAACATGTCTAAGTCAACTTTTAAGGTCTTAAAACAATCACTAAATCATTATTTATTCAAAATACTACCAAAACTTTCTAAATTAAACACAACAACATAATATTCAAAACAAACACACCGATAACTATTGGTTGCCTCCCATAGAGCGCTTGGTTTAACTTCATCAGCCCAACATAACCAGTTCTTATTCTAGTTGACCCAACAACATACGATTATTCAATTTAAGTTGGTCACCTAAAAAGTAGGGTGTCAGCCTGTGACCATTCACTTTGAATATTTTATCATTTTTAGGATTTTTAATATCCGCAGCTCCATTGAGATATACTTTCATCACAACAAATGAGCTCATCCACCTAGACTTAAGTTTGTATGGAAATAATCTTGCATCATAAAGCAAAAATTGTTTCCCTGACTCAAAGTTTACCTGGACTTAAGTTTGTTTGGAAATAATCTTAACCTTGCATTATAAAGCAAAAATTGTTGCCCTGACTTAAAATACTTACTAAGAATCATCCGATCATGCCACATCTTCATCTTTTCTTTATAAATATTAGCACTTTCATAAGATTCATTCCTTATCTCTTCAAGCTCATTTAGGTGTAACAGTCTTTTCTCATCAGCATCCTTTAAATTGTAATTAAATTCCTTAATTGCCCAATGTACTTTATGCTCAAGTTCAACTAGTAAATGACAAGCTTTCCCAAATATTTACTTCTATGGGGACATTCTTATAAGAGTTCTGTATGCAGTCCTATAAGCACACAAAGCATAATCAAGTTTGACTGACCAATCCATTTTAGTTGGATTCACAGATTTTTCCAATATTATTTTAATTTCACGATCGGATAATTCAGCTAAACCACTTGCCTGAGGATGATAAGCAGTAACAATTTGATGGTTAATATGATATTTTTTTAATAAATTCTCCATTATTGCATTTCTAAAATGACTTCCCCCCTCAGCTATGATCACTCTCGACATCCCAAATCTATAAATATGTTCATTTTTATAAACATTCCAATACTTTGAGCATCACATCGAGGCAAAGCAACAACTTATATCTATTTGGATACATAATCTACTGCCAACAAAATATATAAATTTCCAAAAGATGATATAAATAGTTAGAGGAAATCTAATCGCCAAACATCAAATATCTGCACTTCTAACACAGAATTTAGGGACATCTCATTCCTCCTTGAAATATTGCCTACTCGTTGACATTGATCAAAAGTTTTAATATAAGCGTTAACATCTCTAAAAATTGTAGGCCAATAAAATCCATATTGGAAAATTTTGTATGTTGTTTTATCAACACCAAAATGTCCCCCAAAATTAGAATTATGACATTTTTGGATAATTTCATAAGTTTCTTCTAAAGGCACCCATCTTCAAATAATAATCTTCTTTCCTTATTTTAATAAAAACAGTTCATCCCAAAAATAAGTCTTAACTTTAGATAAAAATTTCATCTTCTATTGGTATGTCATTCCATAGGTTATAATATGACTAACAATGAAATTCACAATATTAACATACCATGGAACACCACTCATTAACATTAAGTAATTCCTCATATGGAAAATGCTCATTAATCTCTTTTTCAAAATAGAGTGTTTCTTCAAATTCAAGCCTGGATAGATGATCAGCAATTTGATTCTCAACTCCCATCCTATCTACTATCTCAAAATCAAATTCTTGGAAAAGAAGAATCCATCTTATAAGCCATGGTTTTGCATCCTTCTTTTTCATTAAATACTTGATCACAAAATGATCAGTATACACAATAAATTTAGTTCCAATTAAGTATGATCTAAATTTATCAAAAGTGTATACTACTGCTAATAGCTCTTTCTCAGTTGTGGTATGATTTATTTGAGCTTGATTAAGAGTTCTACTAGCATAGTAGATTACTTTGAAAATCTTATGCTTTTATCATAATACAGTTCCAATAGCATAATCACTTGCATCACATATTAGTTCAAAAGGATTTTCCCAATATGGTGAAATAATAATTGGTGTAGTGACAAGTTTTTTGTTTAATAATTCAAAAACTTTAAGGCACTCTTTATTTAAATTAAAAATTACATCTTTTTCAAGTAAATGACATAGAGGCTTAGAGATTTTTTAAGAGTCTTTAATATACAAATTTTAGAATCCAACATTTCCTAAAAAACTCCTAATTTCCTTCACACTTGTTGGGTAAGGTAAATTAGCAATCACGTAAATTTTTGCATGGTCTGCTTCCATACCATTTTTTGAAATCTGATGTCCCAAAATAATTCCTCTTGCTACCATAAATTGGCATTTTTCTTAGTTAAGGACCAAATTTGTTTCTTCACAGTGCTTAAGAACTTTTGATAAATGTTCCAAACATGATTCAAATGAAGTTCCAAACACTGAAAAATCATCCATAAAAAATTTAATCCTTTTTTCAATTAAATCACAAAAAATAGCCATTATACATCTTTGAAATATAATAGTGGCATTACATAAACCAAAGGACATTCTTTTAAAAGCAAATATATCATAAGAGCTGATAAAAGTTATTTTCTCTTGATCCTCATGAGCTATTTGTATTTGGTGATAACAAGTATATCCATCCAAAAAACAAAAGTATTTATGCCCAGCTAGTCTATCTAGCATTTAATCTAGAAAGGGTAGTGGAAAATGATCTTTCCTTGTGGAGAGATTTAATTTTCTATAATCAATGTATATTTTCCATCTTGTGACTTATCTTGTTGGTATTAACTCATTATGCTCATTTATAGTCACAGTCACTCCTCCTTTCTTAGGAACACAGTGAATTGGACTAACCCATACACTATCTGAAATAGGGTAGATAATTATAATGTCTAACTACTTTAAAATTTCTTTCTTAACAACTTCCTTCATAACAGGATTTAATCTCCTTTAAGGACCATTCCTGGGTTTATAGTTCTCTTTGTTTTGAATTCTATGCATACAAATTGAAGGACTGATTCCTTTTATATAAGCAGTTGTCCATCCAAAGGCTTTCTTGTAACTCTTCAAAGTTTTCATTAAACTCATTTCTTCTTCTATAATTAATTTTGAAGAAATTATAATAAGTAATGTTAAGGAATCACCTAAAAAGGCATACTTCAAATGTTCAGGAAAAAACTTCAACTCTAGCTCAGGAGGTTTTTCAATTAATGGATAAAAATATTTATCTTTTTTTACCATGTCCAAAACTTTAAAAATTTTTCTGACATAACTTGAATCTTCTTTGTAAAAATCTTTACATTGATCTAATGCCTCTTTTTGCTTGTGTTCCAACTCTTTCATTTCAAATTTCTCTTCATAAGTTATTTTTAAATGACATTCACTTAGATATCTTATCACATCCATTCTATAACATTCATCATCTTTACCTTCTGCAGGGTATTTCATTGATTTAGAAATATTAAATGTAAGTGTGTGATCATTAACACACATAGTTAATTCTCCTTTTCACACATCTATCATTGCTCTTCCTGTATCTAGGAAATGTTTCTCCAAAATGATATGTACCTCCTTATCTTCCTCCATATCTAGCACAATGAAATCAACATGAAAGATAAATTAATCCACTTTCACTAAGACATCTTCTATAACTCATTTATGATAGGTTATTGAACAATCTGCTAAATGCAGAGTTACAGTAGTAGGGGATATTTCTCCTAATCCCAATCTTTTAACTATTGATAATGGCATAAGGTTAATTCTTGCACCTAAATCACATAAAACTCTTTCATAAATTTGTCTCCTATTGCACATGGAATTGTGAAGCTACCAGGATCTTTAAGCTTTTCAGGAAGCTTTTTCTAAATTATAGCACTGCACTCCTCACTAAGTGAAACAGTCTCGTTTTCTTTGAACTTCCTTTTTATGTTAATAAAATCTTTCATAAACTTCACATAGCTTGACATTTGTTCTAAGGCTTCAACAAATAGAATATTAATTGTAAACTTCTTGAAAATTTCCAGAAATTTCGAAAATTATTTATCCAACTTTTGTTGACGGAGACTCTAAGGAAATGGAGGTGGTGGGTTTTCCAAGTTAAATTTAAGTGGAGAAATATGTCTCTTTAAACCTTCCAGAGCATCCTCTTTAGGTTCTTCCATTTCTTTTCTCTCTACTTCAGTTTCTTTATGAACTCTACCTTCCACTTCTCTTCTGCTTTTAAATTGAACAGTTTTTACTTGCTCTTTATTCTAGTCTTTTGGATTTACTTCAGTATTACTAGGAAGTATTTCTTGGGATCCATTACTTAATGAATTTACTATTTGTCCCAACTTATTCTTTATATTTCTAGTTGCAGCTCCTTGACTTTGTAACTGATTTCCCATTTGCAATAACGCTTCTTCTATAGACAACTTTTTCTTCTTAAATTGTTGATTACTATTAAAACCTAGAGGATAAGTAGGTTTATTATTACTATTTCCTTGGTTGTTCCAGGTACTCAATGAGTTTACTTGGTTGTTCCCCCATTGCTTATTATTACCACCGGAAGTATTATTCCAGTTAAAGTTGGGATGGTTCTTCCAACATGGGTTATAATAGTTTGAATATGGGTTATTTTGCTTGTTTTTTATGGCATTCAAAGTTTCTATTAATGCTTGAGAATCTATCATTTGACCTAATGAATTCACTTCAATCATTGTATTTGGATGAGAACAATTCATTCCAAATTGGTCTAACTTCCTTGAAATTGCAGTGACTTGAT
>JXCR01119257.1:10248-22084 GCA_002079205.1 Phalaenopsis hybrid cultivar
CAAAAACCATTTCAAGCCATTTCAAATACCCAAATTACCAAAAATCACCCAAAAATTCCAAAATTACTAAAATACCCCCAAAATTACAAAAATACCCTTGACGGACTTTCCCAAAACCTCCAAAATCACTTCAAATCTCTCTATTGACCTCGCTTTTGGTTGAGGTCTAGTTTTTTAATATTGTACCCTAAGGTCTAGTCATAGGACTTTTTATTGACTATTCTTAGAGAACTAGAAAAAGGCACCCTCACCATTAGAAATTCTAAACTCTTCTTTACTCAACTTAAAGTTCCACATATTAGTCATAACCTCTAGCACTTAGTAGGAGTTCTAAATAAGGCTATTTGACCTTAGGGTTGACCTTGGGTGTTGGTCTAGAGCTAAGGCACTCACTTCACTCACTATCACTCACTGCCCTAAACCAAGAATTTTCTGACTTTAGTCCCTTGAGCCTTTGGGAAACTCATGTAGATGGTCCCCTAAACCTACTAGCCCTAAGCTAGGGCTTAGCTAAGACCAGTACATAGAAGACCCAAATAGGGTTTCCATTGATCCAAGGCTTACTTTTGGTGGTTAGTTCCCCAATTTTACCCAAAATACTCAGCCTGGCTATTTGCCCCTAAACTACCCCAAATTACCTAAGTACCCTTAAAACCCTAAATTTGGCCAAAATTCCTAAATTTATGCAAAATACCCAAACATGTTCAAAAATCATTCCAAACCTTTTGAAAACACCCCAATTACCAAAATCCCCAAAAAATTTCCAAATTATCAAAATGCCCCTTCTGGGTCCAAAATTTCAAAAATTCTAAAAAATCCAAAAAATTCTCAATTTCATTTTTCTCAACTACTACATAACTCAATTTGGCCAATTTGACCATCATTTGCCTTTAAAGGCTTAAATTTCCCCAAATTCAACTCAAAATTTCATCAATTTGATCCCAATCTCCCCAAATTTCAATCTCAAACTCAAATTCAATTTTATTGTGACAAAAATAAAGGAACTCCAAGCTCAATTGGCCCATTCTTTGAGCCTTAAATTTGATTTAGATCAAAGCCCCAATTTTGGCCACATGACATAATCTCATCAAATTGAATGCCTTAACCCCAAAATTGGCACCCAATTTATGTTAAAAACTCTTCATGGTATTCCTATTGACCATTTTTAACCATAAATTTGGAATTATCCTAAGGCTAACCCAATCTAGACCCAAGTCTAGCCCAACATGCCTAAATTGACCAAATCTCTAAAATCCTTCAAATTTCATATTGAACTCAAAACCCTTTTCATCCTTCACAAAAATTGTTTCTTAGAATCACTTACACCAAATGCAATATTTATTTGGACCAATTGATATGGATGACTTAGCCTAAACCCAGTTTTTGGTCATTTGCACCCTTTTGGACCCATGCACTAAACGTATCCTAACCACCCCAAAGGAATCAAATTAATGGCTCCACGACCATTAGTTGGACCCTAAGACTGAGCCAAAACTCACCTAACCCAAGCTAAGTGAGCATGGACCAATGGTCCCCTAAATTAAGGGATATGTTTTCCAAATATGCTTAAGCTTAATATCTTTTTGCCAAAACTAAACCTTAGCCCATTAAATTGTTGTGGCATATTCCCCTGGGTTCTTTAAGCTCCTAGCCACCTCCCACTGGCATGGCCGGCTAGCCTAGTCGCCGGAGAAGCCAAAACTGAGGACCATTTTCTCTTAAACTTCACCCAAATCAAACCAAGAGGCCACCTCACCCAAATGAGATGTTAGAGCCTCTCTTCCCTCCACCTAAGCACCATTTTTCACCCCTCAAGGGGCCATGACAGCCATCCCCTAGACATTGTTATAATAGCTTCCCCCCTTCATGGTCATGAAAGGTGTGCGGAAATTTTCTCAGAGAGAGACCTCCAAATCACTCCCCGAGCTTCCTTAAGACCTCCACAATGCAATCCAATCACTCCATTGCCCTAATTCCTCTTGTGTAACCCTAATTTTGAGCTCGAAAATTAGGGCAGAAATATGACATCCCTTAAAACTCTACCAAAACCCAATTAGTTGTGCCTCTCATCTAGGTCTACCTCCAATAAAATTTCAAGTGATTAGGCTTTACCTTGGTCAAGTTAGCAAATTTTCTTTGAAAAATCCCATTTTTGCATGAAAATAATTAAATAAATTAAATTAAATTTTGAAAATAAACCTGATTTACCTATTTTTCAAGGATTCATTGTCCATCATTGGGGAATCGAGATCAACCCGGATAAGATTAAAGCCATCTTAGAAATGCCTCCACCTAAAACTTTGAAACAACAACGTTCCTTCTAGGAGAAGTTGACATATTTGAGACGCTTTATTCTAATCTCTCAAGTGGGTGTCAGCCCTTCTCGACATTAATTAAAAAGGACACAAAATTCATTTGGGAAGAGAACTGTCAGCGAGCCTTCGAGGACATTAAACAATATTTAATTACACCTTCTATTTTGGGAGCCCCTATCCCAGGGAAACTTTGATACTTTATATCGCGGCCTTAGATGACTCTCTTGGAGCCCTCTTAGCCCAAGTCAACGATGAGGGTAAAGAAAACGCANCATCCCCTAGACATTGTTATAATAGCTTCCCCCCTTCATGGTCATGAAAGGTGTGCGGAAATTTTCTCAGAGAGAGACCTCCAAATCACTCCCCGAGCTTCCTTAAGACCTCCACAATGCAATCCAATCACTCCATTGCCCTAATTCCTCTTGTGTAACCCTAATTTTGAGCTCGAAAATTAGGGCAGAAATATGACATCCCTTAAAACTCTACCAAAACCCAATTAGTTGTGCCTCTCATCTAGGTCTACCTCCAATAAAATTTCAAGTGATTAGGCTTTACCTTGGTCAAGTTAGCAAATTTTCTTTGAAAAATCCCATTTTTGCATGAAAATAATTAAATAAATTAAATTAAATTTTGAAAATAAACCTGATTTACCTATTTTTCAAGGATTCATTGTCCATCATTGGGGAATCGAGATCAACCCGGATAAGATTAAAGCCATCTTAGAAATGCCTCCACCTAAAACTTTGAAACAACAACGTTCCTTCTAGGAGAAGTTGACATATTTGAGACGCTTTATTCTAATCTCTCAAGTGGGTGTCAGCCCTTCTCGACATTAATTAAAAAGGACACAAAATTCATTTGGGAAGAGAACTGTCAGCGAGCCTTCGAGGACATTAAACAATATTTAATTACACCTTCTATTTTGGGAGCCCCTATCCCAGGGAAACTTTGATACTTTATATCGCGGCCTTAGATGACTCTCTTGGAGCCCTCTTAGCCCAAGTCAACGATGAGGGTAAAGAAAACGCACTCTACTACTGAAGTCGTTATCTAATACAGATGGAGATGAAGTATCCACCTATTGAGAAGCATTGTCTGGCATTAATTTTCGCTGCCCAAAAGCTTTTAGACATTACATGCTTTCTCATAAGATTACCCTAATTTCAAAAGTTAACCCGTTGTAATATTTGTTGACCCGACCAACACTCTGCAGATGTCTAGCAAGATGGTCGATGATCTTATTGCAATTCGATATAACTTTTGTTCCCCTACATGCTATCAAGGGACAGATTCTAGCAAACTTTCTCGTTGCACACCCACTGCCAGCTGGGTCCCCTCTCGACAATGAACTACCAGATGAGCAAGTGTTGCAAATGGAATTCTCCAATGCGCAACGTTGGGAGATATACTTCGACGGTGCTTCATCAGCCAGAAAAGATAAAGAATCAGGCACATTCATACCAGGCAAAGCAGGGATCAGTTTGATCTTTATCACGCCAGATAAGGGTATGTTGAGGTTCTCATACCACCTAACAGAGTCGTGCACCAACAACGAAGCAGAGTATGAAGCTTTAATCACTGAATTGGAGTTGGCAATCTCAATGGATATAGTAAAGATTGTCATCTACGGTGACTCTCAACTCGTCATCCAATAAGTCGCTGGACAATACAAAATTTTGAAACTAAGACTAACAGAATATCACTGATACAGGATGAAGCTACTGGAGCAAATCCCCTACGTGACTTTCTACCAGATCCCTAGGGGAGATAATGCCCATGCCAATGCTCTAGCGAAACTAGATAAGGAGCTGGTGTGCCCCCCCCCCCTCCGGAGGATTCCATTGAAATCACAATACAAGGAAGACAAGTTCTTTCTCAAATCAACATCAACACTCTACAAAAGCTCAAAAAAGAGAAAACAATGATTACAGTTGTGGATATCAACGAAGATTAACGCAAGCCATTAATAGAATATTTTCATAATGGAAAGTTGACGGAAGACAAGTCTGAGGCACATCACATTACAAAAAGGGCTATGTCATACGCCTTGGTTGGTGGTGTCCTCTACAGAAGATCGTTCGACCAGATGTGGCTACGATGCCTAAGAAAATCCAAAGCACAAAATATCGTCCAAGAAGTACATGTAGGATTGTGTGACGCTCATCAGTCAGGTCCAATAATGAAAATGAAGATCAAGAGACTCGAATATTATTGGCCAGCAATGATGTTTGACTGCATAGACAAAGCTAGACAATGTCACCAGTGCTAAGTACATGGATGGTCTTGCACCAACCTTCGAGTGTGCTACACCCAACTATTGCTTTGTGGCCATTCGAGTGTTGGGGCATGGACATAATAGGTCCGATAGACCCTCCATCTTCTAAAGGACTTAAATTTATTTTTGTTGTTATAGACTACTTCTCCAAATGGGAAGAGGCAGTACTGCTACAAGAGGTTACAACATAACATGTCCTCTTATTCTTCAAAAGCCAAATCATCTACCGTTTCGCTATACCGAACTGAATAATCTCCAACAACAGGATGGAATTCAAAAGTACAAAAATCAACAACTTTGTTAAATGACATGGAATAGATTGGAGATACTCTACAATTTACTATCCCAGAGTAAATGGATTGGCTAAGGCCTTCAATAAGATATTGGTACATATTTTAAAGAAAACACTCGATGAAAATAAAAGAGATTTGCACAACAAATTGCTAAAAGTTTTGTGGGCCTACCAGGTAACATTCAAGAATCCCACTTAGTGTACACCTTACATGCTCGTGTACGGGTCCGAAGCCGTATTGCCACTAGAAATTCAAACACCGTCTCTCACAATCGCAGTCGCCAATCAACTTACAACAGAGGAAAGTCCAAAGCTCAGACTTGAAGAACTAAAGAAGCTTGAAGGAAAATGGCATGAAGCACATTAACATTTGGAGCTTTATTAGGAAAAGATGGTGCAAGCTCACGATAAATTGGTCCGCCCAAGGACATTTAAAGTTGGTGACCTCGTCCTTGTACTCAAAAGACCTATTCCTGCACACCGCAAGATAGTTGGAAAATTCAAACCAACTTGGGAGGGACCATTCATTGTTGAAAAGGTCTACATAGGAGGAGCTTACCAATTAATAGATTTATGGGGTGAAAGACCCATGCTGCCAATCAACGGACGATACTTGAAAACGTACTACACAACCTGAAATTGCTTATCGCCTCTTGATTTGAAAATTATAAATTTTTTATTGTTCTGGGGGTTATCTATGTGGCCAAAAATCTGTAACCGGGTCTAAAATTTTTTTAATTAACCTCAATTTAATGAAGAATTTGGAAAATTAAACAATGCAATTCTCTTTTCTACCTTTAGATTGAAATTTAATATTCTACTAAATTAAATAAAATAAATACATAAATAAATAACTTCTTCACAAAAATAAAATAAAATTTCCTCTAACTAAAAAACTCTGTTTTGTTCTTGTTCATGCTAAGTTTCAGCTCACTGATGTTTTTTCTGTCGTCTGCAGAAAAATGTCAAGTCAGAAGCTGATCTTTACCTTCAAGGATGGCTGGAACCTCGCGCTTAATGAGGAGATGGCACCACAAGGTGACATTATTTACTTAGAAATGGAGTTCAATGAAATCGACATGGGCTACGAAGGTCCTCTAATGGATGTAGTCAATGGATAAGAAAAGGAGGGATTGCCCCACTTCTAAAATTCAGATCCAAAAGCAATCTCTCACTGAAGGGGAAAGAGGTGATAAGACAACACGATCCCATGGAAGGAACCAGGTATCTACCATCCATGGTAGCCACTCTGGCTAGAAACTTGGTTGCTGCTAACAACAGTAGGATACCGTTCGGTTCACTACGGAGGACTCAATGGAGAAATGTCAACCGTCGTAAGCACAGAGCTCTCTTGAGAGAAGAAAAGAGACGTCAATAACAAATAAAAAACCAACTCATCCCCATTCCAGAGGGACACATCTATAATCCAGATATGAAGGAAACTTCTTCCAGCCTGCCCACCATAGATGAGGAGCTTGGGTATGTTCATGAGCCAGAAGTACTGCTAGCCTTGGATGACCTTTGCACGGGTTGCCCTACTTGCAACTTTAAAATACTGGCACAAGCGTCAGCTACAAGAGCTTTTGTTGAATGTCCGGACTGTAATGTCCTGCACTTGGAGCATTTCAGCACTCTTGAAGAATATTCCTCTAATGAAGATCAATCTCAGACCAGCGATTACCAAATGGAGGGGACATACGTCCCAATGGGTACAGAACAATATTACTCATGGTATACTGAGTCGTATGTTCCAATGGACGTCGCGTCGTACATCCCGTTAGAGGTAACACCGACACCAGTCTGGATTCCTGTCAACAATGAAATGAGGGAATGTCCGCACGAGTCGCCCGTCCTCAGCACAAGAGAGTATTATAAAATCAGTAAGGTCAACAAAAGAAGCTTTGAGTTCTATGAAGAAGTCCTTGGAGAACTCGTCAATATATTGGAAGGACTCGAATTGTATACCAGAGTCTTTTTAGAAAAAGATTAACAAAGCATTCTGGATTGTATCTTTGACTTAAGAGATAGAGGTCGAGCAGGCTTGCTCATGGAAATAACCTACTATGAGCCAAAGAAATGGATGAGAGGAGAGGGAAGGATTACAATACAATGTGGGTGTTGCTACAATTTCACAAAAGACAGGCAAATAAATCCTCTCGGGGTTCTCAGGTACGATCACATGGATCTGCTGCCCCCGATCATCAAATGGATGATTAAACGAATGGTTTGATGGAACATACTGCCAGTCAACTGTATTCCAAATAGTTGCATCATCAACATATATGACGAGGGAGACTGCATACCTCCTCACATTGATCATCAAGATTTTGTAAGACCCTTCTGCACAGTCTCATTCATGAGTGAAAGAAATATTCTCTTTGGGAAGGAAATAGATGCCATCGGCTCCAATGAGTTCCAAGGATCTATAGAGATTCCCTTGCCAATAATTCTAAAAGGCAACGGTGCAGATGTCGCCAAGCACTGCATCCCAGAGTACAACGTCATAGGGTGTCTGTGACTTTTCGATGGATGAACAACAACAAAATACCATTTAGATTTTAGTTGGATCCTGAACTCGAAGAACTGCTGTCGTATGAGCTATGAGAAGGTTGCACCTCTAGGCACACGTGAAGGGAACTCTTGTCCTGGAATGTGGCTCAGAAGGTCATCTTGATCATGAGTTCACTACGTAAGGGGACAGATATTCAGAGGGTTTCTCTTTCTTCTCTACTACATTACAGATACGATATGTATCAGACATGATCTGTCCATGATGTATACTCGACATGACACATTCCGGATGTACCTTCGTGCAGTTTGCTTATTGTACACTTTTTTAGGCATTGGCCAACTTTTCATCTGTAACATTTTATTGAAGCAGATTAATGAAATTTCTTTCAGAAAATTTGTCTCATTGCTCGATTGCCCTTCTCGGTGCGATGGATAAAAGCCATTGAACCATGCGTTGGTTCACAACTACAATGAACGAAGAACAAAACAACAAACATTTAATGATAAAAAAAGAAACTTTCAGATGAAAAAATGATGAGAAGAATATAAACTATGATAAATTTAAATAAATAAATAAAATGTCTCTTTTGAAAAATCAACCAACTAAAATTAAAATTTGAAAGACATATTTTTGAAAATTAAATGTGATAAGAACAACAAGAAAAGAAAACAAATTTGTTGAGTGGATTCTCTCAATTTTGGAGTTTCTTACTCTTTGCTCACGCAACACGACTATCCTTGTCTGCATTAACTTTTCGCATCACCGCGGAGTTGCACATTCTGCACAAAACCCCACAAAATTCTGCATATCTTCNTAAAACAAATTTGTTGAGTGGATTATCTTGATTTTGGAGTTTCTTACTCTTTGCTCGCGCAACACGACTATCCTTGCCTGCATAAACTTTTCGCATCACCGTGGAGTTGCACATTCTGCACAAAACCCCACAAAATTCTGCATATCTTCCTAAAAATAATGTCAACCTCTTTACATGCCACATATCTTTAAATTCAACACCACAAACTATTTAGAAATATCAATTCTCATCTTTGAATCAGTCACTACCTTCTGATTCATCCCTTTTGAGGTTGGTCCTTATCTTCCGACACTCTCTCTTGAGATTGACCCTTACCTGTCAATTCGCATCTTAGAATCAGTCACTACCTTTTGATTCACCCCTTTCGAGGTCGGTATTTACCTTCTGACGCTCTCTCTTAAGATTGACCCTTACCTGTCAATTTTCATGTTAGAATCAGTCACTACCTTCTGATTCACCCCTTTTGAGGTCGGTCCTTACCTTCCGACGCTCTATTTTGAATTTGATCGCTACCTTTCAATTCTCATTTTAGAATCAGTCATTAACTTCTGATTCACCCTTTTGAGGTTGGTCCTTACCTTCTAACGCTCTCTTTTAAGTTTGACCCTTACCTATTAATTCTCATCTTAGAATCAGCCACTACGTTCTGATTCATTACCTTCGAGGTCGATTCTTACCTTCTGACGCTCTCTTTTGAGATTTAACACTACCTTTCAATTCTCATTTTCAAATTAGTCCCTAATTTTTTATTCACCCTTTTGAGGTCGGTCCTGACCTTCCGACGCTCTCTTTTGAGATTTAGCACTATCTTTTCAATTCTTATTTTAGAGCCCGTTCTTAACCTCTGCTTCACCCTTTTGAGTTCGGTCCTTACCTTCCAATGATCTCTTTTAAGATTGATCATTAACTTTTAATTCTCATTTTCGAATCAGTTCTTAACCTCTGATTCACCCTTTTGAGGTCGGTCCTTATCTTCTTACGCTCTCTTTTGAGATTGATCACTACCTTTCAATTCTCAATTTTGAGTCAGCCCCTAATTTCTGATTCACCCTTTTGAGGTCGGTCTTTACCTTCCGACACACTCTTTTGAGACGGATCACTACCTTTCAATTCTCATTTTCGAATTAGTCCCTAATTTCAGATTCACTACTTTTGAGGTCGGTCCTTACCTTCTGACGCTCTCTTTTGAGATTGATCATTAAATTTTAATTCTCATTTTAGAATCAGTCCTTAACCTCTGATTCACCCTTTTGAGATCGGTCCCTACCTTCAGGCGCTCTCTCTTGTGATTGATCCTTAAATTTCAATCATTGTCTTAGGATCAGTCCCTAACTCCTGATTCCTTTCTTTTCATGGTCGGTCCTTAACTTTCAACCCTCTTCTACAATTAATACCTGAATTTCAAATCCCCCTGGGGTCAGCACCTACACACTAATTCCCATCCTCTGTAATTCCTGAAGTCACATAACTCAAAATCCACTCTCCAATCCCCAGCGAGAGTCTCTACTTCTTGACTTTGATCAAACATTCACCTGCTATATTCTCTAGTGGAAAAAAATAGCTCACACAACTCTACACATTTCTTCTAGGTCTGTTAACTTGGGAGTCTATATTAGGTTTGTTGATCTTGTCAATCAATGCCAATACGCACGATGTGCTTGTCCGACACACCACACATATTGGGGGCTCATTTGTTGACATCACTTTTGTTTGAGGTCTAGTCTTTATCTTTAGTTGCCTAGGGTCTAGCCTTAGGATTTTCCTATTGACTATTCTTAGAGAACTAGAAAATTTCACCCTCACCATTAGAAATTCTAAACTCTTCTTTACTCAACTTGAAGTTCCACATATTCATCCTAACATCTAGCACTTAGTAGGTGGGGTCATTATGGGGGAGCTCAAGGAGAGTTCCTATAGGGCTATTTGACCTTAGGTTTGACCTTGGGTGTTGTCCTAGAGCTAAGGCACTCACTTCACTCACTATCACTCACTGCCCTAAACCCATAATTTCCTGACTTTGGTCCCTTGAGCCTTTGGGAAACTCATGTAGATGGTCTCATAAACCTACTAGCCCTAGTCTAGGGTTTAGCTAAGACCAGTACATAGAGGACCCAAATGGGGTTTCCATTGATCCATGGCTTACTTTTGGTGGTTAGTTCCCCAATTTTACCCAAAATACTCAGCCGGGCCTTTTTCCCTTAAACTCCTCCAAATTACCTGAGTACCCTTGAAACCCTAAATTTGGACAAAATTGTTAAATTTATCCAAAATACACAAACTTGATCAAAAATCATTTAAACCTTTTGAAAACACCCAAATTACCCAAAATCACCAAAAAAATGCCAAATTACCAAAATGCCCCTCATGGGCCCAAAATTTTAAAAATTCTAAAAAATCCCAAAAATTTTCAAAATATTCAAAATATTCCCAATTTCATTTTTCTTAACTACCACATAACCCAATTTGGCCAATTTGACTATCTTTTACTAAGACCCCCAAATTTACCTTTAAAGACCCAAATTTCCCCAAATTCAACTCAAATTTTCATCAATTTGATCCCAATCTCCCCAAATTTCAATCTCAAACTCAAATTCAACTTCAATGTGACAAAAATAAACCAAATCCAAGATCAATTGGCCCATTCTTTGAGCCTAAATTTGATTTAGATCAAAGCCCCAACTTTGGCCACATGACCTAATCTCATCAAATTGAATGCTTTAACCCCAAAATTGGCACCCAATTTATGTTAAAAACTCTTCATGATATTCCTATTGACCATTTTCAACCATAAATTTGGAATTATCCCAAGGCTAACCCAATCTAGACCCAATTCTAGCCCAACATGCCCAAATTGACCAAATCTTTAAAATCCTTCAAATTGACCCTCATACTGAACTAAAAACCCTTTTCATCCTTCACAAAAATTGTTCCTTAGAATCACTTACACCAAATGAAAAATTTATTTGGACCAATTCACATGGATGACCTAGCCCAAACCCAATTTTCGTTCATTTGGACCCTTTTGGACCCATGCACTAAATGTAGCCTAACCACCCCAAAGCCATCAAATTAATGGCTCCACAGTCATTAGTTGGACCCTAAGACTGGGCCAAAACTCACCTAACCCAAGCTAAGTGAGCATGGAAAAATGGTCCCCTAAATTAAGGGATATGTTTTTCAAATATGCTTAGGCTTAAGATATTAAATTGTTGTGGCATATTCCCCTGGGTTCCCTGAGCTCCTAGCCACCTCCCACTGGCATGGACGGCTAGCTTAGTCGCTGGAGAAGCCAAAATTGAGGACCATTTTCTCTTAAACTTCACCCAAATCAAACCAAGAGGCCACCTCACCCAAATGAGATGTTAGAGNGTATTCTAAATTATTTCTTAAACACTTAGGAATCATTGGAATATTTTTCCAAGGTCTGAAAATAAAGATATTTATTTTTAAACCTTAAAAATGATTTTTAAGGTTTAAAAATAAAATTTTTACCAAAATAATTCTAGAAAAACAAATAAAAATCAGGAAAAATATAAAATAAACTTATCTAAGTTCTTTGACCTCAAAGAGATTTTCTAAAAATATAAAATATATTTTTCAATAAATAAAATATTTTATTTTTATTAAA
>JXCR01119257.1:24352-93422 GCA_002079205.1 Phalaenopsis hybrid cultivar
ACCAAACGGATGTCATAACTTTCTTTAGTTTATTTGATCGAGCCTCACCCTCAATTCTTGTGTTCATCCTTCGGGATAGATACAGGGTTTGAGGTAAAGCGCTCTTTCATTTAAACTATGAAAATTATGGGGTCAGTTTGACTTCATCTTTTTCAAAACTAAAATTTTTTAAAAAACGTCCTTCCGAAGCGGGCAACGGGATTTCAATTCCGATGACCGACAGCTTCTTACGGGCAAACCCCACACCAAAAACAGTGCCGACACAAACCTATTCCAAGTATCAGCAACAAAGGGAAAAAGAAAAAAAAAAAGGTGCGCAACCGTTTCCAAATTTTGCTTACGTAGATAACATTGAGATGCCAATTTCATGCCCTTTAGTTTCAAAATATCATCCAAAGGCAGCATATTAAGAATTAACCTCCATAAGAAGAAAGAAATAGACGGTGAGATAAATTTGTTCCTAATAACACGCCCCCACCTCCAATCTCTAAATTGGTAAAGATTAGTATAAAGCAGTTTGGTGGGAGAGATAGATGCCATGGATTTCCACAAAGGAATATCCTTCATAAAATTCTTAATAGGCATTTTAGAAATCCTAGCCGCCTGGACCCCAAAGAATTCATTCAATTTTATTGACATCCCAATTACCTTGAAGCCACAAGTCAGAGACAATCAACTCATTAGGTATTCCCTGTTGAAGAGATAATTCCTCATCCCCCATACCCCATTGATCATGTCACACAGAAATCTTGCCTTCCCCAATGTCCCAAAAGATAAATTTGCTAGCTATAGTTCTCTCTTTAAGAATTGCTTTCCAAATCTTGGAATCCCGCACCCTCCATTGAACCATGGCCGGGTGGTAATGTGAGCAATATTTTTTATGAAGAAAATTAGCCCATAAAGAATTGTTAGAACAAATATTAAACCACAACTTGCCCATGTTAATATCATAGATTTGATCAAGGCATTTAATCCTTAAACCTTCAACAGCCTTAGGTTTACAAACATTCTTAAAAGTAGTCCAATGCTTCCTAGAATGACTTCCAAACCAGAGAAACTGATTAAACAATCTCTCTAAAGTAAGTTGAGTACTCTTCTTAAGATTGAAAATTTGCATAGTATACATTGGAATACCGATGAGAACATTTTTTATTACGGTAAGACAACCACCATAAGTGAGAAAAGTATTCCTCCAATACTCAATTTTGGATTTGATTTTATCAACAACATCATCCAACTGAGTTTGCTTCTGACGCCCCCTTAGAAGGTTAATTGCAAAATATTTTAGTTGAAGTGAGGCAAAGTGAAATTCAATGAAAGAGATAGCACAATTAGTAATCAAGCTCTTAACAATATTACCAAAGTGAAGATCGCATTTATCTCTGTTTAAAGTTAAGCCAAAATTTTGTTGAAATTCCTCAAGAACACGCATCAACCATTTGATGGTATTTTTATTTGCATTAGAGAAAAGAATAGTGCATCTGCATAAGCAAGATGACTAACCACCACCTTGAACTGATGATGAAAGTGAGTATGCACCTTATTATGCTGCAGATCATTGACAAACCGAGAGAAATAGTCAAAAGCAATTATAAAGATTGCAGGGGAAAGGGGATCACCAAAGTAAGGAATGTAGGGGAAAAGAAATCAAGCTCTTAACAATTTTACCAAAGTAAAGATTGCATCTATCTCTGTTAAAAGTTAAGCCAAAATTTTGTTGAAATTCCTCAAGAACACGCATCAACCATTTGATGGTATTTTTATTTGCATTAGAGAAAAGAATAGCACATCTGCATAAGCAAGATGACTAACCACCACCTTGAACTGATGATGAACGTGAGTATGCACCTTATTATGCTGCATATCATTGACAAACTAAGAGAAATAGTCAAAAGCAATCATAAAGATTGTAGGGCAAAGGGGATCACCTTGCTTAATGCCTTTATGCGCAGAAAAAAAAACCATAATAATTACCATTAACCATCAAGCTTTAGTGATTGTTATGAAGCCATCTCTTGATTATAGAGATAAAATTATGATGAAAACCACGATCACAAAGAATTTTAATCATGAATTCCCAACTAATAGTGTCAAAAGACTTTTTGATGTCCAGTTTACATATCATGTTGCCCCCACGACATTTCTTATCAAGATCTTCAATTAATTCTTGCGCCAGTAAAATATTAGCTGTAATATCCCGACCTTTAACAAAAGCTGACTGCTGAGGTGAGATGATATTTGGTACGAGTGGTTTCAGTTTGGAAAGCATCAATTTGCTCAAAACATTAGATATAACCAAAGTTAGGGAAATGGGCCGAAATTTATTTGTTGACCTCACTTTTGGTTGAGGTTTAGTTTTCCCTCTTTAGTTGCCTGAGGTCTAGCCATAGGACTTTCCTATTGACTATTCCTAGAAAACTAGAAAAAGAACCCTCACCATTAAAATTCTAAACTCTTCCTTGCTCAACTTGAAGTTCCACATATTGGTCCTAACCTTGAGCACTTAGTATGTGGATTCAGTATGTGCGAGCTCAAGATGAGCCCCCATGAGACTATCTGACCTTAAGGTTAGCCCTGGATGTGGTCTAGAGCTAGTTCACTCACCTACACTCACTCTCAGCCACAATCACTCACAACCCTAAACCCAAATTTGTTGACTTTGATCTCTTGATTCTTTTTGGAGACTCAGGTAAATGGTCCCCTAAACCCAATAGCCCAGGCTAGGGTTTAGCTAAGACTAGTACATAGAGGACCCAAATGGGAATTCCATTGGTCTATAGTTCACATATGGTGGTTGGCTTCCGAATTCTACCAAAAATACCNATTCAGTATGTGGGATCTCAAGATGAGCCCCCATGAGACTGTCTGACCTTAAGGTTAGCCCTGGATGTTGGTCTGGAGCTAGTTCACTCACCTACACTCACTCTCAGCCACAATCACTCACAACCCTAAACCCAAATTTGTTGACTTTGATCCCTTGATTCTTTTTGGAGACTCATGTAGATGGTCCCCTAAACCCAATAGCCCAGGCTAGGGTTTAGCTAAGACTAGTACATAGAAGACCCAAATGGGAATTCCATTGGTCTATAGTTCACATATGGTGGTTGGCTTCCGAATTCTACCAAAAATACTCAACTTGACATTTTTACCCTAAATCCACCCAAATTACCTAAATTCCCTTGAAACCTTAAATTTGGCCCAAAATTCCCAAATTCACTCAAAATACCCAAATCTGCTCAAAAACCATTTCAAACCATTTCAAATACCCAAATTACCAAAAATCACCCAAAAATTCCAAAATTACTAAAATACCCCCAAAATTACANCTCAAAAACCATTTCAAGCCATTTCAAATACCCAAATTACCAAAAATCACCCAAAAATTCCAAAATTACTAAAATACCCCCAAAATTACAAAAATACCCTTGGCACCCCAAACTTTCCCAAAACCTCCAAAATCACTTCAAATCTCTCTATTGACCTCGCTTTTGGTTGAGGTCTAGTTTTTTTATTTAGTAGCCTAGGGTCTAGTCATAGGACTTTCTATTGACTATTCTTAGAGAACTAGAAAAAGCACCCTCACCATTAGAAATTCTAAACTCTTCTTTACTCAACTTGAAGTTCCACATATTGGTCATAACCTCTAGCACTTAGTAGGTGCGGTCATTATGGGGGGCTCAAAGAGAGTTCCTATAAGGCTATTTGACCTTAGAGTTGACCTTGGGTGTTGGTCTAGAGCTAAGGCACTCACTTCACTCACAATCTCTCACTACCCTAAACCAAGAATTTTCTGACTTTAGTCCCTTGAGCCTTTGGGAAACTCATGTAGATGGTCCCCTAAACCTACTAGCCCTAGGCTAGGGCTTAGCTAAGACCAGTAAATAGAGACCCAAATAGGGTTTCCATTGATCCATGGCTTACTTTTGGTGGTTAGTTCCCCAATTTTACTCAAAATACTCAGCCTGGCCTTTTGCCCCTAAACTCCCCCAAATTACCTAAGTACCCTTGAAACCTTAAATTTGCCCAAAATTCCTAAATTTATGCAAAATACCCAAACATGTTCAAAAAATCATTCCAAACTTTTTGAAAACACTCCAATTACCAAAATCACCAAAAATTGCCAAATTATCAAAATGCCCCTCATGGGTCCAAAATTTCAAAAATTCTAAAAAATCAAAAAAAATTCTCAATTTCATTTTTCTCAACTACTACATAACCCAATTTGGCCAATTTGACCATCATTTGCATTTAAAGGCTTAAATTTCCCCATATTCAACTCAAATTTTCATCAATTTGATCCCAATCTCCCCAAATTTCAATCTCAAACTCAAATTCAACTTCAATGTGACAAAAATAAACCAAATCCAAGCTCAATAGGCCCATTCTTTGAGCCTAAATTTGATGTAGATCAAAGCCCCAATTTTGGCCACATGACCTAATCTCATCAAATTGAATGCCTTAACCCGAAAATTGGCACCCAATTTATGTTAAAAACTCTTCATGATATTCCTATTGACCATTTTGAACCATAAATTTGGAATTATCCCAAGGCTAACCCCATCTAGACCCAAGTCTAGCCCAACATGCCCAAATTGACCAAATCTCTAAAATCCTTCAAATTGACCCTCATATTGAACTCAAAACCCTTTTCATCCTTCACAAAAATTGTTTCTTAGAATCACTTACACCAAATACAAAATTTATGTGGACCAATTGACATGGATGACTTAGCCCAAACCCAATTTTTGGTCATTTGCACCCTTTTGGACCCATGCACTAAATGTATCCTAACCACCCCAAAGCCATCAAATTAATGGCTCCACGGCCATTAGTTGGACCCTAAGACTGAGCCAAAACTCACTTAACCCAAGCTAAGTGAGCATGGACCAATGGTCCCCTAAATTAAGGGATATGTTTTCCAAATATGCTTAGGCTTAATATCTTTTTGCCAAAACTAAACCTTAGCCCATTAAATTGTTGTGGCATATTCCCCTGGGTTCCCTGAACTCCTAGCCACCTCCCATTGGCATGACCGGCTAGCCTAGTCGCTGGAGAAGCCAAAACTGAGGACCATTTTCTCTTAAACTTCACCCAAATCAAACCAAGAGGCCACCTCACCCAAATAAGATGTTAGAGCCTCTCTGCCCTCCACCTAAGCACCATTTTTCACCCCTCAAGTGGCCATGACAGCCATCCCCTAGGCATTTTTACAAAAGCTTCCCCCCTTCATGGCCGTGAGAGGTGTGCTGAAATTTTCTCAGAGAGAGACCTCCAAATCACTCGCCGAGCTTCCTTAAGACCTTCACAATGCAATCCAATCACTCCATTGCCCTAATTCCTCCTGTGTAACCCTAATTTTGAGCTCGAAAATTAGGGAAGAAACATGACATCCCTTAAAACTCCACCAAAATCCAATTAGTTGTGCCACTCGTCTAGGTCTACCTCCAGTAAAAATTTCAAGTGATTAGGCTTCACCTTGGTCAAGTTAGCAAATTTTCTTTGAAAAATCCCATTTTTGCATGAAAATAATTATATAAATTAAATTAAAGTTTGAAAATAAACCTAATTTACCTATTTTTTAAGGATTCATTGTCCATCATCGGGGAATCGAGATCAACCCGGATAAGATTAAAGCCATCTTAGAAATGCCTCCACCTAAAACTTTGAAACAACTATGTTCCTTCCAGGAGAAGTTGGCATATTTGAGACGCTTTATTTCTAATCTCTCAAGTAGGTGTCATCCCTTCTCGACATTAATTAAAAAGGATGAAAAATTCATTTGGGAAGAGAAATGTCAGCGAGCCTTCGAGGACGTTAAACAATATTTAATTACACCTTCTATTTCGGGAGCCCCTATCCCAGGGAAACTTTGATACTTTATATCGCGGCCTTAGATGACTCTCTTGGAGCCCTCTTAGCCAAAGTCAACGATGAGGGTAAAGAAAACGCAATCTACTACTTAAGTAGTCATTTAATACAGATGGAGATGAGGTATCCACCTATTGAGAAGCATTGTCTGGCATTAATTTTCGCTGCCCAAAAGCTTAGACATTACATGCTTTCTCATAAGATTACCCTAATTTCAAAAGTTAACCCGTTGCAATATTTGTTGACCCGACCAACACTCTCCAGATGTCTAGCAAGATGGTTGATGATCTTTTGCAATTCGATATAACTTTTGTTCCCCTACATGCTATCAAGGGAGAGATTCTAGCAAACTTTATCGTTGCACACCCACTGCCAGCTGGGTCCCCTCTCGACAATGAACTACCAGATGAGCAAGTGTTACAAATGGAATTCTCCAGTGCGCAACGTTGGGAGATATGCTTCGACGGTGCTTCATCAGCCAGAAAAGAAAAAGAATCAGGCACAGTCATACCAGGCAAAGCAGGGATCAGTTTGATCTTTATCACGCCAGATAAGGGTATGTTGAGGTTCTCATACCACCTGACAGAGTCGTGCACCAACAATGAAGCGGAGTATGAAGCTTTAATCACCGAATTGGAGTTGGCAATCTCAATGGATATAACAAAGATTGTCATCTACGGTGACTCTCAACTCGTCATCCAACAAGTCGCTGGACAGTACAAAATTCTAAAACTAAGACTAGCAGAATATCACTGATACGCAATGAAGCTACTGGAGCAAATCCCCTACGTGACTTTCTACCAGATTCCTAGGGGAGATAATGCCCATGCCGATGCTCTAGCGAAACTCGCTAAGGAGCTGGTGTGTCCCCTCGGAGGATTCCATTGAAATCACAATACAAGGAAGACAAGTTCTGTCTCAAATCAACATCAACACTCTACAAAAGCTCGAAAAAGAGGAAACAATGATTACAGTTGTGGATATCAACGAAGATTAGCGCAAGCCATTAATAGAATATTTTCATAATGGAAATTTGACGGAAGACAAGTCTGAGGCACATCACATTACAAAAAGGGCTATGTCATACGCCTTGGTTGGTGGTGTCCTCTACAGAAGATCGTTCGACCAGATGTGGCTACGATGCCTAAGAAAAGCCGAAGCACAAAATATCGTCCAAGAAGTACATGTCGGATTGTGTGGCGCTCATCAGTCAGGACCAAAAATGAAAATGAAGATCAAGAGACTCGAATATTATTGGCCAACAATGATGTTCGACTGCATAGACACAGCTAGACAATGTCACCAGTGCTAAGTGCAGGGATGGTCTTGCACCAACCTTCGAGTGTGCTACACCCAACTGTTGCTTTGTGGCCATTTGAGTGTTGGGGCACGGACATAATAGGTCCGATAGACCCTCCATCTTCTAAAGGACTTAAATTTATTCTCGTATCTATAGACTACTTCTCCAAATAGGCAGAGGCAGTACCGCTACGAGAGGTTACAGCACAGCATGTCCTCCAATTCTTCAAAAGCCAAATCGTCTACCGTTTTGCTATACCGAACTGAGTAATCTCCAACAACGGGATGGAATTCAAAAGTACAAAAATCAACAACTTCGTCAAATGACATGGAATAGATTGGAGATACTCTACAATTTACTATCCTAGAGCAAATGGATTGACTGAGGCCTTCAATAAGATATTGGTACATATTTTAAAGAAAACACTCGATGAAAATAAAAGAGATTTGCACAACAAATTGCTAAAAGCTTTGTGGGCCTACCAGGTAACATTCAAGACTCCCACTTAGTGTACACCTTACATGCTCGTGTACGGGTCCGAAGTCGTACTTCCACTAGAAATTCAGACGCCGTCTCTCAGAGTCGCAGTCGCCAATCAACTTACAACAGAGGAAAGTCAAAAGCTCAGACTTGAAGAACTAAAGAATCTTGAAGGAAAATGGCATGAAGCACATTAACATTTGGAGCTTTATTAGGCAAAGATGGTGCAAGCTCACGACGAATTGGTCCTCCCAAGGACATTTAAAGTTGGTGACCTCGTCCTTGTACTCAAAAGGCCTATTCTTGCACACTGCAAGATAGTTGGAAAATTCAAACCAACTTGGGAGGGACCATTCATTGTTGAAAAGGTCTATACAGGAGGAGCTTACCAATTAATAGATTTCTGGGGTGAAAGACCCATGCTGCCAATCAACGGACGATACTTGAAAACGTACTACGCAACCTAAAATTGCTTATCGCCGCTTGACTTGAAAATTATAAATTTTTTATTGTTCTGGGGGTTATCTATGTGGCCAAAAGTCTATGACCGGGTCCAAAATTGTTTTAATTAACCTCAATTTAATGAAGAATTTGGAAAATTAAACAATGCAATTCTCTTTTCTAACTTTAGGTTGAAATTTAATATTCTACTAAATTAAACAAAATAAATACATAAATAAATTTCTTCACAAAAATAAAATAAAATTTCCTCTAACTAAAAAACTCTATTTTGTTCTTGTTCATGCTAAGTTTTAGCTCATTGATGTTTTTTTTGTCGTCTGCAGAAAAATGTCAGGTCAGAAGCTGATCTTTGCCTTCAAGGATGGCTGGAACCTCGCGCTTAATGAGGAGATGGCACCACAAGGTGACATTATTTACTTAGACATGGAGTTCAATGAAATTGACATGGGCTACGAAGGTCCTCTAATGGATGTAGTCAATGGATAAGAAAAGGAGGGACTGCCCCACTTCTGAAATTCAGATCCAAAAGCAATCTCTCACTGAAGGGGAAAGAGGTGATAAGACAATACGATCCCATGGAAGGAACCAGCTATTTACCATCCATGGTAGCCACTCTGGCTAGAGACTTGGTTGCTGCTAACAGCAGTAAGATACTGTTTGCTTCACTACGGAGGACTCAACGGAGAAATATCAATCGTCGTAAGCACAGAGCTCTCTTGAGAGAAGAAAAGAGACGTCAATAACAAATAGAAAACCAACTCGTCCCCATTCCAGAGGGACACATCTATAATCCAGATATGAAGGAAACTTCTTCCAGCCTGCCCACCATAGATGAGGATCTTGGGTATGTTCATGAGCCAAAAGTACTGCCAGCCTTGGATGACCTTTGCACTGGTTACCCTACTTGCAACGTTAAAATACTGGCACAAGCGTCAGCTACAAGAGCTTTTGTTGAATGTCCGAACTGTAATGTCCTGCACTTGGAGCATTTCAGCACTCTTGAAGAATATTCCTCTAATGAAGATCAATCTCAGACCAGCGATTACCAAATGGAGGGGACATACGTCCCAATGGGTACAGAACAATATGACTCATGGTATACTGAGTCGTATGTTCCAATGGACGCCGCGTCGTACATCCCGTTAAAGGTAACACCAACACCAGTCTGGATTCCTATCAACAATGAAATGAGGGAATGTCCGCGCCAGCCACCCGTCCTCAGCACAAGAGAGTATTATAAAATTAGCAAAGTCAATAAAAGAAGCTTTGAGTTCTATGAAGAAGTCTGTGGAGAACTCGTCAATATATTGGAAGGACTCGAATTGTATACCAAGGTCTTTTTAGAAAAAGATTAACAAAGCATTCTGGATTGTATCTTTGACTTAAGAGATAGAGGTCGAGCAGGCTTGCTCATGGAAATAACCTACTATGAGCCAAAGAAATGGATGAGAGGAAAGGGAAGGATTACAATACAATGTGGGTGTTGCTACAATTTCACGAAAGACAGACAAAGAAATCCTCTCGGGATTCTCAGGTATGATCACATGGATCCGCTGCCCCCGATCATCAAATGGATGATTAAATAAATAGTTTGATGGAACATACTGCCAGTCCTGTATTCCAAATAGTTGCATCATCAACATATATGATGAGGGAGACTGCATACCTCCTCACATTGATCATCAAGATTTTGTAAGACCCTTCTGCACAGTCTCATTCATGAGTGAAAGAAATATTCTCTTTGGGAAGGAAATTAATGCCATCGGCTCCGATGAGTTCCAAGGATCAATAGAGATTCCCTTGCCAATAATTCTAAAAGGCAACAGTGCAGACGTCGCCAAGCACTGCATCCCAGAGTACAACGTCGTAGGGTGTCTGTGACTTTTCGATGGATGAACAAAAACAAAATACCATTTAGATTTTAGTCGGATCCTAAACTCGAAGAACTGTTGGTATGAGCTATGAGAAGGTTGCACCTCTAGGCACACGTGAAGGGAACTCTTGTCCTGCAATGTGGCTCAGAAGGTCATCTTGATCATGAGCTCACTACGTAAGGGGACATATATTCAGAGGGTTTCTCTTTCTTCTCTACTACATTACAGATATGATATGTATCAGACATGATCTGTCCATGATGTATACTCGACATGACACATTTCGGATGTACCTTCGTGCATTTTTCTTATTGTACTCTTTTTGAGGCATTGGCCTACTTTTCATCTGTAACATTTATTGAAGCGGATTAATGAAATTTCTTTCAGAAAATTTGTCTCATTGTTCAATTGCCCTTCTCGGTGCGTGGATAAAAGCCATTGAACCATCCGTTGGTTCACAACTACAATGAACGAAGAACAAAACAACAAACATTTAATGATAAAAAAAGAAACTTTCAGANCAAGCCATTTTATTTAAGCCCCACCATGGCCAAAAAATAAGAGCTGAACTTTTCTTAAGGAAACTCTACCAAATTGCTCTCCGAGACTCCTTAAGACCTCCTCATTTCAAGCCCATCATTTTGCCCCACTGATCTCCACTATGGAAGCTCAATTTTAAGCTCAAATTTCTGCCAAAACCAGGATATTACTTTCCACAACTCCACAGCTCACGAAACTCCAATTACTTATGCACACACCATCCCCACAGTGAGAGAATTTGATTCCCCACAAAAGCCCCCTCTGAAATTGCCTCTAACCTAGCTCTAGACCATCACCTGAAGGCCACCTTCATGAAATTCATACCTAGACCATTCATCAAGGCTTGAGACTTCATCTCGAGGTTCTTTGGGACCAATCAAAGCTACCACAACCATTTGATTGAGACCTCCCACCCTAACCCTAATCCGAGCTTATTTTTACTCTCCATACATATTTACTTTATATATTGTATAATCTGTATAGATAGGTTTGCCTTGAGTAGATGAATGTTCAGAAAAAAAATCCATGCAATTTGGTTGAGTCTAGGCCAAGATCTTAAGGTTTTAGAGTAAACGACTCAAGGGTTAGGTCACTTTGTTATGATAACAGAGAGTCGTCAGATCGCCTGTGTAGTCAACGGACGGAGTAGATTAAGTCAGACAGATCCATGGTGCAAAAAGCGCGGTCCGTATTGAGGCTACAAGGCTGGTGGTGTCAAATGGCGGAGCATACGAGGATGAGTTGGCGCCGCGTGGATAAGTAGAAAAATATGGAATTTTTGAATTATTTTTAATGTATAAACATCAAAATTCATATCTTTCTCTAGAAAAATCATAAAAATAAAAGAAAAATACCCCCTCGCTTAGTGANCTTAAAAAAAATGTCAACCTCTTTACATGCCACATATCTTTAAATTCAACACCACAAACTATTTAGAAATATCAATTCTCATCTTTGAATCAGTCACTACCTTGTGATTCACCCCTTTCGAGGTTGGTCCTTACCTTCCGACACTCTCTCTTGAGATTGACCCTTACCTGTCAATTCTCATCTTAGAATCAGTCACTACCTTTTGATTCACCCCTTTCGAGGTCGGTCCTTACCTTCTGACGCTCTCTCTTGAGATTGACCCTTGTCAATTCTCATGTTAGAATCAGTCACTACCTTCTGATTCACCCCTTTCGAGGTCGGCCCTTACCTTCCGACGCTCTATTTTGAGTTTGATCACTACCTTTCAATTCTCATTTTAGAATCAGTCATTAACTTCTGATTCACCCTTTTGAGGTTGGTCCTTACCTTCTGACGCTCTCTTTTAAGATTGACCCTTACCTGTTAATTCTCATCTTAGAATCAGCCACTACCTTCTGATTCATTACCTTCGAGGTCGGTTATTAGCTTCCAACGCTCTCTTTTGAGATTGATCACTACCTTTCAATTCTCATTTTCAAATTAGTCCCTAATTTTTTATTCACCCTTTTGAGGTCGGTCCTGACCTTCTGACGCTCTCTTTTGAGATTTAGCACTACCTTTTCAATTCTTATTTTAGAATCCGTTCTTAACCTCTGCTTCACCTATTTGAGGTCGGTCCTTACCTTCCGACGATCTCTTTTGAGATTGATCATTAACTTTTAATTCTCATTTTAGAATCAGTCCTTAACCTCTGATTCACCCTTTTGAGGTCGGTCCTTATCTTCTGACGCTCTCTTTTGAGATTGATCACTACCTTTCAATTCTCATTTTTGAGTCAGCCCCTAATTTCTGATTCACTCTTTTGAGGTCGGTCTTTACCTTCTGACGCGCTCTTTTGAGACGAATCACTACCTTTCAATTCTCATTTTCAAATCAGTCCCTAATTTCAAATTCACTACTTTTGAGGTCGGTCCTTACCTTCCGACGCTCTCTTTTGAGATTGATCATTAAATTTTAATTCTCATTTTAGAATCAGTCCTTAACCTCTGATTCACCCTTTTGAGATCGGTCCCTACCTTCCGGCGCTCTCTCTTGTGATTGATCCTTAAATTTCAATCATTTTATTGGGATCAGTCCCTAACTCCCGATTCCTCTCTTTTCATGGTCGGTCTTTAACTTTCGACCCTCTTCTAAAATTAATATGTGAATTTCAAATCCCCCTAGGGTCAGCACCTACACACTAATTCCCATCCTCTATAAACTCCTGAAATCACATAACTCAAAATCCACTCTCCAATCCCCAGCGAGAGTCTCTACTTCTTGACTTTGATCAAATATTCACCTGCTATATTCCCTAATGGAAAAATATAGCTCACACAACTCTACACATTTCTTCTAGGTCTGTTAACTTGCGAGTCTATATTGGTTTTGTTGATCTTGTCAATCAATGCCAATACGCGCGATGTGCTTGTCCGGCACACCATACCTATTGGGGGCTCATTTGTTGGCCTCACTTTTGTTTGAGGTCTAGTCTTTCTCTTTAGTAGCATAGGGTCTAGCCTTAGGATTTTCCTATTGACTATTCTTAGAGAACTAGAAAATTTCACCCTCACCATTAGAAATTCTAAACTCTTCTTTACTCAACTTGAAGTTCCACATATTCATCCTAACATCTAGCACTTAGTAGGTGGGGTCATTATGGGGGAGCTCAAGGAGAGTTCCTATAGGGCTATTTGACCTTAGGTTTGACCTTGGGTGTTGTCTAGAGCTAAGGCACTCACTTCACTCACAATCACTCACTGCCCTAAACCCAAAATTTTTTGACTTTGGTCCCTTTAGCCTTTGGGAAACTCATGTAGATGGTCCATAAACCTACTAGCCCTAGGCTAGGGCTTAGCTAAGACCAGTACATAGAGGACCCAAATGGGGTTTCCATTGATCCATGGCTTACTTTTGGTGGTTAGTTCCCCAATTTTACCCAAAATACTCAGCCTAGTCTTTTTCCTTTAAACTCCTCCAAATTACCTAAGTACCATTGAAACCCTAAATTTGGACAAAATTCTCAAATTTATCCAAAATACCCAAACTTGATCAAAAATCATTTAAACCTTTTGAAAACACCCAAATTACCCAAAATCACCAAAAATTGCCAAATTACCAAAATGCCCCTCATGGGCCTAAAATTTTAAATACTCTAATAAATCCCAAAAATTTTCAAAATATTCAAAATATTCCCAATTTCATTTTTCTTAACTATCACATAGCCCAATTTGGCCAATTTGACCATCTTTTACTAAGACCCCCAAATTTACCTTTAAAGACCCAAATTTCCCCGAATTCAGCTCAAATTTTCATCAATTTGATCCCAATCTCCCCAAATTGCAATCTCAAACTCAAATTCAACTTCAATGTGACAAAAATAAACCAAATCCAAGCTCAATTGGCCCATTCTTTGAGCCTAAATTTGATTTAGATCAAAGCCCCAATTTTGGCCACATGACCTAATCTCATCAAATTGAATGCCTTAACCCAAAAATTGGCACCCAATATATGTTGAAAACTCTTCATGATATTCCTATTGACCATTTTCAACCATAAATTTGGAATTATATCAAGCCTAACCAAATCTAGACCCAAGTCTAGCCCAACATGCCCAAATTGACCAAATCTCTAAAATCCTTCAAATTGACCCTCATATTGAACTCAAAACCCTTTTCATCCTTCACAAAAATTGTTTCTTAGAATCACTTACACCAAATGCAAAATTTATTTGGACCAATTGACATGGATAACTTAGCCCAAACCCAATTTTTGTTCATTTGCACCCTTTTGGACCCATGCACTAAATGTAGCCTAACCACCCTAAAGCCATCAAATTAATGGCTCCACAGCCATTAGTTGGACCCTAAGACTGAGCCAAAACTCACCTAACCCAAGTTAAATGATCATGGACAAATGGTACCCTAAATTAAGGGATATGTTTTCCAAATATGCTTAGGCTTAAGATCTTTTTGCCAAAACTAAGCCTTAGCCCATTAAATTGTTGTGGCATATTCTCCTGGGTTCCCTGAGCTCCTAGCCACCTCCCACTGGCATGGACGGCTAGCCTAATCGTCAGAGAAGCCAAAACTGAGGACCATTTTCTCTTAAACTTCACCCAAATCAAACCAAGAGGCCACCTCACCCAAATGAGATGTTAGAGCCTCTTTGCCCTCCACCTAAGCACCATTTTCAGCCCACAATTGGCCATGACAGCCACCCCCTAGACATTTTTATAAAAGCTTCCCCCCTATGGCCATGAGAGGTGTGCTAAAATTTTCTCAGAGAGAGACCTCCAAATCACTCCCCGAGCTTCCTTAAGACCTCCACAATGCAATCCAATCACTCCATTTCCCTATGTCCTCCTGTGTAACCTTAATTTTGAGCTAAAAAATTAGGGCAAAAACATGACATCCCTTAAAACTCCACCAAAATCCAATTAGTTGTGCCTCTCATCTAGGTCTACCTTCAGTAAAAATTTCAAGTGATTAGGCTTCACCTTGGTCAAGTTAGCAAATTTTCTTTGAAAAATTCCATTTTTGCATGAAAATAATTATATAAATTAAATTAAATTTTGAAAAATCACATTTTCTCCTTTTTTGCATT
This sequence comes from Phalaenopsis hybrid cultivar, assembly GCA_002079205.1. Taxonomy (NCBI): domain Eukaryota; kingdom Viridiplantae; phylum Streptophyta; class Magnoliopsida; order Asparagales; family Orchidaceae; genus Phalaenopsis; species Phalaenopsis hybrid cultivar. Next base: position 39,431 of record JXCR01119257.1, read on the forward strand.
AAAATAATTATATAAATTAAATTAAATTTTGAAAAATCACATTTTCTCCTCTTATTTTTGCATTAAAATAAATATGTAAATTAAATTAAATTTTGAAAAATCACATTTTCTCCTCTGATGTCTTAAATTGCCCGTGAATGAGGTAGGATAAAAATTTCAAAGTCATTTAATTTGAATTTGACAAATTATGAAGTGTTAGCCTTAGGGGAAAAAGTGTAATTTTAGGAATTTGGCCTTAATTAACATTTAGCCTTAATTCAAGGAGGGAAATCGACAACCTCTAATCTTAATCAGCTTGTTTGGATGATTGATATTAAAAAGGGATTAATTGGTAGAAACCAACCTCACTTTCCTAATTAAAAGGATAAATTAATAAATTTCTAAATTATTAAAATTTGGAGGATTATTAAAATAAAATGAACCTAGAACTTACGGGTATGACTTTTGAAGTCAATAATTAATCAATTTAATGTCCCTATTTGATTTTCAAATGAAATTCAAATAGTGAATCATGATAACCTAAAACTTAACATTTTCCAAATTAATTAAGACACTCACCTAGGTATTAAGGGCTTAGTAGTGATCTAAGTCAAATCAAAACTAATTAAATGAGGATTAGAAAAGCAAACATAGCTAAAATTTAAGACCTTTAAAACACCACAAGCTCAATTAGGACCAAAATTTGGCTAAGTGTTCCAACAACACTAGCTTGCCCCTTTTAAGGGTCTTCATTCACATAATCTTCAAAATTAAATTACAAATGATAATTACCCTACTCTTAGGGATAATTAGGACATCAATGTTCATTGAGCATTAGGGAATTCATATGATGAATTATTAAGCAACATCATAAGTTTAAATGAGCTCGAGGCTTTTCACCAAGTGATAAGAGGGAAGCATGGACCTGCTTCTTCCTCCTAACCTGTTGGATAACTCAGAGGCCTACTAAACTTAATATGTTTTGCTTAACAAAATCATCCAATTAAACTCCTAAGGGCCCACTAAGATATGACATAGAGTTAGGAAAATTACCAAAACCTTACTTTTTTGCCTCTACATGAACTGCCCTCACATGCCATTTAAGTTTCAAGTGGTGAAATGAGAAGACTCGCCAGGTAGGCTTTTTATAGTTTACAGTATTGTCTTTCTTGTACTTTTTATAACTGCAAAACTTCCATGCTAAACAACAATGTCACCCTGCATGAAAACTAAAACTATCAGGATAGCCACAAAACCAAAACCAAAACTAAAACTAAAATCAACGCAAGATAAAATTCACCCCCACAACATTCAAAATTATAAAAAAACTCAAAATTTAATCACAAAAATGACACAAAATAACAACTACAACTAAATTAAGATGTCTCTATCGGATGAACGGGAACCCCTCAGAGGAGGTAACCTACGGTTGCTAACAAGGCTTCCACGATCTAAGTGAAACTATGGAACTCATTAAGTTGAGTTTAGTAAATTCATTTGGACTAAGTGAATCCAACAAAAAATAGTGGTGTCAGAATGAGGGAATAGTGGGATCCTAACCGGTGTCTCTTTGATCAACTTTAACATCCCCCAAAAAATTTAAAGAACTTCAACCATAGGGCCACCTGATTTGACATCATAACTTGACACCCTAGAAAACTCAAACTCGTCACGGCAAGGAGCTTGAAGCTAGCATGGTGGGCAGCATGGCCATCTTCAATAGGAAAACATGACTTCACCAGCTAAACCAATTCATTCCTTAGAATTAAACAACTAAGCCATAGGGTTTTGAGGTTGTCTGCTTATGCAACATAAATCCTCACCACATCTTTAGGCCTTTGTATAGCACTGTTGTATAATCTAAACCCTAACTTGTTTTAGTATTTCAAGGTTGTCGTTCTTCATGACCTAAATCTTCACATTTTCCAGGTTATTTGTGTGATTGCTTCACACAAATGTATACCCTAAATTATAAAAATTTGCAGGATGAAACACTCAAATAATTTTTCATCTAAATTGAAGCCAAGCAATATGATGGATTGGGAAGTCACCGAGATTCTTCTCTGGATCCATGACATCCCCTTGTTCTTCCTCCTTTGGATTCTACAATAAAAATGTTCAAAATTTGAACTATTCCCCTTTCATACATCTTTTTCTGATTTCATTGAAAAGTCCTTTCCTTTGAATTCCTTGAAGATAATATTTCTTGATTTTATTGAGAGTTTTCTTAGATTACTTCAGTCATTTAAGATGTAATTAACTATATGGGCTTACCCTTATAGAAAGCTTTTCTCGAACCCAGCTTAATATAAACTCTATTTAATTCTTCATATTAAATAGGGGAAATTATCGGCAATTAAAATGGTTTCCCAGACCACGCATATGTCATATATTTATTAGTTTATTTGAATGAGCCTCATTCTTAAGTCTTGTGTTTATCCTTCGGGATAGATACAGGATTTGAGGTATAGCGCTCTTACATTTAAACTATAAAAATATGAGGTCAGCTTGCTTTCATAATTTTCTAAACTTAAATGTCCTTCTGAAGCGGGCGACGGGATTTCAATTTCGGTGACTGATAGCTTCCTACGGGCGACTTCTTAACCAAAATAGTGCCGACAGTCTCCAAAACCAATTTGAACCCTTCAGCTAAACCCAATTTGGCCAATTTGACCATTTTGACCAAAACCCTCAAAGTTGCCTTTAAAGGCCCAATTTCCCCAAATTTATCATAAATGTCCATCAATTTGGACCTAATTTCCTTAAATTTCAATTATAAACTCAAATTCACCTTTCATATGACTAATCTAAACTAAATTGAAGACTAATTAGCCCAAGCTTTGAGCTCAATCTTGATATAAGTCAAACCCCCAATTTTGGCCCTATGACTTAATCCCACCAAATTAAACCCCTTAGCCTACTTGATTTGCCCCAATTGAGATCTAAATATTTTATAACACTCCTACACACCAAAACTCACCTTCATTTGGCCTTGGGGAAGCCTCAATTTCATTTAATTTCAACCCAAGTAAAAAAATCCCAAAATTTGCCCAAAATTGGATATGTCTGCAAATTTCACCAAATTGAATGCCTTAACCTGAAAATTGGTACCCAATTAATGTTAAAAACTCTTCATGACATTCCTATAGAGCATTTTCAACAATCAATTTGAACCTCACCCAACCTTAGCCCAACCTACACCTAAGTCTAGTCCAACATGCCCAAATTGACCAAAATCCCAAGATCCTTCAATTTGAGCTTCCAATTGGACTCAAAATCACTTAAATACTTCACAAAAAATTTTCATGACCATCATCCATATAATTTTGATCAATCAATTGGGCTCAAATTCATGGCTAGCCTAACCCAAACCCAACTCTTATCCATTTGGACCCATGCACCCAAATTAACTTAGCCATCTCAAAGCCACCAAATTGATAACCGCACAACCAATAAGTACACTCTATTGACCAGGCTAAAACCCCTTGGACCAGCCAAGGTGAGATATGGACCATTGGATCCCTAAATTAAATGATTTATGCCCATTTATGGGCCATAACCAAAAATTTCCCCCCCATCATCACTTGTCATTAAGGGCTAGCCATAATTAACCCTCCCACTAGCTCACATGACCTCTTGGCCACATCCCCTGGCTTTTTCGGTCGGCCTAGTGGCTGGAAAACAACAAAACTGAGAGTCCCAAGCCATAATTCANCAAAAGTGTAATTTTAGGAATTTGGCCTTAATTAACATTTAGCCTTAATTCAAGGAGGCAAATCGACAACCTCCAATCTTAATCAGTTTGTTTGGATGATTGAAATTAAAAAGGGATTAATTGGTAGAAACCAACCTCACTTTCCTAATTAAAAAGATAAATTAATAAATTTCTAAATTATTAAAATTTGGAGGATTATTAAAATTAAATGAACCTAGAACTTACGGGTATGACTTTTGCAGTCAATAATTAATCAATTTAATACTCCTATTTGATTTTCAAATGAAATTCAAATAATGAATCATGATCACCTAAAACTTAACCTTTTTTCCAAATAAATTAAGACACTCACCTAGGTATTAAGGGCTTAGTAGTGATCTAAGTTAAATCAATACTAATTAAATGAGGATTAGAAAAGCAAACATAGCTAAAATTTAAGACCATTAAAACACCACAAGCCCAATTAGGACCAAAATTTGGCTAAGTGTTCCAACAACACTAGCTTGCCCCTTTCAAGGGTCTTCATTCACATAATCTTCAAAATTAAATTACAAATGATAATTACCCTACTCTTAGGGATAATTAGGACATCAATGTTCATTGAGCATTAGGGCAGTCATAGGATGAATTATTAAGCAACATCATAAGTTTAAATGAGCTCGAGGCTTTACACCAAGTGATAAAAGGGAAGCATGGACCTGCTTCTTCCTCCTAACTTGTTGGATAACTCAGAGGCCTACTAAACTTAATATGTTTTGCTTAACAAAATTATCCTTAATTAAACTCCTAAGGGCCCACTAAGATATGACATAGGGTTAGGAAAACTACCAAAACCTTACTTTTCTGCCTCTACATGAACTGCCCTCACATGCATTTTAAGTTTCAAGTGGTGAAATGAGAAGACTCGTCAGGTAGGCTTTTTATAGTTTACAGTATTGTCTTTCTTGTACTTTTGATAACTACAAAACTTCCATGCTAAACATTGATGTCACCCTGCATGAAAACTAAAACTATCAGGATAGCCACAAAACCAAAACCAAAACTAAAACTAAAATCAACGCAAGATAAAATTCACCCCCACAACATTCAAAATTATAAAAAAAATCAAAATTTAATCACAAAAATGACACAAAAAAACAACTACAACTAAATTAAGACGTCTTTATCGGATGATCGGGAACCCCTCGGAGGTGGTAACCTACGGTTGATAACGAGGCTTCCCACGATCTAAGTGAAATTATGGAACTCATTAAGTTTAGTTTAGTAAATTCATTTGGACTAAGTGAATCTAATAGAAAATAGTGGTGTCAGAATGAGGGAACAGTGGGATCCTAACCGGTGTCGCTTTGATCAACTTTAATATCCCCCATAAAATTTAAAGAACTTCAACCATAGGGCCACCTGATTTGACATCATAACTTGACATTAGAAAACTTAAACTCATCACGGCAAGGAGCTTGGAGCTAGCATTGTGGGCAGCATGGCCATCTTCAATAGGAAAACATGACTTCACCAGCTAAACCAATTCATTCTTTAGAATTAAACAACTAAGTCATAGGGTTTTGAGGTTGTCTGCTTATGCAACATAAATCCTCACCACATCTTTAGGCATTTGTATAGAACTGTTGTATAATCTAAACCCTAACTTGTTTTAATATTTCGAGGTTATCGTTTGTCGCGACCTAAATCCTCACATTTTTCAGGTTATTTGTGTGATTGCTTCACACAAATGTAAGCCCTAAATTAATAAAATTTGCAGGATGAAACACTCAAATAATTTTTCATCTAAATTGAAGCCAAGCAATACAATGGATTGGGAAGTCACCGAGATTCTTCTCTGGATCCATGACATCCCCTTGTTCTTCCTCCTTTGGATTCTACAATAAAAATGTTCAAAATTTGAACTATTCCCCTTTCATACATCTTTTTCTGATTTCATTGAAAAGTCCTTTCCTTTGAATTCCTTGAAGATAATATTTCTTGATTTTATTGAGAGTTTTCTTAGATGACTTCGGTCATTTAAGATATAATTAACTATATGGGCTTGCCCTTATAGAAAGCTTTTCTCGAACCCAACTTAATATAAACCCTATTTAATTCTTCATATTAAATAGGGGAAATTGTCGGCAAATAAAATGGTTTCGCAGACCACACATATGCCACATATTTATTAGTTTATTTGATCGAGCCTCATTCTCAAGTCTTGTGTTTATCCTTCGGGATAGATACAGGGTTTGAGGTATAGTGCTCTTTCATTTAAACTATGAAAAATATGGGGTCAGTTTCATTTCATAATTGAGGTATAGCGCTCTTACATTTAAACTATAAAAATATGAGGTCAGCTTGATTTCATAATTTTCTAAACTTAAATGTCCTTCTCAAGCGGGCGACTGGATTTCAATTTCGGTGACCGATAGCTTCCTACGGGTGACTCCTTAACCAAAATAGTGTCGACAGTCTCCAAAACCAATTTGAACCCTTCAGCTGAACCCAATTTGGCCAATTTGACCATTTGACCAAAACCCTCAAAGTTGCCTTTAAAGGCCCAATTTCCCCAAATTTACCATAAATGTCCATCAATTTGGACCTAATTTCCCTAAATTTTAATTATAAACTCAAATTCACCTTTCATATGACTAATCTAAACTAAATCAAAGACTAATTAGCCCAAGCCTTAAGCTCAATCTTGATATAAGTCAAACCCCCAATTTTGGCCCTATGACTTAATCCCACCAAATTGAACCCCATGGCCTACTTAATTTGCCCCAATTTAGATCTAAATATTTTATAACACTCCTACACACCAAAACTCACCTTCATTTGGCCTTGTTGAAGCCTTAATTTCATTTAATTTCAACCCAAGTCAAAAAATCCCAAAATTTGCCAAAAATTGGATGTCTCCAAATTTCACCAAATTGAATGCCTTAACCTGAAAATTGGCACCCAATTAATGTTGAAAACTCTTCATGACATTCCTATAGAGCATTTTCAACAATCAATTTGAACCTCACCCAACCTTAGCCCAACCTAGACCTAAGTCTTGTCCAACATGCCCAAATTGACCAAAATCCCAAGATCCTTCGATTTGAGCTTCCAATTAGACTCAAAATCACTTAAATACTTCAAAAAAATTTTCATGATCATCATCCATATAATTTTGATTATAATTTTGATCAATAAATTGGGCTCCAATTCATGGCTAGCCTAACCCAAACCCAACTGTTATCCATTTGGACCCATGCACCCAAATTAACTTAGCCATCTCAAAGCCACCAAATTGATGACTCCACAACCAATAAGTGCACTCTATCGACTAGGCTAAAACCCCTTGGACCCGCCAAGGTGAGATATGGACCATTGGATCCCTAAATTAAATGATTTATGCCCATTTATGGGCCATAACCAAAAATCTCCCCCCATCATCACTTGTCATTAAGGGTTAACCATAATTAACCCTCCCACTAGCTCACATGACCTCTTGGTCACATCCCCTGGCTTTGTCGGACGGCCTAGTGGCTGGAAAACAACAAAACTGAGAGTCTCAAGCCATAACTCAAACCTAAACTTACCAATCTGAGCTGGCCAATTCCAATTAGCTTAGCACCTCAAAACCCTCCACCTAAGCACCATTATGCACCCCTCAATTGGCCATGACAGCCACCCTAAGAAATTTTATTTAAGCCTCACCTCCATGGCCAAAAAATAAGAGCTGAACTTTTCTTAAGGAAACTCTACCAAATTGCTCTCAGAGACTCCTTAAGACCTCCTCAATTCAAGCCCATCATTTTGCCCCACTGATCTCCACTGTGGAAGCTCAATTCTAAGCTCAAATTTCTGCCAAAACCAGGATATAACTCTCCACAGCTCCACAGCTCACAAAACTCCAATTACTTGTGCACACACCATCCCCATAGTGAGAGAATTTGATTCCCCACAAAAGCCCCCTCTAAAATTGCCTCTAACCTAGCTCTAGACCAACACTTGAAGACCACCTTCATGAAATTCATACCTAGACCATTCATCAAGGCTTGAGACTTTATCTCGAGGTTCTTTGGGACCAATCGAAGCTACCATAACCATTTGATTGAGGCCTCCCACCCTAACCCTAATCCGAGCTTATTTTTACTCTCCATACATATTTACTTTATATACCGTATAATCTGTATAGATAGGTTTGCCTTGAGTAGATGAATGTTTAGAAAAAAAATCCATGCAATTTGGTTGAGTCTAGGCCAAGATCTTAAGGTTTTAGAGTGAATGGCTCAAGGGTTAGGTCACTTTGTTATGATAACAGAGAGCCGTCAGATTGCGTGTGTAGTCAACGGACGGAGTAGATTAAGTCGGACAGATCCATGGTGCAAAAGCGCGGTCCGTATTGAGGCTACATGGCTGGTGGTGTCAAATGGCGGAGCAATGCATGGAGCCTTTGGAGCATACGAGGATGAGTTGGCGTCGTGTGGATAAGTAGAAAAATATGGAAATTTTGAATTATTTTAAATGCTTAAACATCAAAATTCATATCTTTCTCTAGAAAAATCATAAAAATAAAAGAAAAATACCCCCTCGCTTAGTGAATAGAGGAGAATAATGTGGACCAAAAATAAAAATTATTTTCAAACATATGATTTTAAATTATTTAAATAACCTCTGTGGTATTTTAATTTCCCATGACTAAGGAGTGCTCACCATGGCTTGAGATTTTTAGGATNCAGAGGAGAATAATGTGGACCAAAAATAAAAATTATTTTCAAACATATGATTATAAATTAATTAAATAACCTCTGTGGTATTTTAATTTCCCATGACTAAGGAGTGCTCACCATGGCTTGAGATTTTTAGGATTTATTCCTCATCACAAAGGGGATGTTCTCTGATTTTTCTAAGGTTGGAGGGCATCTTTATGCTTCTAACCATTTTGGCTTATTTTAATTATATAAATCAAAACAACACTTGAAAAATTATGAGAAAAGTTTTAGTAGGTTTCCTGTGGTCAGAGAAATCTAGGAAAAATGTTGTGATGCTTTGAATCATTTAGTGAATTCCTATACTTAGTAGTTAAATTTCAATACCTTGTATTAATTTGTGTAAATTAAATACATTTCAAAAATTAAATAAATCAACTCCGTATTGTTCATAAAAATCATATCTACTCACTGTAAAAATTTGAAAATTATTTAGCTTAGTTTAAGCACTAAAGGGGATTTTTTCAGAAAGCTTGTATTTTTGTACAAAAATAATTATAATAAATTAAATATACTTACAAAAATTATGAAAAGTAGTTTTCTAATTTCCTTGTGAACAAAGTCACTTAGGAAAAATTTAATTTATTTTTGGTAAATTACTTGATTTTGAGCCTCATTTTGAATTTAAAATAATTAAGAATAAATAAAAATNAGAGGGCATCTCTATACTTCTAACCCTAATTTTCAAGCTAAGGTGACCATTTGGCTTATTTTAATTATATAAATCAAAACAACACTTGAAAATTTATGAGAAAAATTTTAGTAGGTTTCCTGTGGTCAGAGAAATCTAGGAAAATGTTGTGATGCTTTGAATTATTTTGTGAAGTCTTATACTTAGTAGTTAATTTGTGTAAATTAAATACATCTCAAAAATTAAATAAATCAACTCCACATTGTTCATAAAAATCATATCTACTCACTGTAAAAATTCGAAAATTATTTAGCTTAGTTTAAGCACTAAAGGGGATTTTTTCAGAAAGCTTGTATTTTTGTACAAAAATAATTATAATAAATTAAATATACTTACTAAAATTATGAAAAGTAGTTTTCTGATTTCCTTGTGATCAAAGACACTTAGGAAAAATAAAATTTATTTTTGGTAAATTACTTGATTTTGAGCCTCATTTTGAATTTAAAATAATTAAGAATAAATAAAAATTCAAAAAAATACAAAAAAAATATTTCAAAATATCCCTAACTATTCTCTAATTACTTGGGACTCAATAAAATATTTTTCCTAATTTTCTTAAGTTAAAAATAATTTTTTTAAAAGCTTAAAAGTAAATTTTCTTTATTTTCTCAATAAAATAATTATAATAAATAAATTAAAAATCACAAAAATATAAAAATTGATTTTTTGAGTTTTCTAAACTCACAGAAGTCTAATAAAAATATAAAAATAATTTTTATAATTAAAACACTATTTTCTATTTAAAATAAATCATGAANACTTAAAAGTGAATTTTCTTTATTTTCTCACTAAAATAATTATAATAAATAAATTAAAAATCACAAAAATATAAAATTTGATTTTCTAAGTTTTCTAAACTCAGAGAAGTCTAATAAAAATATAAAAATAATTTTTTATAATTAAAACACTATTTTCTATTTAAAATAAATCATGAAAATTGATCTAACTAAATTAATAATAATAAAAATTTAATTTAAAAAAATCATGAAATTTTACCTAAATATTTCTCTGACCTAAAGAATCCTACGATAATTTTCTCATAAATAAAAACTTTATTTTGGGAAGTTAAATAAACCACCTTTTGAAAATCTTATATTCTGGATTTAAATAATTATCTAAATTAAAATAAAGTATGAGAGGTCAACATATCCTCCTCTAATATCCTAATTACCTCATGGATATGATATTGTAAACCCTCAAAATTATTTGTGTTGTGTTTAATGAGTTATGAGGTGAAGTATTCCAAGGGCAAAGTGATAATTTTAGACTTTGGTGCCTTAATCAAAATTTAGGATTATCAAAGGGAAAATGGATAAATTTGATCTTAATAAACATATTTGGATGATTGAAATACAAAGGGGCTAAAAGGTAGTAGCCCATTCAACACCCTTGCACAACATCAAGTAAAAGCATAATTCTCCTAATCTTCATGACTTAGAAGTCAATTAAAGATCAAATGATTCTTAAGTGACGGGCTTAAGCCAAAAAGATGATAATTTACTTTACTTAAGCCCAAAGTTGAGGATGATGTGATCATTTAATAAGGATATATGACACTTTAATCAAAAATTTGAAAACCACCATTTCACTCATTATGATTGTTAAAGGCTTGGTAGTGACATAGGTTCGAAGTCTAAACTCAAGTTGATTGGATTTAGAAAATGATATGATTGGTAATTAACATCTTTAAGCACTATAAGCCTGACTTTAACTCCGGGCACCACAATCTTAAATGACTCAAACATGCCTTAAGGGTGCCCACTCACATAACTTTTAAATGAAACATCAATTGACTAATCGAGAATCCTGTCCTTGGGATAATTTGATTATTAAGCTTCAATGAGCAATGGGGTAGCCACACTCTAGCCTCAGATAATTATTGGAACATTATGATAAGATCAAAATGAACTCAGAATATTTCAAGATATATTCAAAATGATATAGGGTGACACCTTGAACATTTTTAAATCTATTGAATATTCTGAATGGCAAATTGGACTTGTCATATTTTGTTCTAAAATTATCCACTAAGATCTTCGGAAATTCAACAAAATTATAACTTGGGGTTTGGTAGCTAAGCCTTCATCTACTCTTACAACTTAAACTTTCTTGCAATACTTGCAAGTACTAACCTTTCAGGTGGTGGAGCGAGAAGACTCGACAGGTACGCTTTTAAATTAATGCATTTAGCTTATTGTACTTCTTATTTCAAACTTGCATGTTAAACAATGATGTCACCCTACATTAAAACCTAAAACTGCTAGGATAACAACAAAACTAAAACCAAAACTAAAATCAACCGAGATAAAAATCACCTCCAAAATAATCAAAATATGAGACAACTCAAAATTTAATCACAAACATCACAAAACCACAATTGCAACTAAATTAAGACGTCGTGATCGGGAATCCCTTAGAGGAGGTAACCTACGGATGCTAAGGAAACTTCCCACGGCATAAATGATAGTATGAAATTCATTAAGTTAAGTTTAGCAAATTCAATTGGACTAAGTGAATCCGATAGAAAATAATGGTACCGGAATCAGGGAACCGTAGGATCCTAATCGATGTCGCTCTAATCAACTTCAACATGCCCCATAACATTTGAAGAACTTTAGCCATAAGGACATTTGATTTGACATCATAACCTGACACACTAGAAAACTTAAACTCGTCATGATAAGGAGCTTGAAGCTAGCATGGTGGGCAACATGGCCATCTTCAACAGCAAAACGTGTCTACATAAGCTAAATCATTTTCCTTCCTTATAATTGAACAACCAAGCCATAGGATTTCAAGGTTGTTTGCTTAGTGCCCCGTAAATCCTCAACCCTTTCTTTAGGCCTTTGTGTGGCTCTGTTATACAATATAAGCCCTAACTCATCTTAGGATTCTAATGTGTCGTCTGTCGCGACCTAAATCCTCACATCTTCTAGGCTATTTGTGTGCTCTTTTCACACGAATGTAAGTCCTAAATAATAAAATTTACTAGATGAAGCATTTAAATAATTTCTCCTCTAAACTAGAGCCAAACATTAGGATAGCTTGGGAAGTCACCGAGGTTCTCCTCCAGATCTATGACATCCCCTAGTTCTTCCTCCTTTGGACTCTTCAACAAAATGTTCCAAATTTGAATCATTTCCCTTTCACACCTCTTTTTCGATCTTGTTGAAAAGTCCTATCCTTTTAACCTCTTTGAAGATAATATTTCTTGAATTTTATCAATATTTTTCTTAAGTGACTTCGGTCATTTAAGTTGTAATTAACTATAGGGGTTTGCCCTTATAGAAAGCTTTTCCGAACACAGCTTAATATAAACCCTATTTAATTTTTCATATTAAATAGGGGAATCTATCGACAAATAAAATGGTTTCACAGACCAAATAGATGTCATATATTTCTTAGTTTATTTGATCGAGCCTCATCCTCAAGTCTTGTTTTTATCTTTCAGAATAGATATAAGGTTTGAGGTATAGTGCTCTTTCATTTAAAATATGAAAAATATGGGGTCAGCTTAATTTCATATTTTTCTAAACTATATATATATATATATATTAAACATCCTTCCAAAGCGGGCGATGAGATTTCAATTCCAGCGGCCGACAACTTCTAACGGGCAACTCCTTAACTAAAAATAGTGTCGACAGCTTCTGGCGATTCCACTGGGGACTAGATTTTCTTTCNGATAGATATAAGGTTTGAGGTATAGTGCTCTTTCATTTAAAATATGAAAAATATGGGGTCAGTTTGATTTCATATTTTTCTAAACTATATATATATATATGTAAATTAAACATCCTTCCAAAGCGGGCGATGAGATTTCAATTCCAGCGGCCGACAACTTCTAACGGGCAACTCCTTAACTAAAAATAGTGTCGACAGCTTCTGGCGATTCCACTGGGGACTAGATTTTCTTTCCATTTAAATAAAGAAATATTATATTCATACATCGGTAATGTGTTCTTTTCCCTCCTGGACCAACTTACCTTTCTTCCATTGGCATGCCTTACCCATTTTTGTCTTAGGAAAGTACGGTCAACTCTTTGGACTTCAGGACCACCTGTACAATCACCTTCGAACATGGAGGTTTAGGAGTTCATTAAGGACTTTTTAATCTTCATGTGGGTTAGACCCCCAATAGGTGTGTTGGTCGATTAATTCCACCTGGGCACTGTGCATTGTTAAGTTGGTCCTGCACAGGCTCCTGAACTTCACTTTTTCCCTTTTGAGTTTAATTTGTTGTTTTGCAAATTAAATCAAATTGTGTCATGTTGTGCGTGCTCTTTAAATTTTCCTTATACTAATTAAATTTTTCTACCTTCAAACTATTTTTACTAAAATTTTAAAACCTCCACAAATTAAATAAGGACTTACTTAGCCTACAGATTGGCCTCTGCTAATTTTAGTGCTTACACTAGGATTATGAGGTATTGGCCAAATAGCTAACCCAAGAGCTTTTTCTTTTGAAGCTGCTGCAATGGTGTTCCCAACACTAATTTCTTACTGCAACCTGTCGATGAGCTGCAATGCACGCAATGTTGCTCCTACCACCAAGTTTGGAGCAGGATTTGAAGATCTCGAGGTCATCCTTGGGAAAACCTCATTTGTCGTGATGAAATTCGTCATTCCAAAAGTTCAAGAATCGTCTGTTGAGTTTAGCCTAAGCTACCCTTAGGACTTCCCTTCTTACAAGAAATTCAAGACCACTGCCACCGTAGAACCTACCAAGCCTGTTGTTTCCGCTGATGCTAAGGGAAAAGAAGTTATGATCATTGAAGACCCAACTGAGGGTTTAACTGTCCGACCATCAGTGTTTGAAATCAGATCAAGTTTGAGGACTGCACCATTAACCCAAACCCAAAGAAGAAACTGCAGCCGGAAGGTTCAGAGGGCTACTAAAGCCAAAAATCCTAAGGAAGTACATGTTGATGAAGATCTTCACCAGGATAAGTCAGGATTACTGAAAACATATCCACTTCTACAAGGGAGTAGGTTCCATCCCTTAATGGATACCAATAGGTAAAAAATTATCCAAAATATCACCACTACTTTACCGTCACTTCATGGACATGGAGAGGAGAGGAAGAATCCTGCTCCTATCACATAATTCAGTTCAGTTTTTCATAGACTCGCTGCTAAAGAAGGTTATTTAGTTGGCAAGTTACTCAAATGAGTGGGACGTGCAGTATCCTCTCGCATGAAGAAAGAAATTCTAAGGGACGTCAGATCTACTAGACAATCTCAGAAAATAACTGAAGGTTTGCCTGCTCGCATTCCTGTTTGGTTCCATTTGAGAAGCTGAGTTGATACCGCCATTTTTACTACTGATTCCACCGTTGCTAAACCCGCAAACCGTCGACCAGTAAAGTCACATCTGGGTCCAAGAATTCTACCAATCACCCACTATAAAGATGTTTCTAAGGTTCCAAAGGAAAAGATGAAGAGGTTTTCCAGTACTATAACTGATCTGCAACATAGGGAGCATACCTTTCCTTGACATGTCGATGTTTCTGTTGAGACACTCCTTCTCAAGACATCACCGTCAAAGAAAAAGGTATGGATACCCAAGGTCGTTGTATAAATAAAGTTTAGTAATCCATCAGGGCAAGATCATGGAATGAATCAAGTGTCTGAAGTATATGATATTGTCACAGCAATTGATAGCGAGAGGGAGGAACAAGTAGAGGAGGACCAGCAGGGTCCTCCAGACCTTAAGAGAATCCAAGAATCAATAATTGAAGAAATGGTCGAAAAGCTTAGAATCAAGATTTCTGAATTAGCCCGGGAACATGGAGTCTTCATTGATGATGATGATGAAGAAGATTTTGAATTTAATGTGTACCTCGAGGAGGATTTCATGGATATTTATGTCATTGAAACCAGAGTCATTGCATCTGCACGTGACACTCAACCTCTCATCAAAGAGAATGTTGTAGGTGAGATACGTAGGGTTGTCTTCCTAAGGGATGAGCAAATCTGCTAGATGGAGAAAAGAATGAAAGAGATGGCCGCTGCCATGACCGTCATGGCCACAGTTCAGTGACAGTCTCAACCCCCACAGTTAGCCTCTCCATAAATCAACCAACTGGAGATTATACATATCATGGATGAAAGGAGGAAAGTTGCCTCAGCAAATAGAGATGAGCAAAAAAAGAAGGATTCTCCATCAAGCGTCGTGCCAGAGAAGGAGTTTAACCAAATGTTCAAGCAAGTTTGGGAGGTCTTAGCCTAATCCAAGGGTGGTGCATTGATTTTAAAGGGTTGCCTTTACCCGGAGGAGTTTGATGTCGTACCCTACCTTAAGGGTTTTGTGTCGCCAAACTTTAAGATATTCAATGGGACTGGAAATCCCAGATAGCACATAGCACATTTCCCAGCTAGTTGTGGTAATAATGGAGGTAACGAAGCCTTGCTTTTCCATTAGTTTGTCAGCAACCTGTCAGGGATAGCTTTTGATTGTTATGTCAATTTACCTAATGGATCAATTAAGACATTTTTTGAGTTAGAACAGTTGTTCATGAAAAGATTTGCCGAGACGCAACATCACGTCTCTATTGGAGGTCTCATAATGGAAAAGCAGAAGCCCAATGAGAATTTAGTGGACTATATCTTGAGGTGGAGAAACCTTAGCACGAAATGTGAACCTCAGCTGCAGGAACATCACGCGATTGAGATGTTGCTCAAGAGCATCCATGGGCTAGTAGCTTTCATGCTCAAGGGACTCATCATTAAATCCTTCGAAAAGCTACTAAGTAAAGCCAGCAGTCTTCAAGAAGAAATCAAACATATGGATTCTTATGAGAAATCCAAGGCAACCAGAGTATTTAAAAAGAAGTCAAAAACAATGGCAACTGTCGATAAAAGAAAACAACCAATGAAGGTACATGCAAAAAATCCTCATCAATCGTTGTCACAACATGCTCAAAAACAGACACAACAATACAGCCAGTCTAGCTAGCGACCACCTCAGGATCATACCCAGTAGAGAATAAGAGAATATCTTTAGCAGAACGACAGAAAATGATGTATTCCTTCAAAAATGAAGTCGTAGCCAAGATGTTCATAAGTTTGATGAAGAAGTCTGAGTTCAGATTATCAGATCCAAAGAAACCGGAAGAGGTCGACAAGAAAGATCAATCAAATTATTGCACGTATCACAGATTGCTTGGACACACTATAGTGGGATGTTTTATCTTCAAGTATTGGAGTGAGAAAAATATTAAAAAAGAGAATATAACTATCCCGAAACAATATTTAAAAGAACCTGAAAAATGTTCTATAAATATGACTTCGTCTGAGCCTCTGATTGACCCATATACTGGAAAAGATGGATGCAGTGCCACTTGGAACAAGCTCAAGAGGGTCCTGAACCAAATTCAGAATGCTTTAAAATAAGCCTCTGTTCAAAGTCTTCAGCCTGCCAAACACGAGATGAAGATTTCACCAAAGGATCCATCATCGTCAAAGACAAAGAAGAAAAAGAATACCACTGTGAAGAATGATAGTATGAAGGGTAGGATAAGTGTTGCCTCTGCTAGATTAGCTGTATTGGATTTAGGGAAGAAAATTCTCTAACCTCTGACCTTTTATGATTATCTTCTTACCCCTCCGGGATCTTATGAATATAATGAATATGATTTCGGCTACGTTTTAACTATTTCTAGTGATAGCGTAACTAATTTTGACAAATCTAGCCTCAATCTCGATTCCCAAACCAATCCTCATATCATACTTGAGTCTGACAAACTCATTAACAAGACCAAAGAAGACATCGATGATACCAGCTACGACAGTGTCGGGAGTGAAGAACCAATCCTTGAGCGCCACGGCGCATCGCTTGCCATCAACTTAGATCTTTTCGACAGAGAAGAAACACCAGAAGATTCAACAGTGGTATCTCAAGAAGAAGAAATTACATAAGTGAACTTAAGGAGTGGGAGAGTGTTACCCCTGAGAGCAGCTCTAGTGGATAAAGGAAAGAAAATAGTAACTCAAGAAGAGCTACCTCCACCTTCGCCGGTGGAAAAACCATATAATCAAGAGAAAATTGGAGGATCAAACAAAGTGGATTACAATGTGCTAGCTCATCTTAGGAAGTTGTCGGCCAGATTAAGCATCTACAACGCTCTAATCCTATTAAAGAAGATGAGAGAGTCTCTGTTACAGCTTTGTTTGACCCAGAGATTTGCTTAGCCCAGTTGGTTAGCACATCCTTAGATAAAGTTCACTCGTTGAAAGAATAGTCTGGCATAACTTTCACAGATGAAGATCTGCTGCTCAATACTGCAGACCACAATCATCCACTTTTTATCTCCGTTAACGCCGGCAGATTTGTGTTGTCCAGAGTTTTGGTAGATCTTGGAGCATCACTCAACTTGATGAGTCTACGGACATTGACCTATGTGGACATTGAAGCTCAGGAGCTTACAGCTGATAAATTGATGTTAAGAGGATTTAACCAAATGGGAGAGAGAGCCCATGAATCAATCACATTATTTATGAAGGTTAAAGAACTAGTAACAACCGCTAAGTTCCATATCATCAACGCTAAGACCTATTTTAATGCTCTACTTGGTCGACCATGGATTCATGAGCACAACATGGTTCCGTCGTCTCTGCAACAATGCATTAAGTACTACAAGGAAGGACAAGAACATTGTATCAAGGGGGATCTACAACCGTTTTCAGTTCATGAAGTTTACATTCATGAAGATGTCGCCTACTACGCGCCTCCAAAGAAAACTGCCTTCTCTTGTGAAATTGTGAAATAAAAGTGAATATTCAAAAAAACCACAAAGAGGAAACCATTAAACTCTGCTTCAGCAAGCTTCCACCACTCTTTTACAACAAATTGGTGGGGTTCTTTTAGTTCATGCACCTGAGGTCGAGGCCGGAGACGTGGACGAGCAAGAACCAATTTAATAGTTGAGCGAGCTAGACCGACCATCTATATTAGTGATGAAGACAGTTCTGAAGTTGAAATAATGATGACAAAATAGAAGAAACCTCAGTACGAGATATCCTTAGAAGATGTGGAGAAAAGCGAATATAAAACAATGTATGATCGGATAAACCACTATGTGAACACCATGACCCTTACACCCATTCTCCCTCAAAATGTCGAGATTCTAGAGGTCAAGGAAGTCCAAAGCGCTGGTTCTAAGCCGATCAAGTTCTATCGTGCTTCTACTTTTACTAATTCTGAAAATTATGTAAATTTAGATGTGATCCTAATGAATTAATGGAATTGCCTTTTGGTTACTTTTCACCTTGTGTACAAAAGTTAATTCAACAAGGACATTTGTCAAAAAAATGCCAAAAGATAAATTACAACTTTTTGAAAAATTATGGGTTGTTAAAAGTCGAACTCCCAACTCGAAAGAGGGTCTCGAATTTGGTACAGTAGGACCAGTCGATGATTCAAATTTTTGCATGGTTGTTACTAATAAGTCGGAAGAGGATTGCCTTGATATAGAGGATGACTCAACTGATCAGCTAATAGAAGATGCTCTGTCAGAATTTTAGGAAGAAATCAAGTCAACTATCAATGAATTAAAGGAAATTAACCTCGGGACGGAAGAGCAACCCAACCTACATTTATAATTTCTCTACTCAATGATGAAGAATCTTTAAAATTGATCAAACTATTAACAAAATTCAAAGATTTCTTTGCATGGAGTTACTATGAAATATTAGGAAAGTCGGCAGAAGTTGCAGTTCATAAACTTGGGGTGGACAATGGTATGACCCTAGTAAAACAAGCCCTGAGAAGAATGCGCCTCTAAATAGAGCAGCAAGTCATTGCCATGGTGAAGAAATAAATAGATGCTAGCTTTGTAAAAGAAGAGCAATACCCCACGTGGTTGGCTAACATTGTACCAATTAAGAAGAAAAATGGACAAATTTGTGTTTGTGTCGACTTCAGGGATTTGAACAAAGCAAGTCCAAAAGATGAATTTTTGTTAGCAATACCGGAAATGATGGTGGATATTGCTTCGACACATGAATTTTTTTCCTTCATGGATGGATCATCGGGGTACAACCAAATCAAGATGATTCCAGAAGAGGCAACACTTACAGCCTTCAGGACACCTATCGGAATTTTCTGCTACATAGTAATGTCATTTGGGTTGAAGAACGCTGGAGCAACATATTAATGAGCTACGACAAAGATTTTTTATGATCTCATTCACAACAAAGTGGAATTCTAGATGGATGATTTGGTCATCAAAAGTAAACGAAAAATAGATCATTTGTTTGATTTGAGGATCGTGTTCAAACGGTTACGACGATATGACCTTAAAATGAATCTCTTAAAGTGCGCCTTCGGCGTTACCTGGGGAAAATTTTTAGGATTCGTTCTCTATCATCAAGGAATTGAGATCAACCCAAATAAGATTAAAGTTATCTTAGAAATGCCTCCTCCTAAGACCTTGAAACAACTACGTTCCTTCCAAGGAAAATTGATATATCTGAGACGTTTTATTTCTAATCTCTCAGTTAGGTATCAGCTCTTCTTGAATTAATTAAAAGGACTTCAAATTCATTTGGGAAGAGAAATGCTAGAAGACCTTTGAGGACGTTAAGCAGTATTTAAAGACACCTCCTATTTTGGCAGCACTTATCTCAGGGAAACCTTTGATACTTTAAATCGCGGCCCTAGATGACTCTCTTGGAGCCCTTTTAGCCCAAGTCAATGATGAGTTTAAGGAAAATGCACTCTACTAATTGAGTTGTCGCCTAATACCGATGGAGATAAGGTATCCTCCTATCCAGAAGCATTGTCTAGCTTTGATTTTTACCGCCCAAAAGCTTAGACATTACATGTTTTCTCATAAGATTACCCTAATTTCAAAAGTTAATCCGTTGCAATATTTGGTGACCCGACCAACACTTTCCAGACATCTAGCAAGATTGTCAATGATTTTATTGCAATTTGATATAACTTTTGTTCCCCTCCGTGCTATTAAGGGACAAATTTTATCACACTTCCTCGCTGCACTCCTACTTCCAACTGGGTCTCCTCTTAATAATGAGTACCAGATGAAAAAGTATTACGAATGGATTTCTTCGATGCGCAACGCTATGAGATGTACTTCGAAGGAGCTTCATCAACCAGAAAAGATAAAGGATCAGGCACGATTACACCAGGAAAACTAGGGATTGGTTTGATCTTTATCACACCAGATAAGGGTATGCTGAGGTTCTCATACCACCTAACAGAGCCTTGAACCAACAATAAAGCAGAATATGAAGCCTTAATTCTCAGGTTACAGTTGGCAATTTTGATGGACATAACAGATATTGTCATCTATGATGATTCTCAGCTTGTCATCCAGCAAGTCACCAGACAGTACAAGATTTTAAAGTTGAGATTAGCAGAATACCATTAATACGCAATGAAGCTGATGGAGCAAATTCCCAATGTAACTTTCTACCGGATTAGTAGGGGAGATAATGCATATGCTGACACTCTAGCAAAACTTGTTAAGGAGCTAGCATGTCCCCCGGATGATTCTATTGATATCAAAGTACAAGGAAGATAATTTTTGTCTTGAATCAACCTCAAAAATCTACACAAGCTCGGAAGAGAAGAAGAAATGATGATTGCAGTTGTTGATATCAATGGAGAATTACGTAAGCCATTGATAAAACACTTGCAAACTGGAAAGCTGTCAGAGGATAAGTCAGCAGCACATCACATCACAAAAAGGGCTATGCCATATGCTCTAATAGGTGATGTCCTCTACAGAATATTGTTCGATTAAAGGTGGTTGTGATTCCTAAGAAGAGCCAAAGCACAAAATTTTATCAAAGAAGTACACGTCGGATTGTGTGGCGCTCACCAGTCAGGGCCGAAGAAGAAAATGAAGATCAAAAGACTCGGATATTATTGGATGAAAATCATGTCCGGCTGTATGGATACAGCCAGAAAATGTCACCAGTGCCAAGTGCATGGGGTGGTCTTGTACCAACCTCCGAATGTACTACACCCAACCATTTTTTCGTGGCCATTCGAGTGTTGGGGCAAAGACATAATAGGTCTGATAGACCCTTCCTCTTCTAAAGGACACAGATTTATACTTTTTGCTAATGATTACTTTTCCAAATAGGCAGAGGCTATACCTTTACGAGAGGTTACGGTACAACACATCCTTTAATTCTTTAAAAGCCAAGTTGTCTGCCATTTTGGAGTTCCACGCAGAATAATCTATGATAATAAGACTCCATTCAAAAGCACTAAAAATCAACAATTTCGTCAAATGGCACGGGATAAACTGGAGACTCTAAAATTTACTATCCTAGGGCAAATGGTCTGGCTGAGGCCTTCAAAAAGACACTGGTATAGATTTTGAAGAAGACACTAGACAAAAATAAAAGAGATTGGCATAACAAATTTCTAGACGCCTTATCGGGCTACTGGAATATGTTCAGGACTCCCACTCAGTGCACACCCTACATGCTCGTGTACAGGTCCGAGGCAGTACTATCGTTAGAAGTCCAGACGCTGTCTCTCAAAGTCACTGTCGTCGATCAACTGACAACAAAAGAAAGTGTAAAACTTAGACTTGATGAATTGGAAAGTCTTGAAGGAAAATGACTAGAAGCACAATAATATTTGGAGCTTTATCAAGAGAAGATGCTACAAGCTCATGACAAATTGGTCTGTCGAAGGACATTCAAAGTTGTTGATCTTGTACTCGTGCTCAAAATGCCTATTCTTGCACGCCGCAAGATAGGTAGAAAATTCGAGCCAACTTGAGAGGGACCATTTGTCGTAGAAAAGGTCTACACAGGAGGAGCCTACAAACTAGTAGATTTTCAAAGTGAAAGACCCATGAAGCCAATCAATGGACAATACCTGAAGACATACTATGCAATTTAATATTGCTTGACATGAAATTTTGAAATTTTGATTGTTCTGGAGTTATTTATGTGGCAAAACGTCTGTGATCGGGTCCAAAACTTTGTAATAAAATTAACCTCAATAAAATGTAAACTTTTGAAATTATATACTTCAACTTTCTCTTTCTACTTTTAAGTTTGATATCTGACTAAATTAAATAATATATATATACAAATAAATGATCTTCTCACCAGTGCAAAGTAAAATTTTCCCTAATAAACTCTTTATTTTGTTCTTGTTATTGCTAACTTTCAGCTCACTAATATTTTTCCTGTCGTCTGCAGAGAAAAGATGTCAGGCTAGAGGCTGATATTTGCTTTCAAAGATGACTGGGACCTCGTACTTAACGAGGAAAGAGCGCCGGAGGGTGGCGTCATTGACTTTGACATGGACTTCAGTCAAGTCGGCATGGACTATGAGGGTCCTCTGATAGATGTCGTTAGCCGTCAGGAAAAAGAAGAGCTACCATCGCTACTAAGGTTAAGCACAAGAGATAATTCCTTAATGAAGGGGAAAAATATGATAGTACAGCAAGACCCAATGGAGGGGACTAGTCGTCTGCCGTCTATGATAGCTACACCAACTGGGGGCCTGGTCACTGCCAATGATGAAAAACCACCAGATGCACCGCTGCGGAGAACTCAGGTAAGAAATGCCAACCTCCAAAATCATAGGGATTTCTTACGTGAAGAAACAAGATGCCAAAAGGAGGCAGAAAACTTGCTCACACCTATCCCTGAGGGGAATATCTACGATCCAGGCATGAGAGAGACCTCTTCTAGCTTACCTACTACAAACGATGAGTCCAAATTCACTACAGAGCTAGAGAAATCATGAGTTTCAGATGCTCTTTGTGTGGGTTCCCCGACAAGCAACGCCGAGATACCTACACGTACACCAATTATAGGGGCATTTGTGGAGTGCCTAAACTGCAACATCCTCCAGCTAGAGCACTACGGTACTTTGGAGGAGTACACGTCCACTGATGATGGATTTCAGACCGCTGATCACCTGATGGGGGAACCGTATATCCCGTTGGATATAGAGTCGTATATCCCATTGGATCAAAGCTGTATATCCCGTTGGATACAGAGTCATATATTTTGCTGGAGATAGAGGGAGCACCAGCTCGGATTCCTATCGATGTTGAAATGAGGGAACACCCTCAACAACCACCAGTGATCACCATGACAGAATTTGATAATTAATCAAAGTAAAGATAAGGGAATTTGAATTCTATGAAGAAGTCCAAGGAAGGTTCATTAATATACTAGAAGGCTTAGATCTATACACCAGGTTCTTCTCCGAAAGTGATAAAAGAAGTATTCTTGACTGTATATTCGACCTAAGGGAGGGGGTCTTCTAATGGAAAGAGCCTATTCTGAACCACAAAAATGGATGTATGGAAAGGGCAGGATAACCATACAACGTGGCTGCTGTTACAACATCGCCAAGGACAGACAAGAAAATCCTCCAGGGATTTTTAGACACAATCAGGTGGACCCACTACCTCCCATGATAAAATGGATGATTAAGAGAATGGTCCGATGGAGCATATTTTTAGCCGACTGTATTCCTAATAGCTGTATCATCAATATCTATGACGAAGGTGACTGCATACCCCCCGCATATTGACCATCACGACTTTATGAGACCTTTCTGCATGATCTCTTTCATGAGAAAAAACAACATTTTATTTGTAAAATAAATAGATGTTGTTGGCCCCGACAAGTTCAAAGGGTCTGTGGAGATTCCGCTACCCGTGGGTTAAGTGCTGGTTCCTAAAGGAAACGGAGCAGACATTGCTAAACATTACATTTCAGGGGTACGACATCACATGGTGTCTGTAAGTTTTTGAAGGATGGATGACAGCAAAATGTCATACGGATTTTGATCGGACCCGTAGTTGGAAGAAATATTGTCATACGAGCTATGAGAGGGTTGCACCTCTAAGCACACACAAAGGGAACTCTTGTCCCCGAGTGTGGTTTAGTATGTCAACTCGATCGGGAGCTCGCCCCAACAGAGACAGACATTTAGAGGGTACCTTTTTATTGTGAGTCAACACAACATATATGATGATATATGTATTAGTATGCTTAACTTGTGATATGAACCCAGTATGAGACAATTTCAGATGTACTTTGATGCACTCAACATATTGTACCTTTCGAGGCTTTGGCCTGTACTCAATCTATAACACCTATTGAAGTAGATTAATGAAATCTCTTTCAGAATTTTATTTGTTCGTTCACTTTCCCTTTACGATGCGATGAATAAAAGTCACGAAACCATACATTGCTTCGAGACTACAATGAACAAAGAACAAAACCAAAAATTTGATGATAATAAAATTCAATAAAAAAATAAATAAAAAAAAATCTCTTTTGAAAAATCAACCAACTAAAATTGAATTTAGAAAACATATTTTAATAATCAAATGTGATAAAAACAACAAGAAAATGAAATAAATTTGTTGAGTTGATTCTCTCGATTTCAGATTCTCTTACTCTTTGCTTGCACATCATGATTATCTTTATCTATACTAATTCTCTCCACATCCTCGTGGAATTTCACGTTCTTCACAAAACCTCTCAAAATTTCACATATCTTCTTAAAAAATGTCAACGTTTTCACATGACACATATCTATGGGTTCAACACCGCAAAGTCTTTGTAATTTCAATTCTCATTTCGGGATCAGTCTCTAACTTTTGATTCCCTCCTTTCAAGGTCGGTCCTTAACTTTCGATTCTCTTTTTGAGATTGATACCTAAAATTCAATTCTCATTTTGGGGTCAGCCCCTAACTTTTGATTCCCTCCTTTCGAGGTCGGTCCCTAACTTCTGATTATATTTTTAAGATTGATACCTAAATTTTAATTCTCATTTCGGGATCAATCTCTAACTTCTGATTCCCTCTTTTTTAGATCGGTCCCTAACTTCTGTTGTTCTTTCTGAGATTGATACCAAAATTTCAATTCTCATTTTGGGATCAGTCCCTAACTTCTGATTCCCTCCTTTCGAGCTTTGTCCCTAACTTCCGGCTGTCTTTCTGAGATTGATACCTAAATTTCAATTCTTATTTCATGATTAGTCCCTAACTTCTGATTCCCTCCTTTCGAGGTAGGTCCCTAAATTCCGACTCTCTTTCTGAGATTGATACCTAAATTTCAATTCTATGTTTCAGATTAGTCCCTAACTTCTAATTCCCTCCTTTCGAGGTTAGTCTCTAACTTTCAACTCTCTTTCTGAGATTGATACCTAAATTTCAATTCTCATTTCGAGATCAGTCCCTAATTTTTGATTCCCTCCTTTCGAGGTCGGTCCCTAACTTTAGACTCTCTTTATGAGATTGATACCTAAATTTCAATTCTCATTTCGAAATCAGTACCTAAGTTCTGATTCCTATTTTTTGAGGTCGGTACCTAAATTTTGAATTTCTTTTGGGATTAATACGTAAATTTTAATTTCCACCTCAGGGACAGCACCTACACACTGACTCTCATCCTCTATAAGCACCTAAAATTTGATAACTCACCACTCTACAATCCCAAGCGAGAGTTTCTACCTCCTGATTTTGATCAAATATTTGCTTGCTAATTTTTCGACGAAAAAAAATAGCACACATAATTCTAAGTCTCTACTATGTTTGTTATCTTAGGAGTCCATGTTGGTCTTGTTGATCTCGTCAGCCAACGCCAATACGCGCGGTGTGCTTTGCTCAGCACACCACACCTATTATGGGTTCATTTGTTGACCTCACTTTTGGTTGAGGTTTAGTTTTCCCTCTTTAGTTGCCTAAGGTATAGCCATAGGACTTTCCTGTTGACTATTCCTAAAAAACTAGAAAAGGAACCCTCACAATTAGAAATTCTAAACTCCTCATTGCTCAACTTGAAGTTCCACATATTGGTCATAACCTCTAGCATTTAGTAGGTTGGGTCGGTATGAGGGAGCTCAAGATTAGCCCGCATAGAACTATCTGACCTTAGGGTTAGCCCTGGGTGTTGGTCTGGACCTAGTTCACTCACCTACACTCACTCCCACCCACAATGACTCACAACCCTAAACCCAAATTTGTTGACATTGATCCCTTGATTCTTTTGAGAGACTCATTTAGATGGTCCCCTAAACCCACTAGCCTGAGGCTAGGGTTTTGCTAAGATCAGTACATAGAGGTTCCAAATAGCGATTCCATTGGTTAATAGTTCACATATGGTGGTTGGCTTCCCAATTCTACCAAAAATACCTAACTTGGCCTTTTGCCCCTAAATCCACCCAAATTACCTAAATGCCCTCGAAACATTAAATTTGGCCAAAAATTCCCAAATTCACTCAAAATACCCAAATTTGTTCAAAAATCATTTCAAACCATTTTAAAATACCCAAATTACTCAAAATTACCCAAAAATTCCACAATTACCAAAATACCCCCAAAATTGTCATAATTACAAAAAAACTCTACGCACCCTAGACTTTCCCAAAACCAAGAAAATCACTTCAAATGTCTCATAAACCAATTTGACCAATTTGACCAAAGCCCCTCAAATTGCTTCTAAAGGCCCAATTTCCCAAAATTTACCTTAAATGTCCATCAATTTGGTCCCAATTTCCCTCAGTTTCAATTCTAAACTCAAATTCACCTTTCATATGACTGATATAAACCAAATCCATGCCTAATTAGCCCATGCTTTGAGCTCAATCTTGGTATAAGTTAAACCCCCAATTTTGGCCCTATGACTTAATCCCACCAAATTGAACCCTATATCCTACTTAATTTGCCCCAATTTTGATCTTAAATCTTTTATAACACTTCTACACACCAAACTTGATCTTCATTTGGCCTTGGTGAAGCCTCAATTTCATTTAATTTTAACTAAAGTCCAAAAATCCCCAAATTTGTTCCAAATTGGCTATGTCTCCAAATTCCACCAAATTGAATGCCTTAACCCCAATATTGGCACCTAATTTATGTTGAAAACTCTCCATGAAATTCCTATAGACCATTTTTAACAATCAATTGGAACCTCACCCAACCTTAGCTAAACCTAGACCCAAGTCTAGTCCAACATGCCCAAATTGACCAAAATCCCAAGATCCTTCAATTTGAGCTTCTAATTGGACTAAAAATCATTTCAATATTTCACTAAAAATTTGTTGATCAATAAATTGGGCTCAAATTCATGACTAGCCTAACCCAAACCCAAATCTTAGCCATTTGGACCCAAATTGGACCCATGCACCAAAATTAACTTAGCCATCTCAAAGCCACCAAATTGATGACTCCACAACCACTAAGTACACTCTATCGACCAGGCTAAAACCCCTTGGACCAGCCATGGTGAGCTATGGACCATTGGATCCATAAATTAAGGGATTTATGCCCAGTTATGGGTCTTAACCAAAAATCTCACACATCATCACTTGTCATTGAGGGTTAACTATAATTAACCCTCCCACTGGCTCATCTGACCTCCTGGCCACCTCCCCTAGCCCTATCGGCCAACCTAGTGGCAAAAAAACACCAAAACCAAGAGACCTAAGCCAAAATTCAAACCCAAACTTACCCATCTGAGCTGGCCAATTTCAATTGGCATTAGCACCTCAAAACCCTCCACCTAAGCACCATTTTGCACCCCTCAATTGGCCATGACAACCACCCTAGGCCATTTTATTTAAACCTCACCTCCATGGCCAAAAAAATAAGAGCTAAAATTTTGTTAAGGAAACTCTGTCAAATTGCTCTCACAAACTCCCTAAGACGTCCTCATTTCAAGCCCACCATTTTCCCCCATTGATCCCCAATGTGGAAGCTCAATTTTGATCTCCAATTTCTGTCAAAACTAGGACAGAACTCTCCACACCTCCACAGCTCACCAAACTCCAATTACTTGTGCACACACCATACCCACAGTTAGAGAAGTTGATTCACCATAAAAGTCCCCCTCTGAAATAGCCTCTAACCTAGCTCTAGACCAATAGCTAAAAATCACCTTTATCGAATTCATACTTAGACCATCCACCAGGGCTTGGGACTTCATTCGGAGGTTTGTTGGGACCAATCAAAGCTACCACATCCATATGATTGAGGCCTCCTGTCTCAGACAAAGGTATTGAACCTTAACCCTTATCCGAGCTTATTTTTACTCTCCATACATATTTACTATATTTCATACTGTATAATCCGTATAGATATGTTCATCTTGAGTAGATGAAGGTATAGAAACAAACCCCATGCAATTTGGTTGAGTCTAGGCCAATATCTTAAGGTTTTAGTGTGAACGTCTCACGGGTTATGTCACTTGGGGACGATAACGTAGAGTCGTTTGATCGCGCGTGTATTCAACGGACGGAGGAGATCAAGTCAGACAGATCCATGGTGCATAAAGCGCGATCCACGTGGAGACTACATGGCTGGTGGCGTCAAATGGCAGAGCGATGCGTGGAGCCTTCGGAGTGAACGAGGATGGGTTGGTGCTGCATGGATAAGTAGAAAAATATGGAATTTTTGAATTATTTTAAATGCCTAAACTTCAAAAATCCATATCTTTCTCTAGAAAAATTATAAAAACAAAAAAAAAATTACTTTCTTGCTTAGTGAACAGAGGAGAATAATGTGCACCATATATAAATTTTTTTTTTCAAACATATGATTTTAAATTAATTAAATACCCTCTGTTGTATTTTAAATACTCCATGAATAAGGAGTGCTCACCATGGCTTGAGATTTTTAGAGTTTATTCCTCATCACAAAGGGGATGTTCNTTTTTCTTTCCATTTAAATAAAGAAATACTATATTCATACATCGTTAATGTGTTCTTGTCCCTCTTGGACCAAATTACCTTTCTTCCATTGGCATGCTTTACCCATTTCTGTCTTAGGAAAGTACGGTCAACTCTTTGGACTTCAGGACTGCCTGTACAATCACCTTCGAACATGGAGGTTTAGGAGTTCATTAAGGACTTTTTAATCTTCATGTGGGTTAGACCCCCAATAGGTGTGTTGGTGGACTAATTCCACCTGGGCACTGTGCGTTGTTAAGTTGGTCCTGCACTGGCTCCTGAACTTCACTTTTTCCCTTTTGAGTTTAATTTGTTGTTTTGCAAATTAAATCAGATTGTGTCGTGTTGTGTGTGCTCTTTAAATTTTTTTTATACTAATTAAATCTTTCTACCTTCAAACTATTTTTACTAAAATTTTAAAACCTCCACAAATTAAATAAAGACTTACTCAGCCTACAGATTGGCCTCTGCTAATTTTAGTGTTTACACTAGGATTATGAGGTATTGGCCAAATAGCTAACCCAAGAGCTTTTTCTTTTGAAGCTGCTGCAATGATGTTCCCAACGCTAATTTTTTACTGCAACCTGCCGATGAGCCACAATGCCCGCAATGTCGCTCCCACCACCAAGTTTGGAGCAGGATTTGAAGATCTCAAGGTCATCCTTGGGAAAACCCCGTTAGTCGTGATGAAATTTGTCGCTCCAAAAGTTCAAGAATCGTCTGTTGAGTTTAGCCTAAACTACCCTCAGGACTTCCCTTCTTACAAGAAATTCAAGAATATTGCCACCGTAGAACCTACCAAGCCTGTTGTTTTCCCTGATGCTAAGGGAAAAGAAGTTATGATCATTGAAGACCCGACTGAGGGTTTAACTGTCTGACCATCAGTGTTTGAAATCCGATCAAGTTCGAGGACTGCACCATTAACCCAAACCCAAAGGAGAAACTGCAGCCGGAAGGTTCAGAGGGCTACTAAAGCCAAAAATCCTAAGGAAGTACATGTTGATGAAGATCTTCACCAGGAAAAGTCAGGATTACTGAAAACCTATCCACTTCTACAAGGGAGTAGGTTCCATCCCTTAATGGATACCAATAGGTACAAAATTATCCAAAAGATCGCCGCTACTTTACCGTCACTTCATGGACATGGAGAGGAGAGGAAGAATCCTGCTCCTATCACTTGATTTAGTTCAGTTTCTCATAGACTGGCTGCTAAAGAAGGTTATTCAGTTGGCAAGTTACTCAAATGAGTGGGACGTGCAGTATCCTCTTGCATGAAGAAAGAAATTCTAAGGGATGTCAGATCTGCTAGACAATCTCAGAAATCAACTGAAGCTTTGCCTGCTCGCATTCCCGTTTGGTTCCATTTGAGAAGCTGAGTTGATACCACCATTTTTACTACTGATTCCACCGTTGCTAGACCCGCAAGCCGTCGACCTGTAAAGTCACATCTGGGTCCAAGAATTCTACCAATCACCCACTATAAAGATGTTTCTAAAGTTCCAAAGGAAAATATGAAGAGGTTGTCCAGTACTATAACTGATCTGCAACATAGGGAGCATACCTTTCCCCTACATGCTGATGTTTCTGTTGAGACACTCATTCTCAAGACATCATCGTCAAAGAAAAAGGTATGGATACCCAAGGTCATTGTATCAATATAATTTAGTAAGCCATCAGGGCAAGATCATGGAATGAATCAAGGGTCTGAAGTATATGATATTGTCACAGCAATTGCTAGCGAGAGGGAGGAGCAAGTGGAGGAGGTCCAGCAGGGTCCTCCAGACCTTAAGACAATCCAAGAATCAATAATTGAAGAAAAGGTCGAAAAGCTTAGAATCAAGATTTCTAAACTAGCCCGAGAACATGGAGTCTTCATTGATGATGATGATGAAGAAGATTTTGAATTTAATGTGTACCTCGAGGAGGATTTCATGGATATTTATGTCATTGAAACCAGAGTCACTGCATCTGCACGTGACACTCAACCTCTCATCGAAGAGAATGTCGTAGGTGAGATACGTAGGGTTGTCTTCCTAAGGGATGAGCAAATCAGCTAAATGGAGAAAAGAATGAAAGAGATGGCCGCTGTCATGACCGTCATGGCCACAGTTCAGTGAAAGTCTCAACCCCCACAGTTAGCCTCTCCATAAATCAACCAACTGGAGATTATACATATCATGGATGAAAGGAGGAAAGTTGCCTCAGCAAATAGAGATGAGCAAATAAAGAAGGATTCTCTATCAAGCGTCGTGCCAAAGAAGGAAGGAGTTTAACCAAATGTTCAAGCAAGTTTGGGAGGCCTTAGCCCAATCCAAGGGTGGTGCATTGATTTTAAAGGGTTGCCTTTACCCGGAGGAGTTTGATGTCGCCAAACTTTAAGATATTCAATGGGACTGGAAATCCCAGACAGCACATAGCACATTTCCGAGCTAGTTGTGGTAATACTGGAGGTAACGAAGCCTTGCTTTTCCATTATTTTGTCAGCAACCTGTCAGGGTTCGCTTTTGATTGTTATGTAAAATTATCTAATGGATCAATTAAGACATTTTTTGAGTTAGAACAGTTGTTCATGAAAAGATTTGTCGAGACGCAACATCACGTCTCTATTGGAGATCTCATAATGGAAAAATAGAAGCTCAATGAGACTTTAGTGGACTATATCTTGAGGTGGAGAAACCTTAGCATGAAATGTGAACCTCAGCTGCAGGAACATCACGCGATTGAGATCTTACTCAAGAGCATCCATGGGCTAGTAGCTTTCATGCCAAAGGGACTCACCATTAAATCCTTCAAGAAGCTACTAAGTAAAGCCAGCAGTCTTCAAGAAGAAATCAAACATACGGATTCTTATGAGAAATCCAAGGCAACCAGAGTATTTAAAAAGAAGTAAAAAATAGTGGCAACTGCCGATAAAGGAAAACAACCAATGAAGGTACATGCAAAAAATCCTCATCAATCGTTGTCACAACATGCTCAAAAATAGACTCAACAATACAGTCAGTCTAGCTAGCGACCACCTCAGGATCATACCCAACAGAGAATAAGAGAATATCTTTAGCAGAATGACAGAAAATGATGTATTCCTTCAAAAATGAAGTCGTACCCAAGATGTTCATAAGTCTGATGAAGAATTTTGAGTTCAGATTACCAGATCCAAAGAAACCCGAAGAGGTCGACAAGAAAGATCAACCAAATTATTGCCCGTATCACAGATTGCTTGGACACACTATAGAGGGATGTTTTATCTTCAAGGATTGGCGTGAGAAAAATCTTAAAAAAGAGAATATAACTATCCCGAAAGAATATTTAAAAGAACCTGAAAAATGTTCTATAAATATGACTTCGTCTGAGCCTCTGATTGACCCATATACTGGAAAAGATGGATGCAGTACGGCTTGGAACAAGCTCAAGGGGGTCCTGAACCAAATTCAGAATGCTTTAAAATAAGCCTCCGTTCAAAGTCTTCAGCCTGCCAAACCCGAGATGAAGATTTTACCAAAGGATCCATCATCGTCAAAGACAAAGAAGAAAAAGAATACCACTGTGAAGACTGATAGTATGAAGGGTAGGATAAGTGTTGCCTCTGCTAGATTAGTTGTCTTGGATTTGGGGAAGAAAATTCTCTAACCCCTGACCTTTTATGATTATCTTCTTACCCCCCGGGATTTTATGAATATAATGATTATGATTTCGGCTACGCTTTAACTGTTTCTAGTGATAGCGTAACTAATTTTGACAAATCTAGCCTCAATCTCGATTCCCAAACCAATCCTCATATCATACTTGAGTCTGACAAACTCATTAACAAGACCAAAGAAGACATCGATGATACCAGCTACGACAGTGTCGGGAGTGAAGAACCAATCCTTGAGCGCCACGGCGCATCGCTTGCCATCAACTTAGATCTTTTCGACAGAGAAGAAACACCAGAAGATTCAACAGTGGTATCTCAAGAAGAAGAAATTACATAAGTGAACTTAAGGAGTGGGAGAGTGTTATCCCTGAGAGCAGCTCTAGCGGATAAAGGAAAGAAAATAGTAACTCGAGAAGAGCTACCTCCACCTTCGCCGGTGGAAAAACCACATAATCAAGAGAAAATTAGAGGATCAAACAAAGTGGATTACAACGTGCTAGCTCATCTTAGGAAGTTGTCGGCCAGATTAAGCATCTACAACGCTCTAATCCTATTAAAGGAGATGAGAGAGTCTCTGGTTACAGCTTTGTTTGACCCAGAGATTTGCTTAACCCATTTGGTTAGCACATCCTCAGATAAAGTTTACTCGTTGAAAGAATAGTCTGGCATAACTTTCACAGATGAAGATCTGCTGCTCAATACTGCAGACCACAATCATCCACTTTATATCTCTGTTAACGTCGGCAGATTTGTGTTATCCAGACTCTTGGTAGATCTTGGAGCATCACTCAACTTGATGAGTCTATGGACATTGGCCTATTTGGACATTGAAGCTCAGAAGCTTACAGCTGATAAATTGATGTTAAGAGGATTTAACCAAATGGGAGAGAGAGCCCATAAATCAATCACATTATTTATGAAGGTTGAAGAACTAGTAACAACCGCTAAGTTCCCTATCATCGACGCAGAGACCTATTTTAATGGTCTACTTGGTCGACCATGGATTCAATAGCACAACATGGTTCCGTCGTCTCTGTAACAATGCATTAAGTACTACAAGAAAGGACAACAACATTGTATCAAGGGGGATCTACAACCGTTTTAGTTCATGAAGTTTACATTCATGAAGATGTCGCCTACTACGCGCCTCCAAAGAAAACTGCCTTCTCTTGTGAAATTGTGAAATAAAAGTGAATATTCAAAAAAATCACAAAGAGAAAACCATTAAAATCTGCTTCAGCAAACTTCCACCACTCTTTTACAACAAATTGGTGGGGGTTCTTTTAGTTCACGCACCCGAGGTCG
Source organism: Phalaenopsis hybrid cultivar (assembly GCA_002079205.1). Classification (NCBI taxonomy): domain Eukaryota; kingdom Viridiplantae; phylum Streptophyta; class Magnoliopsida; order Asparagales; family Orchidaceae; genus Phalaenopsis; species Phalaenopsis hybrid cultivar. The sequence goes on from JXCR01119257.1 coordinate 73,188, forward strand.
AGGCCGGAGACGTGGACGAGCAAGAACCAATTTAATTGTTGAGCGGGCTAGACCGACCATCTATATTAGTGATGAAGACAGTTCTGAAGATGAAATAATGATGACACAATAGAAGAAACCTCAGTACGAGATATCCTTAGAAGATGTGGAGAAAAGCGAATATGAAACAATGTATGATCGGATAAGCCACTATGTGAACACCATGATCCTTACACCCATTCTCCCTCAAAATGTCGAGATTCTAGATGTCAAGGAAGTCCATAGCGCTGGTTCAAAGCCGATCAAGTTTTATCGTGCTTCTACTTTTACTAATTCTGAAAAATTATGTAAATTTAGATGTGATCCTAATGAATTAATGGAATTGCCTTTTGGTTACTTTTCACCTTGTGTACAAAAGTTAATTCAATAAGAACATTTGTCAAAAAAAATGCCAAAAGATAAATTACAACTTTTTGAAAAATTATGGGATGTTAAAATCCGAACTCCCAACTCGAAAGAGGGTCTCAAATTTGGTACAGTAGGACCAGTCAATGATTCAAAATTTTGCACCGTTGTTACTAATAAGTCGGAAGAGAATGACTCAACTAATCAGCTAATAGAAGATGCTCTGTCAGAATTTTAGGAAGAAATCGTCAACTGTCGATGAGTTAAAGGAAATTAACCTCGGGACGGAAGAGCAACCCGACCTACATTTATAAGTTCTCTACTCAATGATGAAGAATCTTTGGAATTGATCAAACTATTAACAAAATTCAAAGATTGCTTTACATGGAGTTACTATGAAATATTAGGAAAGTCAGCAGAAGTTGCAGTTCATAAACTTGGGGTGGACAATGGTATGACCCTAGTAAAACAAGCCCTGAGAAGATTGGGCCTCTAAATAGAGCAGCAAGTCATTGCTATGGTGAAGAAATTAATAGATGCTAGCTTTGTAAAAGAAGAGAAATACCCCACGTGGTTGGCTAATATTGTACCTATTAAGAAGAAAAATGGACAAATTTGTGTTTGTGTCGACTTCAGGGATTTGAACAAAGCAAGTCCAAAAGATGAATTTTTGTTACCGATACCGGAAATGATGGTGGATATTGCTTCGACACATGAAATTTTTTCCTTCATGGACGGATCATCGGGGTACAACCAAATCAATATGGTTCCAGAAGATGCAACACTTACAGCCTTCAGGACACCTATCGGGATTTTCTGCACATAGTGATGCCATTTGGGTTGAAAAACGCTGGAGCAACATATCAACGAGCTATGACAAATATTTTTGATGATCTCATTCACAACAAAGTGGAATTCTACATGGATGATTTGGTCATCAAAAGTAAACGAAAAATAGATCATTTGTTTGATTTGAGGATCGTGTTCAAACGGTTACGACGATATAACCTTAAAATGAATCTCTTAAAGTGCGCCTTCGGCACTACCTGGGGAAAATTTTTAGGATTCGTTGTCTATCATCAAGGAATTGAGATCAACCCAGATAAGATTAAAGTTATCTTAGAAATGCCTCCTCCCAAGACCTTGAAACAACTACGTTCCTTCCAAGGAAAATTGATATATCTGAGACGTTTTATTTCTAATCTCTCAGGTAGGTGTCAGCCATTCTTTGAAATAATTAAAAGGAAGTTAAATTCATTTGGGAAGAGAAATGCTAGCACACCTTTGAGGACATTAAGCAATATTTAATGACACCTCCTGTTTTGGCAGCACTTATCTCAGGGAAACCTTTGATACTTTAAATTGCAGCCCTAGATGACTCTCTCGGAGCCCTTTTAGCCAAAGTCAATGATGAGGTTAAGGAAAATACACTCTACTAATTGAGTTGTCGCCTAATACCGATGGAGATAAGGTATCGTCCTATCTAGAAGCATTGTCTAGCTTTGATTTTTACCGCCCAAAAGATTAGACATTACATGCTTTCTCATAAGATTACCCTAATTTCAAAAGTTAATCCGTTGCAATATTTGGTGACCCGACCAACACTTTCCAGACATCTAGCAAGATGGTCAATGATTTTATTGCAATTTGATATAACTTTTGTTCCCCTCTGTGCTATTAAGGGACAAATTTTATCACACTTCCTCGCTGCACTCCTACTTCCAACTGGGTCCCCTCTTAATAATGAGTACCAGATGAAAAAGTATTACGAATGGATTTCTCCGATGCACAACGCTATGAGATGTACTTCGAAGGAGCTTCATCAACTAGAAAAGATAAAGGATCAGGCACGGTTACACCAGGAAAACCAGGGATTGGTTTGATCTTTATCACACCAGATAAGGTATCTGGGTATGCTGAGGTTCTCATACCACCTGACAGAGCCGTGCACCAACAACAAAGCAGAATATGAAGCCTTAATTCTCAGGTTAGAGTTGGCAATTTTGATGGACATAACAGATATTTTCATCTATGACGATTCTCAGCTTGTCATCCAGCAAGTCACTAGACAGTACAAGATTTTAAAGTTGAGATTAACAGAATACCATTAATACGCAATGAAGCTGTTCGAGCAAATTCCCAATGTAACTTTCTACCGGATTAGTAGGGGAGATAATGCCTATGCTGACGCTCTAGGAAAACTTGTTAAGGAGCTAGCATGTCCCCCGGAGGATTCTGTTGATATCACAGTACAAGGAAGATAATTTTTATCTCAAATCAACCTCAAAAATCTACACAAGCTCGGAAGAGAAGAAGAAATGATGATTGCAGTTGTTGATATCAATGGAGAATTACGTAAGCCATTGATAAAATACTTGCAAACTGAAAAGCTGTCAGAGGATAAGTCAGCAGCACATCACATCACAAAAAGGGCTATGTTATATGCTCTAATAGGTGATGTCCTCTACAGAATATTTTTTGATTAAAGGTGGCTGTGATTCCTAAGCAGAGCCAAAGCACAAAATTTTGTCAAAGAAGTACATGTCGAATTGTGTGGCGCTCACCAGTCAGGGCCGAAGAAGAAAATAAAGATCAAAAGACTCGGATATTATTGGCCGAAAATCATGTCTGGCTGTATCGATACAGCCAAAAAATATCACCAGTGTCAAGTGCATGGGGTGGTCTTGTACCAACCTCTGAATGTACTACACCCAACCATTGCTTCGTGGCCATTCGAGTGTTGGGGCAAAGACATAATAGGTTTAATAGATCCTCCATCTTCCAAAGGACACAGATTTATACTTGTCGTTAATGATTACTTTTCCAAATGGGCAGAGGCTGTACCTTTACGAGAGGTTACGGTACAACACATCCTTCAATTCTTTAAAAGCCAAGTTGTCTACCATTTTGGAGTTCCGCACAAAATAATCTATGATAATAAGACTCCATTCAAAAGCACCAAAAATCAACAATTTTGTCAAACGGCACGGGATAGACTGGAGATACTTTAAAATTTACTATCCTAGGGAAAATGGCTTGGCTGAGGCCTTCAAAAAGATAATGGTATAGATTTTAAAGAAGACACTAGATGAAAATAAAAGATATTGGCATAACAAATTTCTAGAAGCCTTATCGGGCTACTGGAATATGTTCAGGACTCCCACTCAGTGCACACCCTACATGCTCGCGTACAGGTCCGAGGTAGTACTATTGTTAGAAGTCCAGACGCTGTCTCTCAAAGTCACTGTCGTCAATCAACTGACAACAGAAGAAAGTGTAAAAATTAGACTTGAGGAATTGGAAAGTCTTGAAGGAAAATGACTAGAAGCACAATAATATTTGGAGCTTTATCAAGAGAAGATGCTACAAGCTCATGACAAATTGGTCTGTCGAAGGACATTCAAAGTTATTGATCTTGTACTCGTGCTCAAAATGCCTATTCTTGCACGCCGCAAGATAGGTAGAAAATTTGAGCCAACTTGGGAGGGACCATTTGTCGCGGAAAAGGTCTACACAGGAGGAGCCTACAAGCTAGTAGATTTTCAAAGTGAAAGACCCATGAAGCCAATCAATGGACGATACCTGAAGACATACTATGCAACTTAACATTGCTTGGCATGAAATTTTGAAATTTTGATTGTTCTGGGGTTATTTATGTGGTCAAACGTCTGTGATCGGGTCCAAAACTTTGTAATAAAATTAACCTCAATAAAATGAAAACTTTTGAAATTATATACTTCAACTTTCTCTTTCTACTTTTAAGTTTGATATCTCACTAAATTAAATAAAATATATATACAAATAAATGATCTTCTCACCAGTGCAAATTAAAATTTTCCCTAATAAACACTTTATTTTGTTCATGTTATTGCTAAATTTCAGCTCACTAATATTTTTCCTGTCGTCTGCAGAGAAGAGATGTCAGGCTAGAGGCTGATCTTTGCTTTCAAAGATGACTGGAACCTCGTACTTAACGAGGAAAGAGCGCCGGAGGGTGGCGTCATTGACTTTGGCATGGACTTCAGTCAAGTCGACATGGACTATGAGGGTCCCTTGATAGATGTCGTTAGCCATCAGGAAAAAGAAGAGCTACCATCGCTAATAAGGTTAAGCACCAGAGATAATTCCTTAATGAAGGGGAAAAATATAATAGTACAGCAAGACCCAATGGAGGGGACTAGTTGCCAGTCTATGATAGCTACACCAAGTGGGGGCCTGGTCGCTGCCAATTATGAAAAACCACCAGATGCACCACTGTGGAGAACTCAGCGCAGAAATGCCAACCTCCGAAAACATAGGGCTTTCTTACATAAAGAAAGAAGATGCCAAAAGGAGGCAGAAAATTTGCTCACACTTATCCCTGAGGGGAATATCTACGATCCAGGCATGAGAGAAACCTCTTCTAGCCTACCTACTACAAACGATGAGTCCAAATTCACTATAGAGCTAGAGAAATCACGAGTTTCAGATGTTCTTTGTGCGGGTTGCCCGACATGCAACGCCGAGATACCTACACGTACACCAATTATAGGGGAATTTATGGAGTGCCTAAACTGCAACGTCCTCCAGCTAGAGCGCTACGGTACTTTGGAGGAGTACGCGTCCACTGATGATGGATTTCAGACAGCTGATGACCCGATGGGGGAACCGTATATCTCATTGGATATAGAGTCGTATATCCCATTGGATACAGAGCCGTATATCCCATTGGATACAGAGTCATATATTTTGCTGGAGATAGAGAGAGCACCAGCTCAGAATCCTATCGATGTTGAAATGAGGGAACACCCTCAATAAACACCATTGATCACCATGATAGAATTTGATAATTAATCAAAGTAAAGATAAGGGAATTTGACTTCTATGAAGAAGTCCAAGGAAGGTTCATTAATATACTAGAAGGCTTAGAGCTATACACCAGGTTCTTCTCCGAAAGCGATAAAAGAAGTATTCTTGACTGTATATTCGACCTACGGGAGCGGGTTTTCTAATGGAAAGAACCTATTCTGAACCACAAAAATGGATGTATGGAAAGGGCAGGATAACCATACAATGTGGTTGCTGTTACAACATCACCAAGGACAGACAAGAAATACCTCCATGGATTTTTAGACACAATCAGGTGGACCCACTACCTCCCATGATAAAATGGATGATTAAGAGAATGGTCCGATGGAGCATATTTTTTGGCCGACTGTATTCCTAACAGCTGTATCATCAATATCTATGATGAAGGTGACTTCATACCCCCCGCATATTGACCATCACGACTTTGTGAGACCTTTCTGCATGATCTCTTTCATGAGAAAAAACAACATTTTATTTGGAAAAGAAATAGATGTCATTGGCCCCGACAAGTTCAAAGGATCTGTGGAGATTCCGCTACCCGTGGGTTCAGTGCTGGTTCCTAAAGGAAACGGAGCAGACATTGCTAAACATTACATTTCAGGGGTACGACATCATAGGGTGTCTGTAAATTTTTGAAGGATGGATGACAGTAAAATGTCAAACGAATTTCGGTCGGACCCAGAGTTGGAAGAACTATTGTTATACGAGCTATGAGAGGGTTGCACCTCTAAGCACACACAAAGGGAACTCTTGTCCCCGAGTGTGGTTTGGTATGTCAGCTCAATCGGGAGCTCGCCCCAACAGAGACAGACATTCAGAGGACACCTTTTTATTTTGATTCAACACAACATATATGATGATATATGTATTAGTATGCTTAACTTGTGATATGTACCCAGTATGAGACAATTTCAGATGTACTTTGATGCACTCAACATATTGTACCTTTCGAGGCTTTGGCCTGTACTCAATCTGTAAAACCTGTTGAAGCAGATTAATGAAATTTCTTTCAGAATTTTGTTTGTTGGTTCACTTTCCCTTTACGGTGCGATGGATAAAAGTCGCGGAACCATACATTGGTTCGAGACTACAATGAACAAAGAACAAAACCAAAAATTTGATGATAATAAAATTCAATAAAAAAATAAATAAAAAAAACTCTCTTTTGAAAAATCAACCAACTAAAATTGAATTTTGAAAACATATTTTAATAATTAAATGTGATAAAAACAACAAGAAAAGGAAATAAATTTGTTGAGTTCATTCTCTCGATTTTAGGTTCTCTTACTCTTTGCTTGCACATCACGATTATCTTTGTCTATACTAATTCTCTCCACATCCTCGTGGAATTTCACGTTCTTCACAAAACCTCTCAAAATTTCACATATCTTCTTCAAAAATGTCAACCTTTTCACATGACACATATCTATAGGTTCAACACCACAAAGTCTTTGTAAATTTCAATTCTCATTTCGGGATCAGTCTCTAACTTTTGATTCCCTCCTTTCGAGGTTGGTCCTTAACTTTCGATTCTCTTTTTGAGATTGATACCTAAAATTCAATTCTCATTTTGGGGTCAGCCCCTAACTTTTGATTCCCTCCTTTCGAGGTCGGTCCCTAACTTCCCATTCTCTTTTTAAGATTGATACCTAAATTTTAATTCTCATTTCGGGATCAGTCTCTAACTTTTGATTCCCTCTTTTTGAGGTCGGTCCCTAACTTCCGACTCTCTTTCTGAGATTGATACCAAAATTTCAATTCTCATTTTGGGATCAGTCCCTAACTTCTGATTCCCTCCTTTCGAGGTTGGTCCCTAACTTCCGACTCTCTTTCTGAGATTGATACCTAAATTTCACTTCTCATTTCATGATCAGTCCCTAACTTCTGATTCCCTCCTTTCGAGGTAGGTCCCTAAATTCTGACTCTCTTTCTGAGATTGATACCTAAATTTCAATTCTCCATTTCAGATCAGTCCCTAACTTTTGATTCCCTCCTTTCGAGGTCAGTATCTAACTTTCGACTCTCTTTCTGAGATTGATACCTAAATTTCAATTCTCATTTCGAGATCAGTCCCTAATTTCCGATTCCCTCCTTTCGAGGTCGGTCCCTAACTTTAGACTCTCTTTATGAGATTGATACCTAAATTTTAATTCTCATTTCGAGATCAGTACCTAAGTTCTGATTCCTATCTTTTGAGGTCGGTACCTAAATTTTGAATTTCTTTTGAAATTGATACCTAAATTTCAATTTCCACCTCAGGGACAGCACCTACACACTGACTCTCATCCTCTATAAGCACCTAAAATTTAATAAATCAAACCCACTCTCCAATCCCAAGTGAGAGTTTCTACCTCCTGATTGTGATCAAATATTCGCTTGCTAATTTTTCGGCGAAAACAAATAGCACACACAATTCTAAGCCCCTACTATGTTTGTTATCTTAAGAGTCTGTGTTGGTCTTGTTGATCTCGTCAGCCAACGCCAATACGCGCGGTGTGCTTTGCCCTGCACACCACACCTATTAGGGGTTCATTTGCTTACCTCACTTTTGGTTGAGGTTTAGTTTTCCCTCTTTAGTTGTCTAAGGTATAGCCATAGGACTTTCCTATTGACTATTCCTAAAAAACTAGAAAAGAAACCCTCACCATTAGAAATTCTAAACTCCTCATTGCTCAACTTGAAGTTCCACATATTGGTCCTAAACCTAGCATTTAGTAGGTTGGGTCGGTATGAGGGAGCTCAAGATTAGCCCGCATAGAACTGTCTGACCTTAGGGTTAGCCCTGGGTATTGGTCTGGAGCTAATTCACTCACCTACACTCACTCTCACCCACAATCACTCACACCCCTAAACCCAAATTTGTTGACATTGATCCCTTGATTCTTTTGGGAGACTCATGTAGATGGTCCCCTAAATCCATTAGCCTGAGGCTAGGGTTTTGCTAAGACCATTACATAGAGGTTCCAAATGGCGATTCCATTGGTCCATAGTTCACATATGGTGGTTGGCTTCCCAATTCTACAAAAAATACCCAACTTGGCCTTTTGCCCCTAAATCCACCCAAATTACCTAAATGCACTCGAAACCTTAAATTTGGCCAAAAATTCCCAAAATCACTCAAAATACCCCAATTTGTTCAAAAATCATTTCAAACCATTTCAAAATACCCAAATTACTCAAAATTACCCAAAAATTCCATAATTACCAAAATACCCCCAAAATTGTCATAATTACAAAAAAACCCTAGGCACCCGAGACTTCCCAAAATCACTTCAAATGTCTCAAAAACCAATTTGACCAATTTGACCAAAACCCCTCAAATTGCCTTTAAAGGCCCAATTTCCCAAAATTTACCTTAAATGTCCATCAATTTGGTCCCAATTTCCCTCAGTTTCAATTCTAAACTCAAATTCACCTTTCATATGACTGATATAAACCAAATCCAAGCCTAATTAGCCCATGCTTTGAGCTCAATCTTGGTATAAGTTAAATGAGTTAATCCCACCAAATTGAACCCTATAGCCTACTTAATTTGCCCCAATTTGGAACTTAAATCTTTTATAACACTTCTACACACCAAACTTGACCTTCATTTGGCCTTGGTGAAGCCTCAATTTCATTTAATTTCAACTAAAGTCCAAAAATCCCCAAATTGGCTATGTCTCCAAATTCCACCAAATTGAATGCCTTAAACCCAATATTGCCACCCAATTTATGTTGAAAACTCTCCATGAAATTCCTATAGACCATTTTCAACAATTAATTGGAACCTCACCCAACCTTAGCTCAACCTAGACCCATGTCTAGTCCAACATGCCCAAATTGACCAAAATCCCAAGATCCTTCAAATTGAGCTTCTAATTGGACTAAAAATCATTTCAATATTTCACTAAAAATCCTGTTGATCAATAAATTGGGCTCAAATTCATGGCTAGCCTAACTCAAACCCAAATCTTAGCCATTTGGACCCAAATTGGACCCATGCACCAAAATTAACTTAGCCATCTCAAAGCCACCAAATTGACGACTCCACAGCCACTCAGTACACTCTATCGACCAGGCTAAAACCCCTTGGACCATCCATGGTGAGCTATGGACCATTGGATCCATAAATTAAGGGATTTATGCCCATTTATGGGTCTTAACCAAAAATCTCACACATCATCACTTGTCACTGAGGGTTAACTATAATTAACCCTCCCACTGGCTCACCTGACCTCCTGGCCACCTCACCTAGCCCTATCAGCCAGCCTAGTGGCCGAAAAACACCAAAACCAAGAGACCCAAGCCAAAATTCAAACCCAAACTTACCCATCTGAGCTGGTCAATTACAATTGGCATTAGCACCTCAAAACCCTCCACCTAAGCACCATTTTGTACCCCTCAATTGGCCATGACAACCACCCTAGGCCATTTTATTTAAACCTCACCTCCATGGCCAAAAAAATAAGAGCTAAAATTTTGTTAAGGAAACTCTGTCAAATTGCTATAAGAGACTCCCTAAGACCTCCTCATTTCAAGCCCACCATTTTCCCCCACTGATCCCCAATGTGGAAGCTCAATTTTGAGCTCCAATTTCTGTCAAAACTAGTACAAAACTCTCCACAGCTCCACAGCTCACCAAACTCCAATTACTTGTGCACACACCATCCCCACAGTTAGAGAAGTTGATTCACCACAAAAGTCCCCCTCTGAAATAGCCTCTAACCTAGTTGTAGACCAATAGCTAAAAACCACCTTTATCGAATTCATACTTAGACCATCCACCAGGGCTTGGGACTTCATCTGGAGGTTTTTTGGGACCAATCGAAGCTACCACATCCATCTGATTGAGGCCTCCCCTCTCAGACAAAGGTATTGAACCTTAACCCTTATCCGAGCTTATTTTTACTCTCCATATGTATTTACTATATTTCATACCGTATAATCCATATAGATAGGTTCATCTTGAGTAGATGAAGGTATAGAAACAAACCCCATGCAATTTGGTTGAGTCTAGGCCAATATCTTAAGGTTTTAGTGTGAACGGCTCACGGGATATGTCACTTGGGGATGATAACGTAGAGTCGTTTGATCGCACGTGTATTCATGGGACGGAGGAGATCAAGTCAGACAGATCCATGGTGCATAAAGCGTGGTCCACGTGGAGACTACATGGCTGGTGGCGTCAAATGGCAGAGCGACGCGTGGAGCCTTCGGAGCGAACGAGGATGGGTTGGTGCCGCGTGGATAAGTAGAAAAATATGGAATTTTTGAATTATTTTAAATGCCTAAACTTCAAAAATCCATATCTTTCTCTAGAAAAATTCTAAAAACAAAAAAAGTTACCCTCTTGTTTAGTAAACAGAGGAGAATAATGTGGACCAAAAATAATTTTTTTTTCAAACATATGATTTTAAATTAATTAAATACCCTCTGTGGTATTTTAACTCTCCATGAATAAGGAGTGCTCACCATGGCTTGAGATTTTTAGAGTTTATTCCTCATCACAAAGGGGATGTTCTCTGATTTTTTCAAAGTTAGAGGGCATCTCTATGCTTCTAACCCTAATTTTCAAGCTAAGGTGAATATTTTGGCTTATTTTAATTATATAAATCAAAACATCACTTGAAAAATTATGAGAACAATTTTAGTAGGTTTTTTGTTGTAAGAGAAATCTAGGAAAAATATTGTGAAGCTTTGAATCATTTTGTGAATTCCTATACTTAGTTAAATGTGNAAGTAGGTTAATTGTGGTAAGAGAAATCTAGGAAAAATATTGTGAAGCTTTGAATCATTTTGTGAATTCCTATACTTAGTTAAATGTGAATACTTTATATTAATTTGTGCAAATTAAATACATGTAAAAAATTAACAAAATTAACTTCACATTGTCCATAAAAATCATATCTACCCAGTGTAAAAATTTAAAAATTATTTGGCTTAGTTTAAGCACTAAAGCAAATTTTTTAAAAAATATTGCCTTTTTGTAATAAATTAAATACACTTAGAAAAAATTATGAAAAGTGGTTTTCTGAGTTCCTTGTGATGAGAGGCACTTAGGAAAAATAAAATTTAGTTTTGGTAGATTACTTGATTTTNCAACTCCACATTGTCCATAAAAATCATATCTACCCACTGTAAAAATTTAAAAATTATTTGGCTTAGAAAAAATTATGTCTAATTCAGAATAAATTAAAAAAGTATTTGTGCAAATTAAAAAATTATGTCTATATAAACTAAACCGAATTTTTTAAAAAATCTTGTCTTTTTGTAATAAATTAAATACACTTAGAAAAAATTATGAAAAGTAGTTTTCTGAGTTCCTTGTGATGAGAGGCACTTAGGAAAAATAAAATTTAGTTTTGGTAGATTACTTGATTTTGAGCCTCATTTTGAATTTAAAATAATTAAGAATAAATTAAAATTCCAAAAATATAAAAAAATATTTTAAAATGTCCCTAACTATTCTCTGATCACTTGAGACTCAATAAAATATTTTTCCTAATTTTCCTAAGTTAAAAATAAATTTTTTAAAAGCTTAAAAGTGAATTTCCTTATTTTCTCTCTAAAATAATTATAGTAAATTAATTAAAAATCACAAAAATATAAAATTTGATTCTTTGAGTTTTCTGAACTTAGAGAAGTCTAACAAAAATATAAAAATATTTTTTTGTAATTAAAACACTATTTTCTATTTAAAATAAATCATTAAAATTGATCTAAACTAAAATAATAATAATAAAAATTTAATTTTTAAGAAAATCATGAAATTATACCTAAATATTTCTCTGACCTAAGGAATCCTATGATAATTTTCTCATAAATAAAAAATTTATTTTGGGAAGTTAAGTAAATCACCTTTTGAAAATCTTATTTTCTGGATTTAAATAATTATCTAAATTAAATTAAAGTTTGAGAGGTCCACATATCCTCCTCTAATATCCTTATTATCTCATGGATATGATACTCTAAACCCTTAAAATCATTTAAGTTGTGCTTAATGAGTTATGAGGTGAAGTACCCCAAGGGCAAAGTAGTAATTTTAGACTTTGGTGCATTAATCAAAATTTAGGATTATCAAAGGGAAAATGGGTAAATTTAATATTAATAAACATGTTTGGATGACTGAAATACAATGGAACTAAAAGGTAGAAATCCATTCAATGCACAACATCAACTAAAAGCTTAATTATCCTAATCTTCATAACTTGGAAGTCACTTAAAGATCAAATGATTCTTAAGTGATGGGCTCAGAAAGATGACAATTTACTTTTCTTAAGCCCAAGGTTGAGAATGATGTGATCATTTAATAAGGATATATGGCACTTAAATCAAAACTTTGAAAACCACCATTTCAATCATTATGATTGTTAAAGTCTTAGTTGTGACATAGGTTCAATGTCTAAACTCAAGTTGATTGGATTTAGAAATTGATATGATTGGTGATTAACATCTTTAAGCACTACAAGCCTAACTTTAACTCCAGGCACCACAATCTTAAATGACTCAAACACGCCTTAAGGGCACCCACTCACATAACTTTTAAATGAAACATCAATTGACTAATCGAGTATCCTATCTTTGGGATAATTGGATTCTTAAGATTCAATGAGCAACGGGGTAGCCACACTCTAGCCTCAAATAATTATTGGAACATTATGATAAGATCAAAGAACTCGGGATATTTCAAGATATATTCAAAATGATCTAGGGCCACACCTTGAACATTTTGAAATCTATTGGATATTCTGAAGGGCAAGTTGGATTTGCCATATTTTTTTCTAAAATTATCCACTAAGATCTTCCAAAATTCAATAAAACTATAACTTGGTGGGAGACTCTAGCCTTGGACATCCAAGTTCCTTTTCTTTTCTTTCACCTTCATTTCTTTAGAGTTTTTTTTTCTTTTTCTTCTTACTATGGCTCCTCGTACTGAGGATACCAATTTCCATACTTCTTTTTATGATAGGAAGTTCATTACGGTTAAGGCAAGCGTTAGGTAAAATGATTTTTTCATTTCAAAGAAGTTTATCCATTAGAGATATTTTCTTAGTCAGTGGAGGGAGTAGAGAGTAGTATCATAGAAAGGAGATGGACCAAGTTTTGTATTAAAATTGGTACCACCTTTACTTCAGGAGTTCTTAATTTGCAAACATGAAAGAACAATAGAATATATAGTTGTATGTGCGAGGCAAATTAGTCCCTTTTGATNCAAAAATTCCAAAAATATTAAAAAATATTTTAAAATGTCCTTAACTATTCTCTGATCACTTGGGACTCAATAAAATATTTTTCCTAATTTTCCTAAGTTAAAAATAAATTTTTTAAAAGCTTAAAAGTGAATTTCCTTATTTTCTCACTAAAATAATTATAGTAAATTAATTAAAAATCACAGAAATATAAAATTTGATTCTTTAAGTTTTCTGAACTTAGAGAAGTCTAATAAAAATATAAAAATATTTTTTGTAATTAAAACACTATTTTCTATTTAAAATAAATCATTAAAATTGATCGAAACTAAAATAATAATAATAAAAATTTAATTTTTAAAAAAATCATGAAATTATAGCTAAATATTTCTCTGAACTAAGGAATCCTATGATAATTTTCTCATAAATAAAAACTTTATTTTGGGAAGTTAAATAAATCACCTTTTGAAAATCTTATTTTCTGGATTTCAATAATTATCTAAATTAAATTAAAGTTTGAGAGGTCCACATATCCTCCTCTAATATCCTTATTACCTCATGGATATGATACTCTAAACCCTCAAAATCATTTAAGTTGTGTTTAATGAGTTATGAGGTGAAGTACCCCAAGGGCAAAGTGGTAATTTTAGACTTTGGTGCATTGATCAAAATTTAGGATTATCAAAGGGAAAATGGGTAAATTTAATCTTAATAAACATGTTTAGATGACTGAAATACAATGAAACTAAAAGGTAGAAATCCATTCAATGCACAACATCAACTAAAAGCCTAATTATCCTAATCTTCATAACTTGGAAGTCACTTAAAGATCAAATGATTCTTAAGTGATGGGCTCAGAAAGATGACAATTTACTTTTCTTAAGCCCAAGGTTGAGAATGATGTGATCATTTAATAAGGATATATGGCACTTAAATCAAAACTTTGAAAACCACCATTTCAATCATTATGATTGTTAAAGTCTTAGTAGTGACATAGGTTCGATGTCTAAACTCAAGTTGATTGGATTTAGAAATTGATATGATTGGTGATTAACATCTGTAAGCACTACAAGCCTAACTTTAACTCCGGGCACCATAATCTTAAAAGACTCAAACACGCCTTAAGGGCACCCACTCACATAACTTTTAAATGAAACATCAATTGACTAATCGAGTATCCTATCTTTGGGATAATTTGATTCTTAAGCTTCAATGAGCAATGAGGTAGCCACACTCTAGCCTCAAATAATTATTGGAACATTATGATAAGATCAAAGAACTCGGGATATTTCAAGATATATTCAAAATGATCTAGGGCCACACCTTGAACATTTTGAAATCTATTGGATATTTTGATGGGCAAATTGGACTTGCCATATTTTGTTCTAAAATTATCCACTAAGATCTTCCGAAATTCAACAAAATTATAACTTGGTGGGAGACTTTAGCCTTGGACATCCAAGTTCCTTTTCTTTTCTTTCACCTTCATTTCTTTTGAGTTTTCTTTTCTTTTTCTTCTTACTATGGCTCCTCGTACTGAGGATACCAATTGCCATACTTCTTTTTATGATAGGAAGTTCATTATGGTTAAGGCAAGCGTTAGGTAAAATGATTTTTTCATTTCAAAGAAGTTTATCCTTTAGAGATATTTTCTTAGTCAGTGGAGGGAGTAGAGAGTAATATCATAGAGAGGAGATGGACCAAGTTTTGTATTAAAATTGGTACCACCTTTACTTCAGGAGTTCTTAATTTGCAAACATGAAAGAACAATAGAATATATAGTTGTATGTGCGGGGCAAATTAGTCCCTTTTGATTCCTCTACTATAATTTCTAATTATGGACTTCTTGATATTTTAATGATGATTATTCCCAATTGTTAGTTTTTGAACCTGATTATGAAAAAATCATCAAATTTTTAACCAATTCTCATGTTGAATGGAGGATTAGAGATGGAAAACTTGTGAATTTTCTCTTTGCTATCATGACTAAAGAATCCAAATCATGACACTACTTCATATTAGTTAAACTCTAACCTCTAACTAATCTGAGTGAAATTATGAAGGATAAGGTTGTACTGCATTTTTGTATTCAATTAAGAAAGTCCATAAATATTGGGTTTGTGATCAATCTCTCTAGCACCAACATGGTTTGGGGGGTACAACTCTAGGTTTAGGTCATCATGCCCTCATTTATGCTTTATATGTTAAAATGGTGGTTTTAGGAGAAAACTTGTAGAACCAAATTAGTCTTATTAGAACTATGACTAAGGAGAGTATTTTGTCTTATAAGATTGCCACCGGCGAGGTAGGTGAGAGTTTCTCCTACCCTTCCATCGTATGTGCTAGATTCTTCACCTCTTCAATGGCAAGAGACTTCAAACTTTGAGCAAGAATGTTGTTATCATGCAGTGGTGGCAACACAGCTTTACAAAAAAATTCAATGACTATATAGACTAGCATCAACAGCATTATGAGTACTAGGTGCATTTTAACTTGGTCATTGTCAGCATTATTTAAAACTACCACTGAATGTGGGGCCTCATGCCATCCACTTTCTGGATGTCATAGTGTTCCGATACTAAGATGTTGTAACCTAACCTATGGGGGAGAATGAGGGTGATAGTGAGGGTAAAAATCACGAGGATTGAGGGATAGTTTATTTCCTCTAGTTCTAACATTTATTTTTGCGTAGTAGTATATTATGTTGTGGAATTTTTTGATGTATTTTACTTTTGTAGTGTTTTAGTTTTTTTTATATATTTACTACTTAATATTGTATTCTGTTTGTGATATCTTATTTCTATTATAGAATTTCACCATTGTGATGTCTTTCTATTATTTAATAGAATGCTTATTTATAAATTAATATTATTTATTGTCCCTTTAGTTTGATAAAAAAAAAAGTTTGAGGTGGAATGTAAACTTGTGCTTAAGTGATAAACTATGTTTAATTTTTAGATTTCAAAATAAAGGATATCCTTAACTAAAATTTATTGTAGTTTAAGAATGTATAAACAAAATAACTAAAGGTGACACAAAAATTTATTAATCATTGAATTAAATTGACTTAATAATAACCAACCTCTTACACAAACTAATAGTTGCTTTAACATAAATGTTCTTAAACACTTATGCTTAAGTGACTAAAATTAAATTTAATTAATCATTTAAAAAGAAAATCAATATCTATCAATTTAAATAACTTAGTTAAGGTTAGCATTTTTAAATTATAATATTTTAAATAACAACTAGAAAGTAACTGATTTATTCAAGTAGAAAAGAGTTTATATTCAAAACTATTAAATAAGTTTAACCAGATATAATAATCCATAATAAAAAAAGGAAAAAATGAGAAGTTTGGTTGTTTAAAATATAGAAATCGATGAGTATTTGAGGAAAAGCTTAAGGTTAACCTAAAAAAGAAAAAATTGTATCAATCTTAATTTCTAAAATAATAGAATCAAAAGCTTCCTTTATTGAAATTTAGAGTTCTATTGTAATTGGAAGAAGAATATCTAAATTAAGAATATTCAGTTGATAAGAATAATTAAGTTCCTATATATTTGTTAAGTTGAAATTAATTAAGCCAAAATCAATTGGTGATTTAAGGATAATTGCATTGAACAAATTCTAATATTAGTAATGCTAGGATATTATTAGTTAATAATAATTATATTCATTAATAATATTTGTGCTTTTTAATTGAATATATTTATTATATTATTAAATAATAATAATATCAAAAGATAAGAGCTACCATTGAATTTTCAAAAGTTTAAATTTTGATATTAAATTAAGTGAGAGCAAGAAAAACATAAATTTGGGTGAATTTAATATGTGTAAAAAATGATGTTGTCATATAATATTTTTTTTTACTCTGTTTGAGCTAATTTTATATTTTCTTGGGTATATTTTGTATATATGTGCAGTATACAAGAAAAAAAAAACATAACATATGAAGGATATTGTGCAATTTTAAGATGGGCTCCCGAGCACTTGGAGGAAGAGCCCCAATATAAATNTCCAATTCTTAGTTTTTGAACCTGATTATGAAAAAATCATCAAAATTTTAACCAATTCTCATGTTGAATGGAGGATTAGAGATGGAAAACTTGTGAATTTTCTCTCTGGCTATCATGACTAAAGAATCCAAATCATGACACTACTTCATATTAGTTAAACTCTTACCTCTAACTAATCTGAGTGAAATTATGAAGGATAAGGTTGTACTGCAGTTTTGTATTCAATTAAGAAAGTCCATAAATATTGGGTTTGTGATCAATCTCTCTAGCACCAACATGGTTTGGGGGGTACAACTCTAGGTTTAGGTCATCATGCCCTCAGTTTGAGCTAATTTTATATTTTCTTGGGTATATTTTGTATATATGTGCAATATACAAGAAAAAAAAAACGTAACATATGAAGGATATTGTGCAATTTTAAGATGGGCTCCCGAGCACTTGGAGGAAGAGCCCCAATATAAATCATGAGAGTGTCGTGGTGCCATATAGAAGGCCCCTCGGAGCTAGAAAGGAATATTTTTCAGCCAAAAACTTGAGAGCATGTCACTTCCACGCTAAAAGCCGACGCTCCAGCATCATAGAGTAGTGTCATAGTGACCTTAAAAAAAGAGTCGCAATGCTCCTTGCCCCAATTTGAAGATCAAGCTTCACGAAAGGCGGTGCTTTGACCCAACACTACATGCCACATTTGCAGTGCCCCAACACTCCCACCGACATAGGATAGCTTTGTGATTTGGTGATGATTTTGCCAAATTTTCTTTATAAGAAAACTTTTAAGAATAATGGGGGAGGCTTGGTAGTGGGGACAGTGTTCTAGAGTGATAGTATTCACTTGATTGGTTATGAGGAGATAATGTGTGATTGTATCAAGAAAAAGGAGAACTAGGAAGATAATCTTTTATTGGGAGTAATATTATTTCTATTTTGTTTTTCTATTCCATTTACTTTATAAACTTGGTTTGGTTTATTAATGAAATTCATATTTCTGTTTCAAATCATGTTTATCACTTACTTTTCTCTTTCTTAGATTTATTTTTTTTGAGTATAGGAGAATTCATGTTAGTTTCTTGAACTTCAAATGACTATGATGATATTTTAACTTTTCAAACTTAATTTAAAATGAAATTGGCCAATTTTATTGATAAAAATTGTTATAATCTAGAACTATCAAAAGAAGACTAGAAGCACAACAAGATTAAAACACAAGTGTTTGGTGAAACAAGTATTACCACTAGATATTTGCACATTTTAGGGATTGTCGGTGCCTGATAATCCTAGAAGGTTTAATAAAACTTAATAGTAATATGAAACTAGTGCCTACTATATCTGATCAAAAGAGAATTAGAAGTATCATGCTCATATTTTCATCTTAAGTAAAAAAAAATCACTCGGACTATTAAAGGTTTTTTTTAAACCAATTTAATGGGCAGTTCTAAACTTGAAAGAACACTCATTCACTTTAGTCTTTAGATTTTAAAGACTGAATTTAGAAAATTTCTAGAATCTCAAATACAAAAATCTCTTAAACCAAACTTATGATTAGTAAATTAGTAAGTAAACTATTTTAAATAATAATAAGTTATTTGTGGGATCAACACTTAAACTTAAACTTCATATACAACTTCATCGTCACATATATTTGCATGGTTAATGCCTGCATTATCGTAATGCATATAAATGTTCTTGCTAAACATTTACAAAAGGATGTACCTTGGTGTATGCTTTTCACTGATGATGCATTTCTTATGAACTTGAGAGAGAGAGAGAGAGAGAGATAGAGAGAGAGAGAGAGAGAGAGTTCAGGAAGAACTTGATTTATGGAGGTCAAATTTGGAGTCTAAAGACTTTCGTTTGACTATATCTAAAATACATGTGATATAATTTTAATAGTAGTAAATCTTAAGGTGAGGTTATAATAATGGTTGATCAAGTCTATAAAATTGGTGAACATTTCGGATATCTCGGGTATGTTGTTAAAAGTGATGGTGTTAAAGATGGAGATACTATTAGTAGAATTCAATTTGGATGGTTGAAGTGGAGGAATGCATCGAGCCTATTGGGTGGTAGAAAAGTATTTCTTGAACTTCAAGGAAAATTTCATAAGATGGCAGTGTGACGTGGAATGCTTAATGGTGTAAAATGTAGTCTGTAAATGAGAAGTAAAAAATTAAGTTAAATTTACTTGAGAATAGAATGCTCGGATGGATGAGTGACTTTACACTTAGAGACAAAATGTGAAGCGAATTTATTTGTCAAAGGGTTGGAGTAGCTCCAAAGGCAAACAAGATTAGAGAGAGTCGTCTTAGATGGTTTGGTCACATTAAATGTTGGTCATTTGATGACCCAATTAGGAGAGTAGATGTTTTAGATTTGTCTTACATTAAGAAAGGTAAAGGTAGAAATAAAGTGACTTGGGCCTGTTGCATAAAAAATGATCTTAATTTTATTAGAATTAAATTAAAGTATGACACTTAAATAGGACTCAATGGTGAAAAAGGTTTCATGTAGCGAACTCTACTTAGTAAGCTAAAAACTTTGTTGTTAGCTTCATTTTAACTTAATATTGTATGGTTAAGAGACTAAATTAGAAAAATATGATTTTCTAAAATTAGTTTGATCACATTAAAATAATAAGGAGATCACTATGATGTTTAAACTCAAATTAAATAGAGTCTAGCCATTTGAGCACCTAATATCTTCCTACTTTCCTTCACTTTATAGAGAAGAGCGCAAAGAAGAATGTAGGGTTACTTGTGCACGTTACATGAAGCAAAAGTAAAAAGGAAAAAGTCTGTAAAAAAAAAAAAAAA
>JXCR01119259.1:15197-30488 GCA_002079205.1 Phalaenopsis hybrid cultivar
GGGGGGGGGTTGGGGGGGCTCCAAAAAATTAATCTGGATTTAGGTGGATGAGAATTGGTCTTGGTTGGGGTCCAATTCTTGATAAAATTTGGGAAATGATGATACTTAATCAATTTCTGAATGTAAGAGGTGCAGTTTAATATCACAGAATGTGATCCAGGGAAGTGTTCATCAAACTTGATTTGATTTCTGCACATCCATATAAACTATGCAATCAAACAAGGGATTACCAAAAGCTTGTTGTTATGTCAATCCTCCCAGCAAGTACTAAACTTAAATTTTCTTAAGTGGAAAGTATCAATGTTTAGAAGATTTATTAGTCCTGCCATATTCTTTGGGAGAAATTACAGGTGAAAAATAAGTGGTCCAAAGATTCTTCAGCAGCATTGCATAGATGGCAGATAGAAGGTCCTCTCAGCCCTTTCATCTTTAAGATGTCATCAGTAGGGAGTAAAGAATGTCAATGTCTCCAGCAGAAGAAGGAAATAGAAGGGGTTAGAAGCTTACCCCAAATGGCTTTTCCCCAAGTTACTTGATTCCAATTGCAAAATTGATGATAAATGTAGGCAGATAACTTCTAGGAATGGGCTTGTTTAGTAACAATTTTATCTTTGAGATTAGATGAGAAGGGAGTATCCTTAACCCATCTAACATGTTCACTAGATAATACATTGTTAAGCATTATGCAGTTCCACTGATAATTAGACTAATAATCGTTGACCTGACAGTTAAAGTTTGGGTTGGAGCTAAAGCACTCAAGCTTCTCCCCATTGCTAACCTAGTGATCTAGCCAAAAGTTGACTTGTCCTTCTCCCAACTCCCATAAGAAAAGTTCCTATACCTGGTTTCTGATATTCAAGATTTTAGACCACAATCTAGAGTCCTCCACGTTTTTGGTTACCAAAGCAGGATGTATAGCTCTACAATATTTCCTCTAGACTAGAGGATGAAAGAGCATTTTGATCACTCTGGACATATCAAAGGAAGTTTGATACGATTGATGAGAAAGATGGGATTGACAGAAGAGGAATCTACTAAAGAATTCCCGTACCGACCCTTCTATAACCTCTTCATTCATGTTCAATCAATGAGTGATATCAGAGGAGAAATAAGCACAGAATTGGAAGAGTAGTAGATTTACCTTGCCACCTATATGTCTAAGTGTGTGATTTGATTTGAACTTATGTGCTTAGGTCACTTTCTAAATTTTCTTTTAGATCTCACTATAGTTGAGATTGAGCATAGGTCACTTTCTAAACATCTAGAGTGTTGTGGCTTAGATTGCGATGTTAAATTGATGTATTGAGGTTAAGAAAATACCAAACTTATGTGTGTCGTGTAACGTGTACTGTAACTCTTGAAATTTATATATAAGTGTAACGTTTTGTGTTGTGAATATTTATTTGGGTTAGTACATCATTTAATTACTTAAAATTTATGTCTAGAATGATTCAACGGATGTCGCCGAGGCTTGAAATTGATCAAAATTGCAAAAATCTGGAAATTGAACCAATTTTAAAAATATCACCAATGGCGTCATCGACGCCACCGACGGCAGATTTTTCCTAAGACTTAGGCTATTTATTCAATAGAACTCACTAACGACACTGAAGGCCCCGCCGACGGAGAGATCCTGAAAAAACACTTTTAACCGCGATTTTGATCAGTCAACCACCACTATTCATCATCCTCTTCCTTTTAAAAAATGAAAATTTCGATCTACGGCTTGAAGAACTTGGATTTGGGGTGATTTCAAAGCATTTAGACTCTTGATTTTATCATCTCTCGATAAGAGTTTCACTCCAACCTAAAAATATTTGATTTTCACCTTGAATTTCTTCCACATTTTGAAGATCCAAAAAAATTTAGAATGTAGAGAAAATATTTGGAAGAAATTAATGGAATTTAGATTTGAACTCTTAGAGTCACTCTTGGAAGCCATTATTTAAGTATTTGAAGTGTATTTTAGATTTTTTTTTATAATTTTGATTAGATTGACATGACTCTGCAACAAAAGAGGCGACTTGAGTTTGAGGAGTTTTGCTTTGTCAATGCAAATGCTCAGTCAAGATTTACTTTAGTATTTAAAGGGAAGAAATGTATACAAGATCATGTTTTTGAGAGTCTGGGAGGAGAAGTTGAACGAGTTCTTACCGAACGAAGGTGGGAAAACTTCTGTTATACCACCAATAAGGTTGTTGTGAATATTGTGAAAGAATGTTATGCCAATGCATTCTATTCTGAGGACAAAATCATTCGAGTAAGGGGGCTTTCTATTAAGTTTAGTGCCGCCCACATTAACTCATTTTATGAAGTCCCAGACTCCTTTAGCTGCAATTATGAAACCTTCAGTACAATGGAAGGCCCACTGAACGATGTCATCAACTTTCTCGCTGATGGGAAAGGGACATGGAAGATAAAGCAATGAGAAAGGGTAAATTTTTCTGCTTCCATGTTGAATGTCACATCTAAAGCGTGGCATTATTTTATTTTCTCTACTCTGTTACCTACCTATCACCATAGTGAGCTAACAAGAGATAGAGCTATTCTGAATTTCTGTATTCAGAATAATCAAACTATAAATGTGGGGAGAATTATTTATAAGAATATATTGACCATGACAAAGAGTGAATCAAGTGGGGGTCTGAGACATCCTGGCCTCATTTATGCACTTTGCCAACTTCCTGGAGTTGAAGCTAGAGATGATGAAGAATGGGTTTACCCTATAAAACCCATTAGTAAAGCTAATTTGAAGACATATGAATCCCATGAAAAATGGAGACTGGGGAGTAGGAGTCAAGAACCTTTTGCTATTAAAGATATCCCCTCTACTAGTTATGACCTTCCTTCCTCTAGCTTCCGTACCCTGAATGATTTAATGAATGAGTTAACATTGTAGCGGAAGAGTATAGATAAAATAAGTGAAAGAATTGGGGGATTAGAACGTAGACATGATTATGATAGTGAGTACCTACAGAGGCATTCTGACTTTGAGATAGCTTACTACGAAGCTCAGGCCCGACACTATAGAGGTGAGTCTGATGTTACTTTTTCTGAATGCCCCCGTTATACTCAGTATCAACCCAATCCACTTGCTGACCAGGGAGACGAGGATATAGTATGGGATTTTGATAAATGATAGTAATTGATGTACTTTTATTTTTGTAATTTTGTAATAGAGATAGATGTTTGTGTGTATGCAATTATTGGATAATTTTTAATTATTGTTATAAATGTTTGTGGTAGTTGAAATATGCATGTGTAGTTATAATAGATGTTGATTAGTACTTTATAAAATCGTACTGTGATGTGATTTTTATTTGCATTTTAATAAATTTGTAATTATTTTTTGTTTAGTATTGTGGATGTGTTAGCGAAATATTGTGTTTGTCTAATATTTAGTTTTGTACTTATTTCAAAATTTCATTACTCAGCAAATTCTCTAATGATTTATATGTATAGAAAAGCTCCTAATATTACAGACAAGTTGAAGTTAAAATTTTGAGAAGGAACTGCAAAAATTTCTGAATGATGAAAATGCCTAAAGTACTGAGTTATGATTTATATTTAGAATTTTCTTTTCACCTGTATCATTCCATATTAAAAAATTTAAGTTTGAAGGAGGGAAGAAAAAGATTAACTATTAGATGTTCTCAATTTTAATATTTTCAAAAATTATTAATATGATTTTTTGTAGTGAATTTAATTCAGATAACTATATTTTGTAGATATTTAAATATTATGATAGATTTAAAGGAATATTTTTGTAAGAAAAATTAATTTTGTAGATTAAGATATTTAGTATAAGAGAATAAGACTATGGATAACTATTTAAAGTAAAGAAAACTATATTTTGAAATATTAAGAATCTTAGAAATACATTTGTGATGAAAAGATTGGGACTCAATGATGTAAAAGCTATGAAATACTTATAAGGTAAATGAATGCTTTGAGTTTCAAATCTAGGGAAAGAAATGTGATGTTCAAAATCATTAAAGGCTATCCAGATATAGTAATCCTCACTTGAAAAAGAGAAATAAGGATTGATGAAAATCCCTGAAAAGAAAAGAAATATATATATANGTCATACTTGAAATGAATGAAAAACTAGAACTCTTAAACTTGATGACTAGATCATCTTGTACCTACAGAGTTAATTTAATTACTTAATTTTTTTCTAAAAATCTTACTATGGTATTTATCTAAATCAAACTTATAGTATTTTTAAATTAAACCTTTTTCACAGTAGATCATAACTTTTATGTAGTACTAAAATTATTTGAGGACAAGTAATAGTTAAGTTTGGGGGATTTTGACCAAAGAAAAATATGTTGAGATTTTCATACCTATCTTACACTGATTTTGATGATATTGCACTTTAAAGAAATTTATTTTGATGTTTTGTTGCAGGTATGTTGAATCATGATCATTAGAGCAAAAAGATGCAAAAAGGAGCAAATTTGGAGCAAAAAGGACCAAAATAGGAAGATGTGAACTAGGGCGCCGAAGGTGAGCCCAACGGCGCCGACGACGGGTTTTTCTCGAGAGTTCAGAATCAAATATTATAGAAGGCCGTCGACGGCACCATCGAGGCTGCCAATTGCGAGAACGGCGGTTCTCTCAACAGATGCATTCAATGTGGACGCCTTTTTAAGGGGTGCTTAGGCAACTCTTGAGGAAACTCTTCTACAACTTTAAGAGAAACATTTGGGCCAAAAAAAGGGGAGCCTCGTGGTGGTGTCCGCTGAGTTTTTGTTGTTTGTAGAGTGTAGAGAGTTTAATTTAGGGTTAGCATTGTGAGGAATTCTTTGAGGGATTGTAAGAGTGGAGGGAAAGTGAGAGATTTCTTCCTCCTTGCCGCTTCAAAGAAGAATTCTGTGTGCTGTAAAGAAAGGAAGAGATTCAAAGAAACTTCGAGGAGTTTGCTTGTAGAGGAATTAGAGATAAGTGGTATTTACTTATTGAAGTTTGTATGACTTTGCTTTTATATATAAGTTCTAAGTTTTATCGTATCTTCTACATGAGTTCTGAGTAGTTTTCTCTATCTTTCTTCTTGTCTTGAGATTTTGTGAAATGGTGATTTGAATTGGTTGAGTCATGAGAATGTTAAAGAAGTTGTGATGATTTTTTCACTTCAATCTTAATTTACTTTCAACCTGACCAATTGATTTGTTAAAATATGTTGAGTTTTACAACTAAATTGAAGATTACATCAAAAATTTAGGGAGTTCGAAGTCCTTGAAAGTTAGGTGCAAATAAATAGGGAAATAAAATTATCGGGCGTAGAATTGGAGATTTTAGAGTTGAAAAGTTGGGTGCAAATAAATATGGAAAAAAAATTATCGAGCGTAGAATTGGAGATTTTAGAGTGACAGACTAAAATCCCCAATTTGGTGCAAATAAATAGGGAAATAAAAATTATCGAGCGTAGAATTGGAGATTTTAGAGTGGAAAGCTAAAATCCTCAATTTGGTCCTATCATTTGGGTGTTGAAGTGTAGATGTTAGCCCTCAGGCAACTAGAATCCTCAATTCGGTCCTATCATTTGGGTGCTGAAGTGTAGATGTTAGCCCTCAGGCGACGGGAACGTGGGAGCTCCGAAGTGAGAGTCGGTATACTCCCAGCCTAGTCGCAGATTCAGTAACCAAGCATAGGATTAGTCAATGTTCTTTATGCCTGAACCAAAGGGTAACGAATAGATATACTTTTATTTGGTACAATGCAATTTAAACTAATTCACTTTATCCATTCACTTTAATTTCTTGAAAAGGAGAATGATGCTTTCTTATATATTGAACTTCACATTAGAAACTTTATTAATAGAATTAGTTAATTAAGAGTTTGTTAAAATTACATATTTATTTCAATTGTCTATTAGTGACAAATTAAGTGATTTGAACTGTATTGTTGTGATTAAGCATTGATTTTTTAAATCCTAGTTCGTAGCCTCTAGTATTACTCCCTGTGGGATCGATATCGAGGACTCCATTAGAGCCCTGTATTACTTGAGTGATACATATACTTGCTTTGATAAGTGTGACTTTGCAATTATTGAATACTTTATACACATTTTTATCAAATCTATAACCATTGTCATGTTTTTGGCGTCGTTGCCGGGGACTTAAATCTTCTAGCAAAAATATCAAATTATTGTATTTTTAAGCATGTATAAAGTCGCTGACAGTTACTGTTGAGATTTGATATTTTCCCACTACCCCTTGGGTTGGATGTGAGTCCCAACGCTTTCCTCTACAACGTAGCAGATTTTTTCCTTATCACTATTTGGGTTAAATGTGAGTACCATAACTTTCCTTCCTAAAGTGACCCACATCTTTGAGAATGGTTTAAGACCACCTTAAATGGAGTAAGGCATCATATTCTCATTATCTTAGAGAATGGTTTAAGACCACCGTAAATGGAGTAAGACATATGATTCTCTTTCTGGGGTTGATACCTAAATTTTAATTCTCATATCAGGGTCAGTACCTAAATTCTGATCCCTTCTTTTGAGATAGGTTTAAGACCATCTTAAATGGAGTAAGGCATCCTATTCTCAATATCTTTGAGTTAGGTTTAGGACCACATTAAATGGAGTAAGGCACCTTATTCTCAATATCTTTGAGATCGGTTTAAGACCACCTTAAATGGATTAAGGAATCTGATTCTCTTTCTGGGGTTGATACTTAAATTTCAATTCCCATCTCGGTGTCAGCACCTAAATTTTGATCCTTTCTTTAGAGGTTGGTACCTAAATTTTGATTCTCATTTTGGGGTAGGCTATTTCCATTTCTACTATTGGGGTAGGCTTAGACGTCCTATTCCCATTTCCATCTTCGGGGTAGGCTTATACGTCCTATTCCCATGTCCACTTTTGGGACGTCCTATTCCCAATTCCACTTTTGGGGTAGGCTTAGACATTCTATTCATATTTCCATCTTCGGGGTAGGCTTAGACAACCTATTCCCATTTTCACTTTTGGGGTAGGCTTAGATGACTTATTACCATTTCCACTTTCAAGGTGGGCTTTGACGTCCTATTCTCATCCTTACCATCGGGGTAGGCTTAGACATCCTATTCCCGTCCTTACATTCAGAATAGCCTTTGACGCTCTATTCCTTTTTTTGCAATTTTGTTTTTGACTCAATCTGATTTCCTCACGTATCATTCACGCCTTTTAAAAATTTTATATTAAAATCCAAACTTTCTTTGATATATTCAATTTGAATCAAGTCTTCGATGGGACTGCCAGTTTGCCTGATGATTGTCCTTGAAATCTCCTTACTTTTCGTATCTGTCACTCTCCAGCAGAAACAACTGTCACTCAATTCTACACTTCGTTCTAAGTCTATTGACTAAGAAGTCTATATTGGTTTTATTGTTCTCATCGGTCAACGCCAATACGTGCGCTGTGCTTGTCCGACACACCACACCTATTGGAAGTCTATTTGTTGACCTCACTTTTGGTTGAGGTCTAGCTTTCTCCTTTTAGTAGCCTAGGGTCTAGCCATAGGACTTTTCTGTTGTATATTCCTAGAGGACTAAAAAAGGAACCCTCACAATTAGAAGTTCAAAACTCTTCTTTGCTCAACTTGAAGTTCCACATATTGATCTTAACCTCTAGCACTTGGAAGAAGTGGTCAGTGTGGGGGAACTCAAGGGGAGTCCCCATAAGACTGCTTGGCCTTAACCCTGGGTGTTATTCTGGAGCTAGTTCACTCACTTACACTTACTTTCACTTACATCTCACTCACAACCCTAAACCTAAGCTTGACTTTGATCCATTGATCTTTTGGGAGACTCATGTAGATAGTCCCCTAGAGCCACTAGCCCTAGGCTAGGGTCTAGCCAAGACCAGTACATAAAGGACCCAAATAGAGATTCCATTCGTCCATGGCTCAAATAGGTTGGTTGTCACCCCACTTTCACCAAAATACCAAACATAGCATTTCACCCCCAAATCTACGCAATTTACCAAAACACCCCAAAACCCTAACTTTGATCAAAATTCCTCAAACTACCCAAGTTTGTCCAAAAATCATTTCAAACCATTTCAAACTACCCAAATTGCCCAAAACATCCCAAAATTGCCAAAATTACCAAAATACCCCCAAATTTGACTAAATTACAAAAATACCCTTGGTGGCCCAAACTTTCCCAAAACCTTCAAAATCTTTTCAAATTTTCCTAAAGTCAATTTGGACCCTTCAACTGAACCCAATTTGATCAATTTTACCAGCTTTGACCAAAAGCCGCATATTGTCTTTAAAGGCTCAAACCCCTAATTCACCCGAAATGTCCACCAATTTTGTTCCAATTTTCCCTAATTTCAATTCTAAACTCAAATTATTCATGATCAAACTCAATTCAAACCAAATCCAAGTCCAATTAATCCACATTTGAGTCCAATTTCAACCCAAATCAGAAAAATCCCAATTTTGCCTAAAACCAAAATCCCACTTATTTGAACCCAAAATCTTTCTAATTGCCCCAAATACGCATCTTAAACTCTTTTAAACATATTCAAACACCAAATTGAACCCTCAATTGTACTTAGTCAAGCTTTAATTTTACTCGATTTTAACCAAAGTCTAAAATTCCCAAATTTGCCCCAATTTAGCCATCTGCCCAAATTCCATCAAATTGAATGAACAAACCCCAAAATTGGCACCCAATTAATGTTGAGAACCCTTCATGACATTCCCCTAGACTATTTTAAACTCTGAATTTGGACTTAACCCAACTTTAGCCCAACCCAAACTCAAGTCTAACCCAACATCCTCAAATTCATCAAATGTCCAAATTCCTTCAAAGTGAACCTCCAAATGAATTCAAAATCACTCCAAATCTGTTATAAACCCATCATGACAATCATCCACACAAACTTGATCAATCTATTGGGCTCAATATCATGAATAGCCTAACCCAAACCCAACTTCAAGACAATTTAACCTAAATTAAACCCATGCACCAAAATTGATTACGTCATGCCAAAGTGACCAAATTAATGATACTAAAACCACCAAGTGCACCCTAGTGACCAAGCTAGACTCACTTAGCCCACTCTAGATCAGCTATGGACCAATGGTCCCTTGATTTAAGGGATTTCAACCCATATTTCTCCTAAGCTTGAAATATCTTTGCCATCATTACTTACCCTTGGAAATTAATCATAATTAGTCACCCCTTGACCTGTCTGAGCTCAGAGGTGACCAAACCTCAGCCGTCGGAAACAGTCACCCCAAAGGAGCCCCAAATGGACAAAACCTAAAATTTGAACTCCCTGACTTGGCTCACTCCAATTGGATGCTTGTCCTTTCTTCCCTCCACCTTAGCAAGCTTTAGCACCCATCAAACCCCCATGAGCTCCACCAGAAAGCCCTGGCTTTAAATTGACCCCTCCATGGCCAAAGAAGGAGAGCTTAAAAAACTTGGGGAAACTTTGCCAAAATCTCACTAGAGCCTCTCCAGACCTTCCTAAGTTCAATCCCCTTACTCTCAGCCACTCCACAGAGCCAATTTCTTTACTTAAGTTTGCCCCAAAATCAGGACAGATTTCTCCACACCTCCAAAGTTTACCAAACTCCAATTAACTGTGCACACACCATCACTATAGTGAGAGAAGAAGATTCCTCACAAAAGTCCCATCCCAAACAACCTCTAACATAGCTTTAGACCAACACCTGAAATTGAGCTTGATCAAAATCATACCTAGACAATTCACCAGGGCCTAGAACTTCATCTGGAGGTTCGTTAGACCCAATCAAACCTACCAC
This sequence comes from Phalaenopsis hybrid cultivar, assembly GCA_002079205.1. Classification (NCBI taxonomy): domain Eukaryota; kingdom Viridiplantae; phylum Streptophyta; class Magnoliopsida; order Asparagales; family Orchidaceae; genus Phalaenopsis; species Phalaenopsis hybrid cultivar. Next base: position 24,971 of record JXCR01119259.1, read on the forward strand.
AACCCTAATCCGAGCTTATTTTGACTCACCATACATATTTACTGTATTTCATACTGTATAAGCCATATAGTTATGCTCTTCTTGAGTAGCTGAAGGTTTAGAAACAAATCTCATGCGATTTGGTTGAGTCTGGGCGAAAATCTTAAGGCTTTAGTGTGAACGATTCTCGGGTTTGGACACATGTGGACAATGATTGAGAGTCGTCTGATCGCGCATTTATTCAATGGATGGAGAAAATCTAATCGGAAGAACCCTTGGAATGAAAGGTGGGTCGCATGGCGGTTGAGGTGGCTGCAAGTGTCAAATGGCGGAGCGCCGCATGTAAACCTCGGAGCAGACAAGGTTGCGCTGGCGCTGACTGGGTTAAGTAGAAAATTAGGTTTTTTTTAATGAAATTAATGACTGATCTTTGAAAAATCACAACTTTTTCTAGAAAAATCATAAAAATAAAATATAAATACCCACTTGCTCAGTGAACAAAGGAGAATAATGTGGACTAAAAATAAAAATTATTTGTTGACTCTCTGATTTTTAATGAATTAAATACTCTCTAGAGTATTTTATTTCATTATGATCAAGCATTGCTCACCATGGCTTAAAACTTTGAGGATTTGTTCCTCATGATAGAGGGGATGTGCTCTGATTTTTCCAAGGTCAGAGGGCATCTCTATGCTTCTAACCTTAATTTTCAAGCTATAATGGCTATTTTGACTTATTTTAATTATATAAATTAAAATTCCACTCTAAAAATTGTGGGAATAATTTTAGTAGGTTTCCTATGGTCAGAGAAGCTTAGGAAAAATGTCATGATGATTTAAATTATTTTGTACATTTCTATAGTTAATTAAAAGTTTATATCTTGCTTTAATTTATGTAAATTAAATACTAATAAAAAATTGACAAAATCATTTCCACACTATGCATAAAATTCATGTTTACTCACTTTAAAAATTTTAAATTTATTTGAATAAGTTTAAGCACTAAAGTTGATTTTCCAAGAAACCTTGTATTTTTTTACAAAAATAATTATAGTAAATCAAATACACTTGGGAAACACAAACATCACAATAACAATAAAATACAAAAGTCCAAAACACAATACATAGTACATATCATCAAAAAGATGCAAATGTAGCAGTACCACACCACATAGTCCACAACATAAAAATAAACAACACATCACAAATCTCAAGTCCAAAGCACATAGTCTAGCACATATTGCAAACATAAAAATCTCTCAATTTTACTCCACGTCTTCTGAATCATCGCTATACCACTTTTCTGCATGCTCATAATAAGGATATCAAGGATATGGAGGAAATTACACTTGTGGGTCACCCCTAATTAGGTTCTCTAGAGATGAGTGGAATTTCTCTTCGTAATAAATCACTCTTTCTCCTACTATACCTATTAGTATGCTTTGGAAAACGCTCTAAATTCTGAACTTTATCAGCGATAAAATTAATATGACCCATCATTCTCTACAATAATTGATCTTGGGTCTCAGTAGACTCACCTCTAGATGTAGAAGCACGTGAGGTAGATGGTCTAAATGTAGAAGCAACAGACATCTCCATTCCATAACTCCTAGAAAATCCTCCTCTCCAGCCGAAAATAGAATGCTCGGAATAAGTCTTCACATTCACCTTAGTGATAGGCTTTAGAGGTAACAACACTTCCTCCTAACTATCATATTTAACTCCAGTCTGCTCACACAAAGAAAAGATCAAGGAAGCAAATCCCAAACCTGCAGTAGTAATGGCAGTGGTAGAACTGATGATTGTATGATAAATCAAAGCTTCTATGTTGATGAGCTTTCCTTCTTGGATATAATAATTTAACGTCGCTCTCTCTCTGGTCACTTCACTGAGATGATTTATTGGTAGAAGACGAGTAGAAATAAAATAGTGTCAGGCCTTTAAAGGTGCACATAACTTTAAAGTTGGGAAGTTGAATCTCCTCTCATTAGTGATCTTCCAAAGTCCTCTTCCAACAGTCAAGTAAGAAATAATCTCGTCTAACTTTGCTTCAGTCGGACAATAATTTGCATAAAACATAATGTATCAGGTGGCAGATGATAAAACAAGTTGATTACCTCCATTGAAAAAAGGTATCAACTTTCCTCAAACCATGACTCTATTTGCATAGAACTCCCTAACAACAGAAATAACAAAAATAACAGTCACAACAGAGAAACAACAGAATCGTTCCCACTGTCGGTGAACGATCAAATCCTCTAAGTCTCCACCTAGATTTCTAAAACACCGCTCCTGAATCTATTTTCGTGATTGCAATGCATCACTGTATCAATCTTGAGCCTTCGAACTAACAAATTTACTCAAATCGAAGGGGCTCTTTTCTTTGCTCCTCTTCATTCTTGGTGTCATTCTACAAATTTTATAACTTCCAAACATAACTTCAAAAATCAAATCAAAATTATTAAACTAAACTTTCAAAGTATAAACTACACTTCCCATGTAATTTCCATAGATTTGTTTTCTCATTTTTCACCATGAATAGTGAATTTTTGAATTTCTCCAAATATGCTTAAAATACAAAGTGAAAATCGAAAATTTTTGCATAGAAGTAAAGCTCTTACCTCAAGGAACTTGGATCTAACAAATTTCACTTGAGTCCCCCAAGAAATCTTCACTTTATATGCGCCCTAGCCCTAAAAAATCGTGAACTTGAGAGGTTGAAGGTGACAGTGGCATTAAAAATGGTGATTTTCAGGTTGAAATTTCACTTTTAACCATTTGCGAATCAGTTTTTGTGAACCGACACTTAAGCGCGGGTAAATGTCGCTTAAGAGCAAGATGTGGCACTTAGGCGCCAGTGCACGATTTTCAAAATTTTAAATTAAAGTAAAATTCTCTATTTGCCTAAGTAAACCATCCCTAAATGGTTTCATAACACTTAAATGACTATTTTTAACTTCCTATAACTCCCCTCTCTCTCAAAATTCTCCATAATAACTATTTCAATTCTAGGCTAAAAATAACACAAATTTTCACACAAACAAAGTTATATTAATTCACAAACAAGTACAGATACCTTTAAACACTTAATTCTCACTCCAAATAGTCTTAGATGAGAAAATTTTCCTAAATACAAATACACAACAATCATTTTACAATTAAACACATATAAGAAGTCATAAATACTAAAAAAAAGACTTAAACACCAAACCACTTGAAAACAACAACTTCTAACACAGAAATTCTAACACTAAATTTAATTCCATTCTTCGTTCAAATGAACAAATTCATGTCTTTCACTAGTCTCTCCAGGAATATAGAGTTGATAAAATGGACGGTGGTGACAAGCTCTAATACTATCTTCTTCAATCCACTTTTGCGTTATGAACATCACCTTATCCGCTTCCTCTATATAACTAGTATATCTAAATTGCATCTTCAATTGCCATCCAATATGCTCTAGATGTGCAAGCAACTCAAGTACATTGGTCTCCAATAAAGCCATAGTATTCTTAATTTTGTTGATCTTCTCTGATATCCCTTCTGTACTAACGACTAAGAAACTGTTATACATCTCTTATGCACTTTGACTAATGAACCTCTTCCTTATGGTTTCTTCCTACTTCTTCAAATCCATCTCCCTTGAAGACATTTTCTCTAAATCTCACTTTATTTTAGACTTTTAGGGCTAGAAATGGGTGAAATTCCTTCACAAATCCCTTCTATTTATAAGCCTAAATCCTTCCAATAACTCCTAGACACGTTTAGAAACTGCCTTGGAACATTTTTTACAAACTAATTGGTACGTAAACCTTCTAGAATATTAATTTTGCACATGTGCTTAAACTGTCACGCTTAAGCGCCGCCACTGCACATTTTTGCACTAGTCAACTTAACGTCCAAATTCTCATTCTAACATGTCTTCGTCACTAAATAAAGTCTTAAAATCTTTAATAACACATAATAGTTTCAAAAATACTACCCTAATTTTCTTAATCACACACAAAATAATAGTCAAAATAAAAACACTTTGATAACTATGGGTTGCCTCCCACAAAGCGCTTGGTTTTATGTTGTCATCCCGATGTAACCAGTGCTTATTCTGGTTGACCCAACATCATTTCATCATTAAATTTATGTTGATTCCTTATAAAATAAGGTTTTAGTCTATGTCCATTAACTTTAAATATTTTCTCATACTTAGAATCTTTAATATCCACAGCTCCATAATGATAAAATTTTATCACAACAAATAGGCCCATCCACGTGGACTTAAGTTTGCCTGGAAATAATCTTAACCTTGTATTATAAAACAAAACTTGTTGCTCTGGCTAAAAATTTTTAGTAAGAATCCTTTGATCATGCCATATCTTCATCTTTTCTTTATAAATCTTGGCACTCTCATAAGATTCATTCCTTATCTCTTCAAGCTCGTTTAATTGTAATAATCTTTTCTCACCAGCATCTTTCAAATTATAATTAAACTCTTTAATTATCCAATATGCTTTATGCTCAAGTTCAACTGGTAAGTGACAAGCTTTCCCAAATATTAGCCTATATGGGGACATTCCTATAAGAGTTTTGTATGCAGTCCTATAAGCCCACAAAGCATAGCCAAGTTTGACTGACCAATCCATTTTTGTTGGATTTACAGATTTTTCCATAATTATTTTAATTTTTTGATTAGATAATTCAGCCAAACCACTTGTCTAAGGATGATAAGCAATAGTAATCCTATGATTTATATGATATTTCTTTAATAACTTCTCTATTATGACATTTCTGAGATGACTTTCCCCATCAGTAATGATAACTCTTGGCATCCCAAATCTATAAAATATGTTCATTTTCAAAAATTTTGCAACACTTTTAGCATCACATCGAGGTAAAGCAACAGCTTCTATCCAGTCGGATACATAGTCCACTGCTAACAAAATATATAAATTTTCGAAAGATGGTATAAATGGTCCCACAAAATCTAATCCCCAAACATCAAATATTTCAACTTCTACTCATTCTTTAGATATTGCCTACACTTTGACATCTATCATAAGTTTTGATATAAACATTAACATCTCTAAAAATTGTAGGCCAATAGTATTGCCTACTCTTTGACATCTATCACAAGTTTTGATATAAGCATTAACATCTCTAAAAATTTTGTAGACCAATAGAATCCATATTATAAAATTTTGTGTGTTATTTTATCAACAACAAAATGTCCCCCAAAATCAGAATTATGACATTTTTTGGTAATTTCATAAGTTTCTTCTAATGGTGCCCATCTTTGAATAATTGATCTTTTCCTTATTTATATAAAAATGGGTCATCCCAAAAATAAGTCTTAGCTTCAGAAATAAATTTTTTTGTTGATATGCCATTCCATAGGGTATAATATCACTAACAATAAAGTTCAAAATGTCGGCATACCGCAGAACACGCCACACATTAATAGTGAACAATTTTTCATTTGGAAAATGTTCATTAATTTCTTTTTCAAAATAGAGTGGTTTTTCTAACTCAAGCCTGGACAAATGATC
>JXCR01119259.1:30563-64029 GCA_002079205.1 Phalaenopsis hybrid cultivar
AGGTACTAGTCCTTCAGAACCTGAACTATGCATACACTAACATAAAATAAAATAAAAAAAATAAAACATNATGAGTTCCAATTAAATATAATCTAAATTTATCAAAAGCATACACTATTGTTAATAACTCTTTTTCAATTGGTGTATAATTGATTTGAGTTTCATTAAGAGTTTCACTAGTATAATAAATTATTTTGAAAATTTTATCATATCTTTGTCCTAAAACAGCTCCTATAGCATAACCACTAGCATCACACATCAATTCAAAGGTTTTCCCCAATTTGGTGAAACTATAATTGGTGCAGTGATTAATTTTTCTTTTAAAAAATTAAAAGCTTTTAGGCATTCTTCATGAAAATAGAAAATTGCATCTTTCTCCAGTAAATGACATAAATGCTTAGCAATCTTTGAAAAGTCTTTAATATTTCGCCTGTAGAATCCAACATGTCCTAAAAAACTCCTAATTTCCCTTACATTTATTTGATAAGGTAAATTAGTGATCACTTGAATTTTAGCAGGATCTACTTCCATACAATTTTTTGATATTTAATGCCTAATACAAATTCACCCCTGCTACCATAATCTGTCATTTTTCCCAACTTATATTTGATGACCTAATACAATTCCTCCTGCTACCATAAATTGACATTTTTCTCAATTAAGGACTAAATTTGTTTCTGATACAATTCCTCCTGCTACCATAAATTGGCATTTTTCCCAGTTAAGGACTAAATTTGTTTCTCTAATATAATTCCTCCTACTACCATAAATTGGCATTTTTCCCAATTAAGGACTAAATTTGTTTCTTCACGACGCTTAAGAAATTTAGATAAATGTTCTAAACATGAATCAAATGAAGTTTTAAACACTAAAAAATCATCCATGAATACTTCAATCCCTTTTTCAATTAAATCACAAAAAATTATCATCATACATCTTTGAAATGTAGCAGGGGCATTACATAAAACAAAGGGCATCCTTCTAAAAGCAAAAGTACCATAAGGATTGGTAAAATTTGTTTTCTCTTGATCCTCAAAAGATATTTGTATTTGGTGATAACCAGTATATCCATCCAGAAAGCAAAAGTATTTATGCACAGCTAGTCTATCCAGTATTTGATCTAGAAAGGGTAATGGAAAATGATCTTTCCTAGTGGCAAGATTTAATTTTCTATATTTTGATCTAGAAAGGGTAATGGAAAATGATCTTTCCTAGTGGCAAGATTTAATTTTCTATAAAATCTAGAAAGGGTAGTGGAAAATGATCTTTCCTAGTGGCAAGATTTAATTTTCTATAATCAACCCCCACCCTGTAACTTGTCTAGTAGGTATTAATTCCTTATGTTCATTCATAGTTACAGTTACTCCTCCTTTCTTACGAATGCCGTGAATTGGACTAACCCATGCTCTATCGGAAATAAGGTAGATAATTTCAGCATCTAACCACTTTAAAATTTCATTCTTAACAACTTTTTTCATAACAGGATTCAGTCTCCTTTGAGGATCAGCCCTGGGTTTGCAGTTCTCTTCCATATGAATTATATGCATTCAAATTGAAGGACTGATTCCTTTAATATCAGTAATTCTCCATCTAAAGGCTTTCTTAAAATTTTTCAAAATTTTCATCAACCTTTCTTCTTCTTCTTCCATCGTTAATTTTTAGGAAATTATAACTGGTAAAGTAGAGGAATCTTCTAAAAAGACGTATTTTAAATGTTCAGGAAGTAACTTCAACTCAAGTTCTTAAGATTTTTCAATTGATGGACAAAATAATTTATCTTTGATTATCGTGTCCAAAATTTCAAAACTTTCTCAAACATAGTTTGAATCTTTCTTAAAAATTACTTCACATCAATCAATTCGTCATCTTGCTCGTGTTCCAGATCTTTTTCTTTAGATTATTCTTCATAAGTTATTTTGAAATGACATTCACTTAGATATTTTATAACATCCATCTTATAACATTCATCATCTTTACCTTTTGTAGGATATTTCATTGATCTTGAATTATTGAAAGTAACAATTTGATCATTGACCTGCATTATTAATTCCCCTTTATACACATCTATCATTGCTCTTCCTGTGGCTAGAAAAGGTCTCTCCAAAATGATAGGTATCTCTTTATCTTCCTCCATATATAACACAATGAAATCAACAGAAAAGATAAATTGATCCACTTTCACTAGGACATTTTCTATAACTCCTTTAGGGTATGTTATCGAATAATCTGCTAACTGCAAAGTCACAGTAGTAGGGGTTATTTCTACTAATCCTAATTTCTTTAATATTGATTATGGCATAAGGTTAATGCTTGCACCTAAATCACATAAAGCTTTCCCATAAAATTTATCTCCTATTGCACATGGAATTATGAAGCTAAAGATCTTTAAGCTTTTCAGGAATCTTTTTCTGATTTATAGCACTGCAATCCTCACGAAGTGCAACAGTCTCATTATCTTCAAAATTCCTTTTCCTATTGAGAATATCCTTCATAAACTTTACATAGCTTGGCATTTGTTCTAAGGTTTCAGTAAATGGAATATTAATTGTATGCTTCTTAAATATTTCCAAAAATTTTGAAAATTGCTTATCCAACTTCTGCTGACGAAGTCTCTGAGGAAATAGAGGTGGAGGTTTTTCTAAATCAATTTTCAACAGAGAAATAGGTCTCTCAGAATCTCTTGGAGTGTCCTCTTTTGATTCTTCAATTTCTTCTCTCACTACTTCAATTTCTTTTTGAACCCTGCCTTCAAATTCTCTTCTACTTCTAAGTTGAACGACTTTTACTTGCTCTTTATTCTATTTTTTTTATTTGATTCAGTATTACTAGGAAGTTTTCCTTAGGATCTATTACTTAATGAGTTTATTATTTGCCCAAGTTGATTCTCAGTATTTCTAATTGTAGCTCCTTGACTTTGTAATTGATTTCTCATTTGAAACACCACTTCTTCTATAGACAAATTATTCTCCTTAAATTGTGTATTATTATTGAAACCTGGAGGACAAGTAGATCTATAATTATTATTCCCTTGATTGTGCCAGTTTCCCAATGGGTTTACTTGGTTGTTCCCCCATTATTGATTATTACCACCCGAATTGTTATTCTTGTTAAAATTGGGATGGTTTTTCCAACCTGGGTTATAATAATTCGAATATGTGTTATTCTGCTTGTTATTTATGGCATTCAAAGTTTCTAATAATGCTTGAGAATCTACCATTTGGCCTAATGAATACTCTTCAATCATGGAAATTGGTTAAGAAAAATTCATTCTAAATTGGTCTAACTTCCTTGAAATTGTAGCAACTTGATTTGCTAACAAGCAAATGCATCAAATTCCTGAATATTGGATACGTTCTTAGGATTCACCCTCTCAGAAGGTCATTGAAAACTATTGGTAGCAATTTCTTCAATTAAAGCATAGGTGTCATGAAATGGTTTTGACATCAATGAACTACTAGCAACGACATCGATAATTGATTTAAGAGAACCAACTAATCCATTATAAAAAGTTTGAATTATTAACCAATATGATATAGCATGTTGTGGACACTTTCTTAAGCATTCTTTAAATCTTTCCCATGCTTCATTAATAGATTCCCCTTCAAACTGATTAAAAATTGTAATATCATTTCTAAGCTTTACAGTGTTTAATGGTGAAAAATATTTAGCAAGGAATTTTTGTGCTTAATCACCTCAAGTTTTGATAGATCTAGGTGCTAACGAATTCAACCACATCTTAGCTTTATCCCTCAGTAAGANAACGCCAATATCTGATAGATCCAGGTGCTAATGAATTCAACCACGTCTTAGCTTTATCCCTCAGTGAGAAAGAAAATAACCTAAGTCTTATGACATCATATGAAAGATCATCATATTTAAATGTAGCACAAAATTCTAGAAAATTGGTAAGATGTAAATTTGGATCTTTAGTTGGTGATCCCCCANCCGTATTTAAATGTAGCACACAATTCTAAAAAATTGGTAAGAAGTAAATTTGGATCTTCAGTTGGTATCCCCAATTTGATTATTTGATACCATTTGGATAATAACAGGTTTAAGCTCAAATGAATTAGCCACTACAGTAGGTTTTTGAATACTAAAATAAAGTTCATCTACAGTAGGGTTGACATAATCTCTTAAAGGTCTAAACTCTTGATGAATTTCAGCATTTTGATTATTTTAGTTTGCCATTTCTGTAAATTTTTTTGAATTTTTCAAGATTTTTAATTTTTTTTGGTTTTTCTGATTTTTCTAATAGTTCTTTCTAATTCAGAATCGTAANTGGACTTTTCAAAATTTATAATTTTTTTTTGTTTTTGTGTTTTTTTCTAAAAGTTCTTTCTAATTCAAAATCGTAGGGCACTAGTCCTTCAGAACCTGAACTACACATACACTAACATATAATAAAATAAAACTAAACACACATAAAATAAAATATACTAACTAAAGTTTAAATAAGACTTTCTAAAAATAGAAATTTGCTTTTAAATTAGTTGATTCTTTACAATTTTCACTTCACTTTCCCGACAACGACGCCAAAAATTTGATCCCAAAAATGCTTATATGCAATAATATAACAATAATTCTGATTATATTTTTCACTTATATTCTCTTATTTTGTATCAAAACCAAAAACTTGATCTTGAAGAAAAATAATAATTTAACTTTTAATTTATATATATTGGGATACTACGCAAGTATACGTATCATTATCAAGTAATATAAAACTTTTTTATTAAGATCAGAATATCGAACCCACAGGGAAGATATGCAATATGCACTTTTTGGAAAACTTTTTATTTTTAAAAAGAAAATTATTAAAACTAAAGACATCTTTGCAGTCAAGAAAGTTTAAATATTTTTGGTAATTTAAATATTTTGACAAAAACATAACAAACTTAAAAAGATAACTTGAGTTTTTCTAGAAGAAAAGCACTAAATATGAAAATATCTTTCTACTTATCATGAATCATTAATAAGTATATGAAGTCTATTGTGGAAGTATGCATATTGTGTTATGCCAAATAGGAGCAATAATACTCTTTACCCTTACTAGAGATTCTATAAAGATTATTGGCTAATTTAAAGTTTGAATAGTTCTGAAGATCGGCTAGCTAGGGAAGATACTAGCTCTCACTATAGAGTTCCCTCGATTCCCTCCACCGGGGGGCTAACATCTCGTATCAGAACCTAAAACAATAAACCAAGTTGGGGGTTTTAACCTGTCACTTTAAAGTCCTCTAACTCTACACCCTTTAATGAATATTTGTCTATTTATTTGCACTTAATCATATGAACTACATTCTCATTCATACAACCTCATGTGATTCTTTTCAATTCTTGACTGAGACAATACCAGCCCGGTTCTTACATGTTCTCACAACAAATTTTAACATCTGGATCCATCCCGGTTCTTACATGTTCTCACAATAAATTTTAACATCTGGATTGGCCAAATCAAGAAGTCATCCCAGTTCTTACATGTTCTCACAACAAATTTTAACATCTGGATTGGCCAAATCAGTTGTTGACTGAGACAATACCAGTCTGGTTCTTACATGTTCTCACAACAAATTTTAACATCTGGATTGGCCAAATCAAGAAGTAAAACAATACCAGCCCGGTTCTTACATGTTCTCACAACAAATTTTAACATCTGGAATGACCAAATCAAGAAGCAAATGAAGTGCATGGATTTAAATCATCACAACTTCTTCCAACATTGTCAAACCAAGAAGTAAATGAAGTGCATGGATTTAAATCATCACAACTTCTTCGAACATTAAAGATCAATACTCTCCACAACTTCCACAATTATTGATTGAGACAATACCAGCCCGGTTCTTACATGTTCTCACAACAAATTTTAACATCTGGATTGGCCCCGAAAGACAATACCAGCCCGGTTCTTACATGTTCTCACAACAAATTTTAACATTTAGGATTGGCCAAAAAATACCAGCCCGGTTCTTACATGTTCTCACAACAAATTTTAACATCTGGATTGGCCAAATCAGTACATGGATTTAAATCATCACAACTTCTTCCAACATTAAAGATCAATACTCTCCACAACCTCATCTAAAACTTAATTACTTATCATTTTAAGAAGAAAGATAAAGAAAACTAATCAGACTCCATTGTCAAACTTAATTACTTATCATTTTAAGAAGAAAGATAAAGAAAACTACTCAAAATCTACAAAACTTAATTACTTATCATTTTAAGAAGAAAGATAAAGAAAACTACTCAAAGTCCATGGAGAAAACAAAACAACTTTATTACTTATCATTTTAAGAAGAAAGATAAAGAAAACTACTCAGAATCCATGGAGAAACTAATTACTTATCATTTTAAGAAGAAAGATAAAGAAAACTACTCAGAATCCATGGAGAAAACAATTACTTATCATTTTAAAAAGAAAGATAAAGAAAACTACTCAGAATCTATGGAGAAAATACCTATCATTTTAAGAAGAAAGATAAAGAAAACTACTCAGAATCCATGGAGAAAATAAAACCACTTATCAATTTCAAGAAGAAAGATAAAGAAAACTACTCAGAATCCATGGAGAAAAAAAAAACACACTTTAGTTTAAAAGTAGAAAAATAAAGAAAACTACTCAGAATACATTGAGAAAATAAAACCACACTTTAGTTTAAAAGTAGAAATCATTGCCAAACCACTAAGAAGTCTCTTTAAAGATCAATACTCTCCACAACTTCCATCCAACACTTAATTACTTATCATTTTAAGAAGAAAAAAATACTCAGTACTTCCATCCAAAACTTAATTACTTATCATTTTAAGAAGAAAGATAAAGAAAACTACTCATATCTATGGAGAAAATAAAATCACACTTTAGTTTAAAAGAAGAAATTATTGTCAAACCAACAACAAGTCTTGATTAAAGTCTCATCCAAAACTTAATTACTTATCATTTTAAGAAGAAAGATAAAGAAAACTACTCAAAATCTATAAAACCACACTTTAGTTTAAAAGTAGAAATCATTGTCAATCCAACAAGTAGTCTAAACTTAATTACTTATCATTTTAAGAAGAAAGATAAAGAAAACTACTCAAAATCCATGGAAAATAAAACCACACTTTAGTTTAAAAGTAGAAATCATTTTCAAACAAAAACCAAGTCTCAATTAAAACCAAAAGTAGTCTAAAATAATAGATAAAAACTTATCTCAAGTCTTCCACCAAACTCTTGATATTCCTTTAAATCTCTTCTCTTTTACAACACTCTTAATATAAAACTAAAATAAAAAGGATAAATATGTGGTGCCTGAAAAACTCTCCAACTAACTCCCCAATTTTAGAACTTTCAAAACTTTCCCAGTACTTTCAGGACCCCTTTCAAAGTCTCAATCTTCCTGCTTTTATAATTCTCCAAAAGGTGCCTCGGTATCTCTTCAAAATGTGTCTTGATTTGATGTATTACCCAAAGAGATGCATCCTTTCACAATAATTTTTGTCCATGGTGGTTGTAACCACCTATTATGCCAATAGGTTAAAAAAACTCTTCAAAATTTGCAAAATTTGAATTTACTCATCCAATAATTGCCACTGGTGCTTAAGTGCGGTGCCTCTGGCGCTTAGGCACAGCCTTCTTTATTTAATCGGCACGTAAGCGCCGGATCTGATGCTTAGGCGCCAAAACACTTTCGCTCAATTTTTCACCTATTTGCTCCAAATTTGATCATTTTTCACTCCTTTAAGCATTTGTCACCATTTTACCTGTACCTAAAAGAAAAACACAAAAATATCTTCCATTAAAGCGTAATATCTCAAAAATAGGTATAAAAATGTGTCTAAAAATATTATATATGTTTAAGGCTTATCAAAGGCCTGCTAGCATAATGATCCAAGATAGAATCTTCATTAACTTGTTGATACGCCATTTATACAACAGATTCTTGAAGTATTTTCTATTTTCTAGGCAGTCCAAAAGTTATCTCTAATTTTGATTGCAGGCTGAAACTTGACCAAGCGTTCAGATACTTAGTGTTTTTGGATGAAATATTTTAATTTTTAAATATGTATTATATATTTTATAACTTGATTTTTTCACAATTTAGTGCTACACACTAGATATTTTGCACAAGCATATGTATCATTCAATTAGTATTAGTTTTTTGAGTCTAGAGTATTGATCCCATAAGAAAGGTTGTTATTTTAAAGACTTAAAAAAAAGCTCTATCCTACTAGAATGAGTCTTAGCCTGGAAGGAAAGTGGATTTAAGTTGTGCTTGTAGAATTCTACCTAATTATCACTAAACCTAATTTTTTAGTCTAAATTAATTTTTACTAAATTTAAATAAGTTGAGAAAGATCAGTCTATGAAAACACTCTCACCTTGGAATGAAGAAAGTAATTTGTGTAAGAATGAAACACTTAGAATATAGACTGTAACTAGTGACAAATAGGAACATTCCTCTTCTTTTTCCCTCTTTTAAGTGCATAAAGAAGTTAGGTTTAACTAGGTGAGTGTTTCTGCCTGTCACACTAGAAACCTGTAAGTTACCCCCATCAAAATCTATCTCCATATCTATTTTCACTGTCATGTGGATAACTTTTCCTTCACCCAATAGTTCATTGTGGTTTCTACTAGTTGTTAAAGCCATAGACCTCTCGGATCATTATGGATTCACAACAGGTTTTAACATACCAATTAGCTAGTTTGATGAGTAAATGATGCGTGAAGTAAAAACAATCATAATAATGAATAAAAACTTATTTTAAATGTATCCACATATCTTACACATACTACTTCATCACAAGAGAAAGATGAAAATGTTTACTCATAATGCATGAATAAAACACAACAATATAGTATTATATAATAAAGGAAATTCATACACAATGAGCTTACAATTAATATAAGACAATATAAAATGAAACACTTATCTTTTTTCCTAAGAAAATAAGTGAAAACTGCTCCTGAAATGATCTGCAAGTGTTGTTTGCACTGCTTACAAAAATTCTTTACAATTTCCTCTCAATTCTCTCCAAAAAAAGGCAAAAAATACAAAATCTTACTTTAAACTTTATTTTCCTGCACACTTAGACTCTTTCCTTGACTTCACAAATGATCCTCCTCCCTGTTAGAACTGCTTCTCCTTGTTCATAACCTCAAAATTCATTCATAACTGCTGTAGAAATCACCTAGGTTAATTCTGGCACCTAGGCGCTAGTCTGTGGTGCCTAGGCTTCACCTTTTCAGGTAAGTAAGGAAAATAACAAGCGCTTAGGCTGTCAGCTTGGGGTTCTCTGAACATCAATTGGCACCTAGGTGCCCATCTGCAGTGTCATGGTGCCACGAAACGACACCAAGGTGCCAGAAGTTGGCGCCTAGGCACCAGCTAACCTGACACACAGTTACGTAATTATTTAAGTCCAAAAATATAACCAAAATGTTGGCTTAATTTATATTCTGTAGCCAGTGTGTAAAATAGAATATTATGCAAAGTTAACAAAATAGCTTACACACTATGGGTGCTATGAAAGAATAAGTATCCTTTCAAGTAATATAGAGTTTTCTTTAAGGCCCCCAGTAGGAAAAATAAGGACTTTACTATTCTTTACATCCTCTCTTGGTTGCCTACAGAGTTAGATCCAAGCTCCTCATTGAAGTGGCAGTTTGAAGGTCTAAAGGTTCAAAAGGTTTTAGCAGGTGTACTTCAAATGACAACTTTTGTTGTTGTTCAAACATTATGAGGGGAGGGGGTTAAAGTTGGTTAGAACAACATTGGTTAGGATCTCATGGTTCTCTCATTCCAGTACCACTATTTTCACCTGGTTTAAATGAGTTTTAAGCTCATTTAAATTAGGGAGATCTCATCAGCAACCACGAGTTACTTCATCCGAGGGGCTCCCGTAAATTCAAGAGGACATATTATGTAATTGTTGTTTCATTATTTAGTTTTGCAAATGTTGTTTAATTTTGAAAATAGTTTTGTAATTTTCAGTTCTAGTACAGTTTTTTGCAGGTGAAATAAATAAATACAGATAAAAAAAGTGATGTAAGGCAAATAAATTGCAGGAAAGCGCCACAAAACATAGTATATTTGCAGGAAATTTAAATAACTTGCAGGAAAGCAAACGAGATTAACCGACATGAGAAAAAGTTGGAAAAAAAGTCGTACGAAAATGCAAGTAAAATAAAACTTGTAGTCAAATATAGAATATTGGGATTGGGTGTAAGACATTGGTAAAGGGGAGGGCTCAGAGATGAACTGTGTGCTTCTCGACCTTAAGAAAGAGCTACCACCCGATAGCATACGGACAACAGTCCTAACCTCAATCCAAGTGATTAACCATGGATCTTTATAAGTTTTCATTTCAAATTTAGTTTTCATGGATATAAAATTTGCTTTATCATGCAATGGGGATATTTTGTTTAAAATATTTTGTAGAGTGGTGCAGTCCATAGGTTAATTACTTAGATCAAGCTAGGACTACAAGCAACCTAAGAGTATCAAGGGCAATCATTTTCTCAAGAGTAGTTGAATAGCATCATCGGTCCTTATCCTCTCCTTTTATTAAAGGTACTTGAGGTAGGAGATATTATTCTAAAATCCCATATCATATCTCTCGTCTTAGCACACATTAGCATTATCATCATTGCCCTAACCACCTAGACCTCAGACTTACAAAAGCTCAATGATTCATATGTGGAAAAAAATATCCCCAGTTTCTCACAAGGATTTAAATACCTTAGAGAAGAGTGAAATCCTTGAGAATTGGATTAATTATTATAATATAAGTAGTGTGGGATATTGAGTGAATTGTCGGGTCCCGAGGTATAACTTGGTGGGTCCCTAAAAGTTCTAATGGATGATTTTCTTGATCAAAGAATAATAAATCTAGTCGTCCTTCAAATTATCCAAAAGACTTCAAAGTGTTTGGAGCACAACCCTAAACAGCTTTTAGAACCCTTTGAACCGTTTGGAGTTCATTTGAACTTATTATGTTGCTCAATTAATCACAAGAAGTTAAATTTAGTTTCAGTTGATTAATACACCCTGTGCTCAGTGAAACTTAATATTTTAATTATCCCAAAAATGGGGTACTCAAATATTTTAATCTATCACCTTAAAATCTCAAAATCTGCATCCAACAAAGTATATTTTCCTATTTATTTGCACTCAACCCCATTGAAGACATTGTTGACCTCACTTTCGGTTGAGGTCTAGAAAACTTCTTTAGTAGCCTAGGTCTAGCCATAGGACTTTCCTNTTTCCCCAGCAAAGTCGCCAAAATCTTGATCCCGACTCAATGCTTATGCAAAGTATAACAATAGTTCTGATGGTATTTTTCACTTATATTTCCTTATTTTGCAACAAAACCAAAAACTTGATCCTAAAGAGAAAAATTAATTGAACATTTTAATTTACATATATTTATATTAGGATTCTATGCAAGTATACGTATCGTTATCAAGTAATATAAGACTTTTTGATTAAGACATAAATATAGAACCCATAGGGAAGATTATGCAATATGCACTTTTTAGAAAGTTTTTCTATTTTTAAAAAGATAATTACTTAAACTAAAAATGAGTTTTACAGGAATTTAAAATTTAAATATTTTTGATATTTTTGATATTTTAACGAAACAGTAACGTAGGAATTTAAAATTAAAATATTTTTGGTATTTTTGATATTTTAAAGAAACAGTAAAAAGATAACATTAAAATTTAAATATTTTTTATATTTTTGATATTTTAATGAAATAGTATTTTTGATATTTTTGATACTTTAACGAAACAGTAAAAAGATAACTAAAGTTTTTATAGAAGAAAAGTACTTAATATGAAAATATCTCTCTCCTCATCATGAATCAGTAATAAGTATAGGAACTATGTTATGGAAGTATGCAATTGTGTTGTGCCAAATATGAGCAATAATATTCTTTACCCTTACTAAAGATGCCATAAAGAATATTGGTTAATTTAAATTTTGAATAATTCTGAAGACCGGCTAGGCAGGGAAGATGCTAGCTCTCACTCTAGAGTTCCCTCGATTCCATCCATCTAGGGGCTAACATTCTTATATCAGAACCTAAAATAATAAACCAAGTTGGGGGATTAACCTGTCACTTTAAAGTCCTCTAACTCTACACCATCAATGAATATTTGCCTATTTATTCGCACTCAATCATATGAAATACATTCTCATTCATACAACCTCATGCGATTCTTTCCAATTTTTGATGATACAATACTAGCCTGATTCTTACATGTTCTCACAACAAATTTTAACATCTAGATTGGCCAAATCAAGATGTAAATGAAGTGCGTGGATTTAAATCATCACAACTTCTTCCAACGTTAAAGATCAATAGTCTCCACAACTTCCATCCAAAACTTAATTACTTATTATTTTAAGAAGAAAGATAAAGAAAACTACTCAGAATCCATGGATAAAATAAAACCACACTTTAGTTTAAAAGAAGAAATCATTGTCAAACCAACAACAAGTCTCGATTAAAACCAAAAGTAGTCTAAAATAAAAAGACAAAAACTTATCTCAAGTCCTCCACCAAACACTTGAAGTTCTTTTGAATCTATTCTTATTTACAATAACTCAAAACAAAATAATAAAAAGGATAGAGAAAAGTGGTTCCTGAAAATCTCTCTAAACTAACTCCCTAGAGAAGAACTTTCAAAACTTGCCAATATTTTCATGACTCTTTTCTAAGTCCTCTCTTCTTTCATTTGTAGTTTTCCAAGAGGTGTATTGGGATCTCTTAAAAATATGTCTTGATTCGATGTATTTCCCCAAGAGACGCATCCTTTCATAACAATTTTTGTCCTTGGTGGTTACAACCACCTATTAAGCCAATGGGTGCCTCAAAAACCTCTTCAAAATTCGTGAAAACTGATTTTACTCGTCTAGTAACTGCCACTGGTGCTTAAGCGAGGGGTCTCGGCGCTTAGGTGTGGCCTTCTTTGTTTAACCGGTGCTTAGGCGCCAAAACTCTTTTGGACAATTTTTCACCTTTTTGCTCCAATTTTGATCCTTTTCCACTCCTTTAAGCATTTTTTCCATTATTACTTGTATATGCAAGAAAAACATAAAAATATCTTCCATTAAAGTGCAATATCTCAAAAATAGGTATAAAAATATGTCTAAAAACACTATATATTTAGGTGTATCAGCTTCCTGGTGGACCTTAGGGGGTTTGATGGGTGTTAAAGCTTGTTGAGGTGGAGGGAAGAAAGTCACAAGCATCCAATTGGAGTGAACCATGTCAGGGAGTTCAAATTTTGGGTTTTGGCCATTTGGGGCTCCCATGGGCTGACTGTTTTTGGCGGCTGAAGTGGTGGCTGGCCAGGGTCTGATACCTCTAAGCTCAAGGAGTTCAGGGGTTGCTTAATTATGATTAACTCCCAAGGGTAAGCAATGATGGAGAAGATATTTCATGTTTAGGTAAAATATGTGTGAAATCCCTTAAATTAGGGGACAATTGGTCCATATCTCTTCTTGGGTGGGCTAGGTGTGTCTAACCTGGTCACTAGGGTGCAAAAGTTGGCTGTAGAAGCTTTGGCTTGATCAGTTTGGGATGGCTTGGTCAATTTTGGTGCATGGGTTCAATTTGGCTCAAATTGGCTTGAAGTTGAGTTTGGGTTGGGTTAAAAATAACATTTGACACAGTAGATTGAGCAAATTGGTATAGATGATTGTCATAAAGAGTTTAGAAAATATTTAGAGTGATTTTGAATTGTTTTAATGGGTCAATTTGAAGGGTTTTGAGCATTTGATCAATTTTGGGGTATTGGGTTAGACTTGGGTCAGAGTTAGGCTAGATTTGGGCCAAGTCCAAATTGAGGGTTCAAAATGGTCTAGAGGGATGTTATGAAGCATTCTCATCATCAATTGGATTCCAATTTTGGGGTTTGAGCATTCAATTTGGGGACATTTGAAGATATGGCCAAATAGGGGAAAAATTTAGGGTTTTGGTCCGAGTTGGTTCTAAGTAAAATTGGGACTTGACCAAGACCAATCTAAGGTTCAATTTGGTATGTGGAAGTGTTTTCAAGAGTTCATGATGCAAAATTAAGGCAATTGGATAAATTTGGGGTTCAATTGGGTGAGATTTCAATTTTGGGTCACATTGGGAATTTTTTGACTTAGGCTAAAATTGGGTTCCAATGTGGATCAATTGGACTTAGATTTCATTTTAATTAAGTTTGTTCATGATGAATTTGAATTTATAATTGAAATTAGAGAAAATTAGAATCAAATTGGTGGACATTTGGGGTGAATTTGGGTAATTGGGCCTGGCTTTTGGTCAAAATGGGTCAAATTGATCAAATTAAGTTCAATTGAAGGGTCAAAAATGATTTTGGGGACATTTGAAATGATTTTGAAGGTTTTGGGAAAGTTTGGTCCACCAAAGATAGTTTGATAATTTTGACAATTTGAGGGGTATTTTTGTAATTTTGGGATGTTTTGGGCAATTTGAGTGGTTTGAAATGGTTTGAGATGATTTTTGAAATTGGAAATTTTTGGAGTTTCAAGGGTGCATTGGTAAATTGGGTAGATTTGGGGGCAAAAGGCTATTATTGGTATTTTGGTGAAAGTGAGGTGCCAACCACCCTATTTGAGCTATTATGGACCAATGGACTCGTCTACTTTGGGTCTTCCATGTACTGGTCTTAGCTAGACCCTAGCCTAGGGCAAGTGGGTCTAGGGGACCATCTACATGAGTCTCCTAAAGGGTTAAGGGTTCAAAGTTAGGTAGGCCTAGGCATAAGGTAGTGAGTGGAAGTGTAATGTGCAAGTGTGTGAGTGAGAGTAACCAAGACCACACCACCAGAGGGTTCACCCTAAGGCCAAGAAATCCTATGGGAACCCTCCTTAAGCTCCCCTATATTGACCGCACCTACTAAGTGTTAGAAGTTAGGACCAATATGTGGAACTTCAAGTTGAGCAAAGAAGAGTTTAGAATTTCTAATGGCGAGGGTTCCTTTACTAGTCCTTTAGGAATAGTCAACAAGAAAGTCTTATGGCTAGACCCTAGGCTATTAAGGAGGAAACTAAACCTCAACCAAAAGTGAGGTAAGAAAATGGACCCCCAATAGGTGTGGTGTGCTGGGCAAGCACACCGCACGTATTGGCATTGACCAAAGATATCATCAAAACCAACATAAATATCTAAGCCAACATGCTAAGAGCAAAATGGGGAATTGAGTGACAGTTGCTTCCGCTGGGGAGTTGGCAAGTGAACACTTGATCAAAATTGAAGATTTAGAACTCTTGCGGGAATTAGAAGGAAAAGAATTCCGAAGATGACCAGGACAGTCACGATGAAAATTTAATTTCACGATTTTGATTGCAAGGGTTTGGAAAGATGGGAATCAAAAATTAGGTATTGACCTCGATATGGGAATTGAAATTTATATATCAACCCCAAAAAGAGAATCAAATCCCTTACTCTATTTAAGGTGGACTTAAACCAATCTTGAAGATATGCATAGAGATTGGATGCCTTACTCCATTTAAGATGGTCTTAATTTGATCTTGAAAGATGAGAATAAAATGCCTTACTCAATTTAAGGTGGTCTTAAACCTATCTCAAAGATATGGGTAGAGAATCAGATGCCTTACTCCATTTAAGGTGGTCTTAAACCGATCTCGAAAGATGAGAATAAGATGCCTTACTAAACTTAAGGTGTTCTTAAACCTATCTTGAAGAAATTGGGTAGAGAATCAAATGCCTTACTCCATTAAAGGTGATCTTAAACTGATCTCGATGGATGAGAATAAAGTGCCTTACTCCATTTAAGGTGGTCTTAAACCTATCTCAAAGATATGGGTAGAGAATTAGATGCCTTACTCCATTTAAGGTGGTCTTAAACCAATCTTGAAAGATGAGAATAGGATTCCTTACTCCATTTAAGATAGCCTAAAACCTATCTTGAATATATGGGTAGAGAATCAGATGCCTTACTCCATTTAAGGTGGTCTTAAGATGCCTTACTCCATTTAAAGTGATCTTAAACCTATCTCGAAGATATGTGTAGAGAATCAGATGCCTTACTCCATTTAAGGTGGTCTTAAATCGATCTTGAAAGATGAGAATTAGATGTCTTACTCTATTTAAGGTGGCCTTAAACCTATCTCAAAGATATGGGTAGAAAATTAGATGCCTTACTCCTTTTAAGGTGGTATTAAACCAATCTCTAAAGATGAGAATATGATGCCTTACTCCATATAAGGTTACCTTAAACCTATCTTAATGATATGTGTCACATTAGAGAGGAAAGCTCTGGGACTCACCTCTAACCCAAGAGGTGGCAGAAAGACTAGATTGAGAAGGAAAACACAAGGACTCGCATCCAACTCAAGAGCTGATCGAAAACATATCACTACATTGGGAAAGAAAGCTCAAGGACTCATATCTAACCCAAGAGGTAGCGGGAAAATATATCGGTCACGCTAGGAATGAAAGCTCTGGGACTCATATCCAACCCAAATGGTGATGAGGAAAATATCTGCTACGTTGGAGAGAAAAGCGCTGGGACTCACCTCCAACCCAAGGGGTAGCGGGGAAAATATATCTGTTATGCTAGGAAAAAAAGCTCTGGGACTCATATCCAACCTAAATGGTGACAAGGCATATATATGCTATGTTGGTGAAGAAAGCGTTGAGACTCACTTCCAACCCAAGAGGTAGATAACTGGGAAAATATATCTGTCATGCTAGGAAGGAAAGCTTTGAGGCTCATATCCAACCAAAGTGGTGACAAGGAAAATATCTGAATCTCGGTGCTAAACCCAAGAACAACATGAAAATAGTGTAGAGAATTTGTGGTGTTCAGCTTATAGATATGTGACATGTGAAGATTGACATTGGTGAGGAAAATTTGTAAGATTTTGTACAGAGTGTGAAACACTGAGGGAATGTAAGGAAATTTGTATAGACAAGGATAGTCGTGATACCCAAGCAAAGAGTAAGAAACCTCAAACTTGAGAGAAACGAACTCAACAAAAACTACCATTTTCTTTTCTTGCTGTCTTTATCAAATTTAATTATCAAAGTACATTTTTAAATCTTAATTTTTGTCAGCTGATTTTCAAAATAAATTTAAATTTTAATATCAGAGTTTCATTATATCGTTCTTCGTTCATTATAAATCAAAACATACGTATGGCTCCACGGCTCTTTATCAATCGTACAAAAGAGAAATTTGACAAATAGGTTGAAAACTGAAAGAAATTTCATTAATGTGCTTCAAACAGGTGTTACAGACTGAGTACATGCTGAAAGCATGAAAAGAGACAATCATGTTGAATACATCTGAAGCATCATATGCTTAGTACATATCATATATGCTGCCCTAACGCAATACAAAATGTGAAAAAAATTATCTATATGTCCTCTGTGGGACAAACTTTTGATCAAGCTGACCTACTTAGCCACGCTCGAGGACAAGAATTCCTTTTACATGTACTTAGAGGTGAAAACATCTCATAGCTCATACGGGCGCAGCTCCTCTAACTCTGGATTTGGTCAGAACCCATATGACATCTTGTTGTTGTCCATTATTTTGAAAGTCACAGATACTCTGTGGTGTCATTACCTTGGAATGCAGTGCATGGCAAGGTCTGCTCCTTTTTCCTTAAGAATCAGTACTAAACCCATTGGTAGTGGAATCTCAACAATCCTCTGAACTCCCCAGGGCCAATAACATCAATTTCATTCCTAAACACTATATTGCTCTTGCTCATGAATGAGACCGTGTAGAAAATTTTGACAAAATCATGAGGTCTATGTGCGGGGGAATGCAATCTTCTTTATCCTAGATGTTGATTATATAACTGTTTGAAATAAAATTGACTGGTAGTATGCTCCATCTGACAATCCTCTTGATCATTCTCTTTATTTCAGAAGGCATAGGATACCTGGGGGGTTCCTTTGCCTATCTTTGGTGAAATTGTAGCTACAACCACATTAGATGGTTATCCTGCCCTTTCCGCACATCCGCTTTCAGAGTTTTGAATAATTTCTCTCCATTAGCAGACCAGCTCGACCTCTGTCTCTCAAGTAAGAAATGCAGTATAGAATTCTTCTTTCATCATTTTCAGAGAAGACTCTTGGATACAGCTCCAGGCCTTCCAGAATGTTGACAAAATTTCCTAGTATTTCCTCATAGAATTCAAATTCTCATCTCTTAACTCTGTTCATCCTTTCCAGTTCTTTCGTAGGGATCCTTTGAGATCATCGAGGTGGTTCTCTCATCTCCACATCTGTAGGATACCATATCTGACTTGGCTCTGTAGGTAATGGAATATAAGTCTCTAAAGGCAAAAATCAGCTTTCGTCCCGACGTTTTTCTACAGAAGACATAAAAATATTAGTGCGCTGAAATTTAGCATGAACAAAAAAAAATAAAGAAATTATTAAACATAAGTTTTAATTTAGATAGGTGAAAGTTTCTTATTTAATTTATTTTAATTTAATGGAATTTTAAAATTAGAGACAAAAGGAGAAAATTAAACTGAACAAATTCCAAAATTTCATTTATTGAGGTTAACTTTTTTACAAAATTTTGGACCCAGTCACAGACACTTGGCCAAATAAATAACCCCAAAATAATCAAAGTTTCAAAAAGAAGGCTTATTTCAAGTAGTTTCACATCAAGTAGTATGTCTTCAAGTAGCAGCCATTGACTGGTAGCATAGGTCTTTCACCACAAAAATCCACCAGCTGGTAAGATCCTCCTGAGTAAACTTCCTCTATGACGAATGGTCCCTCCCAAGTTGATTCGAATTTTACACATATTTTGTGGTGTGCAAGAATAAGTCTTTTGAGAATGAGAACAAGGTCACCAACTTTGAACGCCCTCAGGCGGACTAATTTTTCATGATCCTGCACCATCCTTGTTTGGTAAAGTTCCAAATATTATTGTGCTTTTAGTCATTTTCCCTCAAGAGTTTCCAATTCTTCAAGTCTGAGTTTTTCACTTTTTTCACTTGTAATTTGTTTGGCGATAGCGAATCTAAGAGACGGTGTTTGAACCTCCAGCGGTAACACGGTCTCAGACCCATACACAAGTGCGTAGGGTGTCCAATGAGGGGGAGTTCTGAACGTTGTCCGGTAGGCCCACAAAGCTTCCAACAGTTTATTATACCAAACTTCTTTATTTTTGTCTAATGTCTTATTGAAGGCCCCGACCAGTCCATTTTCCCTAGGATAGTAAATTGTAGAGTACCTCCAGTCTATCCCATGTATTTTGACAAAGTTGTTGATCTTTTTGCTCTTGAAGGCTGTACCATTGTCAGCCATCCTGGTACATCGAAACGCTACACGATTTGACTTTTGAAAAATTGCAGAACATGTTGTGTTGTAACCTTTTGTAAAGACACTGCCTCTGCCTACTTGGATAAGTAATTTGTAGCGACAAGAATAAATCTATGCTCCTTAGAGAATGGAGGGTCTATTAGACTTATTATGTTTGTGCCCCAACACTCGAATGACCATGAGGCAACAGTTGGGTGTAGCACATTCAGAGGTTGGTTTAATACCACCCCACACACTTGACAAAGGTGACATCTTCTAGCTGAATCCATACAATTGAATATCATTACTGACCAATAATATCCGAGTCTCTTGATCTTCATTCTCATCTTCAGCCTTGACTGGTGAGCATTACATAATCCGACATTTACTTCTTTGACAATATTCTGTATTTCAGCTCTGCTTAGACATCTCAACCACATCTGATCGAATGATCTTCTGTAGAGGACATCACCCACTAGAGCATATAAAATAGCTCTTTTCATTATGTGGTATGCCTCATACTTGTCCTCTAGTAGCTTTTCTATTTGCAAATATTCTATTAATGGCTTGCGCCAGTTTTCAATAATTTTAGCAACTATAATCATCATTTCTTCTTCCTTTTTTAGATTTATGTAAATTGTCGAGGTTGATCCGAGACAAAACTCATCATCCTTGTACTGTAATATCAATGGAATCCTCTGGTGGACATGCCAGTTCTTTGGAAATTTTTGCTAGAGCATCAACATGGGCGTTATCTCCCCAAGGAATCTGGTAGAGAGTCACACTAGGGATCTGTTCAAGTAGCTTCACTGTGTACTGGTGGTATTGATCTAACCTTGGTTTCAAAATCTTGTCTGCAACTTGTTGGATGACGAGTTGTGAGTCACCATAGATAGCAATGTTTGTTATATCCATCAAGATTGCCAACTCCAACCTGGTGCTCAACGATTCATATTCTGCTTCATTATTTATGAAGGCTCTGTCAGGTGATAGGAGAATCTCAACATGCCCTTATTGGTGTAATGAAAATTAGACAATATTCTGCTTTTCCTGGTATAATCATTTTTGATCCTTTGTCTTTTCTGGCCGATGAAGCCCCGTCAAAGTTCATGTCCCATTGTTTGGCACTGGACGGTTCTATTTGCAGTAGCTGTTTGTCTGGCAATTTATTGTTGAGAGGGGACCAGTTGGAAGTGGGTGCGCTGCAAGAAAATTTGCTAGAATTTGTCCTTTGATAGCGCGGAGGGGAACAAAAGTTATACCAAATTGCAATAAAATCATTAACCACCTTGCTAAACATCCAGAAAGTGTTGGTCGGGTCATCAAACATTACAATGGATTAAATCTCGAAATAATGGTAATTTTATGAGAAAGCATGTAATGACTAAGCTTTTTAGCGATAAAAATTAAATCTAGACAATGCTTCTCAATAGGCAGATACTTTACCTCCGTTGGTATTAGACGTCGACTTAAGTAGTAGAGTGCATTTTCCTTACCCTCGTCATTGACTTGAGCCAACGGGGCTCCGAGAAAGTCGTCTAAGGCCGCTGTATAAAGTATCAAAGGTTTTCCCATGATAGAGGCGCTAAAACAAGAGGTGTCATTAAATATTGCTTGACGTCCTCAAAGGCCTATTGACATTTCTCTTCCCAAATGAATTTGGTTTTTTTTTAATTAATGCCGAGAAGAGCTGACATCTACCTGAGAGATTAGAAATAAAGTGTCTCAGATGTGCCAATTTTTCTTGGAAGGAGCAAAGTTGTTTCAAGGTTTTGGGAGGAGCATTTCCAAGATAGCCTTAATCTTATCTGGGTCGATCTTGATTCCTCAATGACGAACAACGAATCCTAGAAATTTTCCAGAGGTAATGACAAAGGCGCACTTTAAGGGATTCATCTTGAGATTATATTGTCATAATCGTTCGAACACGATGCTCAAATCATACAAATGGTCTATTTTTTACTTGCTTCTAATGACCAAATCATTCATGTAACACTCCACTTGGTTGTGAATGAGGTCGTCAAGGATCTTCGTTATAGTTCGTTGATATGTTGCTCCGACGTTTTTCAACCCGAGTGGCATTACTATGTAGCAAAAGATCCCAATCGGTGTTCTGAAGGCTATATTGCATCCTCTGGAGCCATCTTGATTTGTTTGTAACCTGACGATCCATCCATGAAAGAGAAAATCTCAAGTGTCGATGTGATGTCCACCATTAATCCGGGCATCGGTAGGAAGAAGTCATCTTTTGGACATGCTTTGTTTAAATCCTTGAAGTTGACATATACACAAATTTGTCTATTTTTCTTCTTAATTGGTACAATTGGCTAACCATGTGGGGTATTGCTCTTCTCTTACAAAGTTAGCCTCTATTAACTTCCTTACCTCAGCAATGACTTGTTGCTCTATCTCAAGGCACATACTTCTGGGAGCTTGTTTTATAAGGGCCATATCTTTGTTTACCCCGAGTTTATGAACTGCGACCTCTGCTGACAACCCTGATATTTCATCATAGCTCCATGCAAAGCAATCTTTAAATTCTGATAATAATTCTATCAATTTTGTGGATTCTTCCTTATTGAGTTGAGAACATATAAAGGTGGGTCGGGGCTGTTCCTCAGTCCCAAGGTTGATTTCTTTTAGTTCATCCACTGTTGACTTAATTTCTTCTTCAAGTTCCTGTGGGGTGTCACCTATTAAATGATCTTGAGAGTCATCCTCTACATTAAGATAATCTTCTTCCAACCCGCTAGTAACAACCATACAAAATTCCGAGTCATGACTGGTCCTACAGTACCAAATCCGATACCTTCTTTCGAGTTAGGAGTTCAACTTTTAATATTCCACAATTTTTTAAAAAATTGTAGCTTATCCTTTGGCATGTGTTTTGGTACACATCCCTGTTGAATTAACTTTTGTACGCAAGGAGAAAAGTAACCAAAAGGTAATTCCATTATTTCATTAGAATCCTCTTCTTAATTTACATGATTTTTGTAACTAGTAGAAGGGGAAGCACGGTAAAACTTGATCGGCTTAGAACCAATGCTACATATCTCCTCGACCTCTAAAATGTCAACCTTTTGAGGGTATATTGGAGTAAGGGTCATGAAATTAACATAGTGGTTGGTCCGATCATATATTGACTCATATTTATCTTTTTCCATATCTTTCAAGGATATCTCATACTGTGATTTCTTCTGCTTTATCATCATAATTTCTTCCTCAGAATTTTCTTCATCAGAATTTTCTTCATCAGAATCTTCTTCCATGTCGATGTTGATGTTCAGCCAAGTCCATTCAACAATCGTGTTGGTTCTTCCTCGTCCATGTCCTCGGCCTCAATCTCTGGTATATGGGATAAAAGAACCTCTACCAACTTATTGTGAAGTAACGGTAGTAGATCGTTGAAGTAGAGTTGAATGGCCTCCTCTTTGTGATTCTTCTGAATCTTGTACTTTGTTTATCACAATTTCATGGGAAAAGGCATTTCTCTTTGGAGGTGCGCAGTAGGCGGCGTTTTTGTGAACTAAAAATGGTTGTAAATCTCCTTTAATACACTGTTCTTGCCCTTCTTTGAAATATTTGATACATTAGTGTAGAGATGAAGGAACCATATTATGTTCGTGAATCCATGGTTGTCCAAGTAAAGCATTGAAAGAGGTCTCTGCATCGATAATGTGAAATTTTGTGATTGTTACTAGCTCTCCAACCTTCATTAGTAGTGTAATTGATCCAAAGACTCTTTCTCTCTTCTGGTTAAGTTCTTTTAACATCATTTTATTGGCTGTAAGGTCTTGAGCTTCAATATCCAAATATGCCAATGTTTGTAGACTCATTAGGTTGAGTGATGCTCCCAGGTCTATTAAAACTCTGGACAATACAAATTTTTTGATATTTACAGAGATGTAGAGCAGTCAGTTATGATCAGTAGTGTCCAGCAACAAGTCTTCCTCTGTGAAGGTTATCCCAGGCTGTTCCTTTGACAAACAAACTTCATCCGAGGATGTGCTGGCCAACTGAGCTAAGCAAATCTTTAGATCAAGCAAGGTTGTAACCAGAGACTCTCTCATATCCTTTGACAGGATCAGAACATTGTAGATGCTTAGTTTGGCCGAAAACATCCTAAGATGAGCTAGCACTTTATAATCCACTTTATATAATCCTCTAATCTTTACTTGGTCATGTGGTTCTTCCACTAGCAGTGGTGAAGGTAGCTCTTCCTGAGTAACTTTTTGTTTTACTTTATCCACTAGAGCTGACCTTGAGGATGACACTTTCCCACTCTTTAAATTTATCTATGTGATTTCCTCTTCTTGAATTGTTGTAGGAAAAATTTCTGGTGTCTCTTCTTCTTCATCAGAGAGATCCAAGTTGATAGCTCTTGGTGGACCATGGCACTTGAGGGATGGTTCCTCAATCCCGGTCCTATCGTAATCGGTTCTGTTGACTTCATCGTTCTCTTTAACGGATTCATCAGACTTAAGTACAATTTGAGGATCGGTTTGGAAATCAAGATCAGAGTTAGATTGAGTAAAGTTAGTTACATTATCACTAGAAATAGTTAAAAAGTAACTGAAATCAAAATCATTATAGTCATAATACCCAGGTGGGGCAAAAAGATAATCATACATGGTGAGGGGTTTGAGGATTTTATTCCCCAAATCTGAGACAACCAATCTAACAGAGGCAACCCCTATCCTACCCCCCACACTATCAGCCTTCATGACATTGTTCTTCGCTTTCTCTTCTGGTTGCGGTGGTTTCTCTGATAAAACCTCAATCTTGGGCTAAGCAGGCTGTAGAATCTAAACGTCTGCCTGGGCTAAAGTGGTCTGAATCTGATCCAATATCTTCTTGGATGATTTGCTCCAAACTGTACTCCATCCATCCTTTTATGAATATGGATCTATTAGAGAGATTGGATTGGCCAAAATCATATTTACAGAACCTTTTTCAGGTTCTTTTAAATATTCCTTTGGGATTTTTATATTTTCTTTTTTAAAATTCCTTTCAAGCCACTCCTTGAAAATGAAACAACCCTCTATTGTATGTCCCAACATCCTGTGGTAGGGACAAAAATTGGGATACTCTTTTGTTATCAATTTCTTCTGGCTTCTTTGGTTATCTTAATCTAATTTTGGGCTTCTTCATTAAGTTTCTGAACATCTTCGGCACAGCCTCATCTTTGAAAGAATATATCCTCCTTTTCCATTCTGAAAGTGTCAGACCCATTCTATCTTTTGCTCGGTATGGTCCTCCCTGATGTGACTGCTAGCTAGACTAGCCATGTTGTTGTGTTTGTTGCTAAGCATGCTGTGACAATTGCTGGTAACTTTGGTGAGAATTCTATGCCTGTATCTTTATCGGTTGTTTTCCCTTATCTACCATTGCTATTGTTCCGGAATTCTTCTCAAAGATTCTTGTTGTCCTGGTCTTTTCTGACTTCTCTTGTGAATCCATATGCATGACTTCTTCTTGTAGATTGCTAGCTTTGCTGAGTATCTTCTTGTAGGACTTGATGGTGAGTCCCTTAAGCTTGAAAGCTATCGCCCCATGGATTCTTTTGAGTAAAATCTCAATTGCATGATGTTCCTAAAGTTGAGGCTCACATTTTATGCTAAGGTTTCTCCACCTCAAGATATAATCCACCAAAGTCTCATTAGTCTTTTGCCTTTCTATCACGAGATCTCCATTAGAAATATGATGTTGTGCTCCTGCAAATCTCTTTACAAACAATTGTTCTAATTTGAAGAACGTCTTTACTAATCCATTGGGCAACTCATCATAGCAGTCAAATGCTATCCCTAATAAGCTGCTGACAAACTGACAAAAAAATAAAGCTTCATTACCTCCAATTTTGCCACAACTAACTCGGAAATGTACTATATGCTGTCTGAGATTTCTAGTCTCATCAAATATCTTAAAGTTTGGTGACACAAAACCCTTAGGGTAGGGTACGACATTGAACTCCTCCGGGTAGGGTCTATCCTTTAAAATCAATGCACCACCCTTAAATTAGGTTAAGGCTTCCCGAACTTGTTAGACCAATTGTTTAAATTCCTTTTCTTGTATGATGTTTTGGATAAAGTCCTTTTGTTGATCATCTCTGTCAGCAACCTCTCTCCTTTCATCTATGAAGTGTATAATTTATGGTTGGTTGACTTCTAGAAAAGCTAACTGTTGTGGTTGAGACTGTTCATTAACTATAGCCATGACAGCCATGGTAGTGGTCATCTCTTCCATTCTTTTCTCCATTTGGCTGATTTGCTCATCCCTTAGTAGAACAACCTTACACAGATCATCTACGACATTCCCTTCAACAAGAGGTTGGACGTCGTACGCAGATACAGTGGCTCTAGTTTTGATAACATGAATATCCATGAAATCCTCATCGAGATAATTATTAAAATCAAAATCTTCATCATCATCATCAATAGAAACTCCATGTTCTCGGGCTAACTCAAAAATCTTGACCCTGAGCTTCTCAACCTTTTTTTTAATTATTGATTTTTGTATCATCTTGAAATCTTGGGGACTATGCTGAACTTCCTCCACTTGTTCATCCAACTCGGTAGCAATAGTTGCGACAATGTTAGATACTTCATACCTTTGCTTCATTCCATGATTCTACCTTATGGGGTCATTGAACTGTATCCGTACGATAACGTTAGGTACCCATACTTTTTTCTTCAATGGTGATGTCTTGAGACGAGGTGTCTTAGTAGATGCATCGACATGTCGGAGAGAGGCATGCTCCCCATGACGCGAACTAGATACAGCTCTAGGCAACTTCTTCTTCTTTTCCTTTAGAACTTTAGAAACATTCTTATGACTAGTAACTGGTAGAACTCTCGGACCCAGACGTGACTTAACCTGTCAACAACCTACAGGTCTTGGAGTAGCGACAGTAGAATCAACGGTGATGATGGTAGTCTCAACTCAGCTTCCCAAGCGAAATCTGACGGGAATGCGAGCAAGCAAAGTTTTAGTTGATCTTTGAGATTGTCTGACTGATTTGACATCTCTTAGAATTTCTTTCTTCAAGCGAGGGGATACTGTACATCCCACTCATTTAAGTAATTCACTGACTGAACAACCCTCTTTAGTCGCTAGTTTTTGGAATACTTTACTCACTCAGGTGATAGGAGTGGGCTTCTCCCTCTCCCACCATGTCCATGAGGTGACGGTAAAGTAGTAGCAATCTTCTAGATACGTTCGTACCCATTAGTGTCAATTAAGGGATGGAACATACACCATCACAGAAGCGGATATGTTTTCGACAATCCTAGTTCTTCCTGATGAGGAATTTCATCAACAGACAAGTCTTCAAAAATATGGGATTTAGCAGTCTTCCAAACCTTTTGGTTGTGGTTTCTTTTTTGTGACCAAGTTAATGGCATAGAATTTGAACTTGTTCCAATTTTAAATACCGATGACGGAATGACAAATCCTTCAATTGTATCTTCAACGATCATGACCTCTTTTCCCTTAGTAGAAAAGGGAACAATAGACTTGATAGGTGTCGTGGTGGCAATAGTCTTTACCTTCTTGTAAGAAGGGAAATCCTGGGGACTGTTCGTTAAACTCAACAGACGACTCCTGAAATTCTGGAGTGACAACTTTCATTATGACAAAGTGAGCTGTTCCAAGCATGACTTAGTTCATCGAATTCAATTCCAAACTTGATAAGGGGAGCAACATTGCAGGGATTGCGGCTCATTGCTAGGTTTTAGGAGAAAGTGAGCGTTGAGATTGCCATTGCAACAGTTTCAAAAAGAAAGCCGTTGAGGTTAGTTATTTAGGCAACACATTGTAACTCTAGTGCGAACACTAAAAATTAATAAAGGTTGATTTGTGGGCTGGGCAGTCTTTATTTAGTTTTTTTGACTTGTGAAGTTTAGTAGAAATAGTTTGATGTTAGAGGGATTTAATTAATTAAGTAAGAAAAGTTTAAAGAGCAAGTGTAGCATGACACAATTCAATTTATTTTGCAAAATAGCAAACCAAATCTAAAAAGAGATGAATGGGAAAGTAAAGTCTTAGGACCCTGTGCGGGACCAACTTCACAACGCACAACGCCCAGGCAGTACTAGCCCACCAACACACCTATTGGGTCCGACCCCACACAAAGATTAAATGTCCTAATGAACTCCTGAACCTCTCTGTCCAAAGGTGATTGAACAGATGGTCCTGAAGTCCAAAAGATTTGACCATACTTTCCCAAGAAAGAATGGGTGAAGCATGCCAATGGAAGAAGTGTAATTTGGTCCATAAGAGATATGGACACATTACCGATATGTGAATATAAGATTCTCTGATTCGAATGGAGAGAAAAGTTGATCCCTAGCAGAGTCGCCAGAAGCCATCGACACAATTTTTAGGGGGGGTCTCCTGTGGAAGTTGTCGGTAGTCGGAATCAGAATCCCGTTGTCCTCTTCAGAGTGACATTGTAATTTACATATATGTAATTTTAGAAAAATATGAAATCAAACTGATCCCATATGCTTCATAGTTTAAATGAGAGAGCGCCACACCTTAAGATATGTATGCATCTCGCAAGATAGACACATGGCTTGACAGTGAGGTCAATCCAATAAACTAAGAAATTTATAGCATCCGATTGGTCTGCGAAACTATTTTATTATAAACCGACAAGTTTCCCAATTTAATATAAAAAATTAAATAGGGTTTATATTAATCTAGGTTCAGAAGGGCAAGCTCCTATAGTTAATTACATCTTAGATAACCGAAGTCACCTAAGAAAACTCTCGATAAGAATCATGGGATATTATCTTCAAGAAGTTCAAAGGTAGGACTTTTCAATGAGATCAGATAAAGAGGTGTGAAATGGGAATGGCTTAAATTTAGAACATTTATTTTTGGAATCCAAAGGAAGAAGAATTAGGGATGTCATAGGTCCTGAGGAGAAATTCGGCGACTTCTCAATCTATCCTATGGTTTGGTTTCAATTTAGTGAAAAAATGTGTAAGTGTTTTATCTTGCAAATTTTATTAATTGGGGCTTATATTTGTGTGAGACAATCACACAAATAGCCTGAAAAATGTGAAATTTAGCTGGTGTAGACATGTTTTGTTGTTGAAGATGGTCGTTTAATTTGAAGGAATGATTTAGCTGGTGTAGACATGTTTCATTGTTGAAG
Organism: Phalaenopsis hybrid cultivar; assembly: GCA_002079205.1. Classification (NCBI taxonomy): domain Eukaryota; kingdom Viridiplantae; phylum Streptophyta; class Magnoliopsida; order Asparagales; family Orchidaceae; genus Phalaenopsis; species Phalaenopsis hybrid cultivar. Next base: position 59,023 of record JXCR01119259.1, read on the forward strand.
ATGGTCGTGTTACCCACAATGCTAGCTCTAAGCTCCTCGTCATAGCAAGTTTACATTTATATGAGTCAAATTGTAAAGACTAAGAGAAGTATCAGGTTGAGAGGCCAAGTTTTCTAATGTGTCAAGTTATGATGTCAAATCAAATGTTTCCTAAGGTTATGGTTATTTAAATATTATGGGGGATGTTAAAGTTGATTAGAGGGACACCGGTTAGAATCCCACATTTCCCTCATTCCGGTATCACTATTTTCTTTTGAATTTACTTAGCTTAAACGAGTTGTGAAACCCACTTAAACTGGGGAGACCTCTTTAGCAACCATAGGTTACCTCCTCTGAGGTACTCACATAAATTCAAAAGAACGTTTTAAATTTAGTAAAATTTCAAAGGATTTATGGTTACCTTTAAAACAATTTATTTTAGGTTTTAAAAATGTTGATTAATTTTTGAAAAGTTGTTTTGGTTCATAAGTAAAAGAAAGTACCCAACAAAGCAGTTATAATATTGTAAAAAAGTTAAAACAAGAACAGTTGAAGGTGTAACTAACAAACCCTAATTTATGACTTATTGAGTCCCGAAAGATCAAAATGAATGATTCTAGAACAAAATACAACAAGTCCAACTTGTCCTTCAGAATATTCAAGAGATTTCAAAGTATTCATGGGATGACCCCAGATTATTTTGAAGATCCCTTAAAATGTCTGAGTTCATTTTGAACTTATCATATTGTTCCATTAATTACCCCAAGACAAGTTAAAATTACCCCATTACTCGGTGAAGTTTAGCATTTTAATTATCTCGAGGACAGAGTGCTCAATCGGTCAGTTGATATTTAACTTAAGAGTTATTTAGGTGAATGCCCCTAAGGCAAGTTTCAGTCATTAAAGACCTGATACCCACCACTAAAGCTGGGCTTGATATAGTTAATCATCAACAACTTTATCTTCTAAATCTCATCAAACAAGTTTTGAAATCAAAGCCTAGATCACTACCATGCCCCTTAATGAATCTAATGTGAGAATGTCAGCATTATTTTAGTGTTGGATTTGCCCGTAAGAAGCTGTCGGTCATCAGAATTGAAATCCCGTTGCTCGCTTCGGAAGGACGTTTTTTAACAAAATTTTAGTTTTGAAAAAGATGAAGTCAAACTGACCCCATAATTTTCATAGTTTAGATGAAAGAGCGCTTTACCACAAATCCTGTATCTATCCCGAAGGATGAACACAAGAGTTGAGGGTGAGGCTTGCTCAAAGAAACTAAAGAAAGTTATGACATCCGTTTGGTCTGCGAAACCAATGTATTGGCCGACAAGTTCCCCTATTTAANTTTTAACAAAATTTTAGTTTTGAAAAAGATGAAGTCAAACTGACCCCATAATTTTCATAGTTTAGATGAANATACGAGATATTAGCCCCCAAAAGAAGAGAATCAAGGGAACTCTAGAGTTAGAGCTAGTATCTTCCTTGCCTAGCCGGTCTCTAGAACTATTCAAACTTTAAATTAGCCAATGTTCTTTATATCATCTCTAATAAGGGTAAAGAATATTATTGCTCCTATTTGGCACAACACAATTTGCATACTTCCACAACAGAATTCCTATACTTATAACTGATTTATAACAAGAAGAAAGATATTTTCATATTTATTGCTTTTCTTCTATAAAAACTCTAGTTATCTTTTTAAATTCTTATTGTTCTATCAAAATATTGAAAATACCAAAAATATTTAAATTTTCATTACTGCAAAGAACATCTTTAGTTTAGATTAATTATCTTTTTATTAAAAATAGAAAGTTTGATGTTCAATAGTGCAAATTGTGTATTCTCCCTATGGGTTCAATATTCAAGTCTGAACAAAAAAGTCCTATATTACTTAATAATGATACATATACTTGCGTAGTATCCCAATATTTATAAATTAAAAGTTGAATTCTTATTTTTCTTCAGGATCATGTTTTTGGTTTTGTTGTAAAGTAAGGAAATATAAATGAAATATAATCTAAATTATTGTTGTACTGCGCATATTAGCAGTATCCAGGGATCAACTACAAACCTTTAATTTTACAAGTCAGATTTGGAGAGAACTTTTGGGAGAGATTTGAAAGGACTCCTTGAATAATGTAGAAATGGCGGATCAACAATATAATGAATATTCAGATTTGGATTATAATGCTAATAGCTCTGATAGAGTAAACCCATAAATATAATGAATATTCAGATTTTAACTATAAGGCTAGTAGCTTTGAAAGAGTAAACCCCAAGAGAGTGGTAAATTTTCTAGAAGATATGCATACAATTTTAATTTCTCAAGTTGCAGATATTGAGAGGAAGTTAGATCAATACATAGAAAAATATCCTCAAGAAACCTCAATCATTGAGGAAATTTTATTTGGAAAATGGATTGAAACTGGCTATGAGATACATAATTTTTTTTCTGATTATTACAACCCGGGTTGGGAAAATCATTTGAATTTTAAGTGGAATAATAATTTTGGAGGATAAACCAATTTTAGGAAGATAATCAATTTAATTAGACATGCAACTGGAATAGTCAGAGTAATTTTAATGATAAAATTTCTTTTCCTCAAAATTTTAACTTCAACCCACATGATGAGGAGAAAGAATTAATTTTAGAAAAGGTTGTGATTCAAATGAAGAGTGAGCTGGAAAATCAAGAGGTCATAATAAAGAATGTAGAAAACCAACTGAGGCAGATTATAAATGCAATTAATAGTAACCCCAGAGAGTTTACCTAATGACCCTAAGATCAACCATAAGGAGATGAACGATGAGCAATTTAAAATTATCAAACTAATATTTTGAAGAGAATTCGAGGAAACGTTTCAAAAGAACTTTGAGTTGAGAAATGAAGATAAGGAGATTGAAAGACCAATGTAAAAATTCTTAAGTAGAAAAACATATTTTCTCTACTAAGATAAATATATAAATACCACTTTTACCGTTTACTCAATACAAAGTGGATGAATTGAAAGACAACCCTAAACAAATGGGTAGCCTAGAAGAATTTGATCCATAATTTGAATTATCTAGAAAGAATCCGATCCAAATTTTGGGAGAACGTGAATTATCATATAAAAATCCATTTCTTATAAAATTTAAGGATGATATTAATATGAAAATTGAGAAAATCACTGGAAGAATAATGGATCNCTTGGTTGCTTTTCTTTGTTGGCTAATGTTACCTCTCTTCTTTCTTCTGTAATGTGTATAACCTCTGGTCGATTGACATCTGGAGATGCTGACTGCGGTTGTTTGTAACTGACCTTAGATTACGGCCATAACAGTCATAGTGGCGGTCATTTCTTCTATCTTTTTCTCCAATGAACTGACATGTTCATCTTTTTGGAGAAGGGCTCTTTGCATTTCTTCAACGACATTTTCATCTCGTGAGGATGCAGAAGCTCTTGTTTCAACAACATGGATATCCATGAAGTCTTCTTTAAGATATTCATTATAATCAAAGTCTTCATCTTCTTCACTTATGGAGACTCCATGTTCTCGAGCTAACTCATAGATCTCATCTCAAAGTTTTTCGACTTTCTTTTCAATTTGTGATATATCACTTGCTCTTGGAGAACCTTGTGGGGTTTCCTTCTCCATTTCAGATAATCGTAATAATATCAGATACTTAAGATTCTATTTTTACTTCTTGATCAGACTGTATCGGTGATACAACCTTGGGTATCAATATCATATACTTTAGATTCTAATTTTATTTTTTGATCAGATTTATCAGACTGTACAGGTGATACAACCTTGGGTATCCACATCTTCTTCTTCAACAATGATGATTCAGGACAAGGTGACCTAGCAGAATTATCAACATGTTGAGAAGGAGTATGCTCCTCTTTGTGTATTTCATATACAGTGGTAGATAAATATTTTTGCGAAATTCTTGGATCCAATCTTGATTTTATGGGTCGATGTCTTGTAGTATCAAATCTATTTCCCAAACGGGACCAAATAGAAATATGAGTAGATGCATTTAGTTTGGATTTAATTTCCCTCAGAATCTCTTCTTTCATTCGGGGGATATTGTGTGTCCCATTCGTCTGAGTAACTCATGGACTGAACAACCTTCTTTGATAGCTCAATTGTTGAAAACTTGTACTGACTTAAGAGATGGGATGGAATTTCATAAGAGGATAGAATTTGCCTCCTCTCAGCATTGGATAGATTTCTGGTAATTCTTCTTATTTCTGATGAGGTTCCTCTTCGGTAGGTATTTTCTCTGAGATCTGAATTTTAGTTGCTTTTCAAGCTTTCCTGTTGCGGTTTCTTCTCTGACACCGGGTCAACGGTATAGTCTTTGAACTTGATCTGATTTCGAAAGTTGAAGGTAAGGCAGCTAACCATTCAGTCGAATTTTCTACTATCACGATTTCTTTTCCCTTAGTAGTGGGGACAACTGTCTTTGTTGGTGTTATGGTGACAGTAGCAGAGGTTTTGATTTTCTTGTGAACAGAAAAGTCATCAAGGGAGTTCAAGTTGAATTCAGCAGCTGGCTCTTGTACCTCTGGAGCAGCAACTTTCACAACAAAAAAAGGAGCCTTCCCGAGGGTGACCTCGAGATCTTCAAATCCTGTTCCAAACTTGATGGTAGTAGCAACGTTGCGGGCCTCGCGGCTTGTTGGCAGGTTGCTGGTGAATGTTAGAGTTGGGTAGGTCATTGCAGCAACTTTGCAAAAGAAACTGCTGGGGTTAGTTATATGGCCAAAGTGTTGTAATTTAAGCGCAAATACTAAAACTAACAAAGGGAAGTCTAAAGACTAGGTTAATGAAAATTTCAAAATTTTCAAAAAGATTTGACTAAAATTTACAAAATTTGCGTACTATGACGCAATTTGGTCTAATTTGCAAAATTAAAATATTTTAGGACCCAGTGCGGGACCCACTTTACACAACGCTCAGGTGGAACTAGTCCACCTACACACTTATTGGGGGTCCAACCCCATATAAAGATCAGAATGTCCTTAATGGCCTTCTGAA
>JXCR01119259.1:71449-99402 GCA_002079205.1 Phalaenopsis hybrid cultivar
TAACTTTGGACTAAGCTCAAATTGATTGTTTTGTTTTGTGACAAATGACCTCACAAAGGATTTTCGATAAAAATTGGATGCCAATTTGAGGTTTAGGGCATTCAATTGTTGAGATTTGGGGTGTTAGCCAACTAAAATTGGATGCCAATTTGAGATCTAAGGCATTCAATTGTTGAGATTTGGGGTGTTAGCCAATCTTGGGGCTAATTTGGGGATTTTGTCAAAGATGGTCAAATTGACCAAATTGGACCAAGGTGTAGGCTAATTTGGGGATTTTGTCAAAGATGGTCAAATTAACCAAATTGGACCATGGTGTAGTTGGTGATGCCAATTTGAGGTTTAGGGCATTCAATTGTTGAGATTTGGGGTGTTAGCCAATATTGGGTTAATTTGGGGCAGGTTTAAACCAAATTAGATGATCAAAAGGTTTTACCAATGCAAATTTATGGTCAAATTTGATCATTTAAACCAAATTGGATGATCAAAAGGTTTTACCAATGCAAATTTATGGTCAGATTTGATGTAAAATATTGCTATGAGGCAAGTACAACATTTCTTTGGGCAATTGGCATGGTTATAAGTCTAATTGATGTGATTTGGTCATTTAGCCAAAATTGGGGTCCCAAGGGCAGTTAGGTAACTTGGGGGTGTCTGAGGCAAAAGACCAAAGAGGAGCATTTCAAGTAGAATTGGATAGATATCCATTCTAAATGAACCATGGATCAATGAAATCTCAGCATTTCAAGGAATTGGATAGATATCCCCAAGGGCATTTAGGTAATTTGGGGGTGTGTCTGGGGCAAAAGACCTAAGATGAGCATTTCAAGTAGAATTGGATAGATATCCATTCTAATGTCTGAGGCAAAAGACCAAAGAGGAGCATTTCAAGTAGAATTGGATAGATATCCATTCTAAATGAACCATGGATCAATAAAATCCCCATTTTGGGTTCTTATGTATTGGTCTTAGCCCGGGTATTGTGAGGGTATTGTATACCTTAGCTCCAAACCAACACCTAGGGTCAATCTTAAGGTCAAGTAGCCCTATAGGAACTCTCCTTGAGTTCCCTCATAATGATCTTACCTACTAAGTGCTAGAGGTTATGACGAATATGTGGAACTTCAAGTTGAGTAAAGAGAAGAGTTTTGAATTTCTAATGGTGAGGGTACCGTATGTAGACTTTCAAGTTGAGTAAATAGGAGAGTTTTGAGTTTCTAATGATGGGGGTACTAAATTTTCTAAGACTAGTCAATAGGAAAGTCCTATGGCTAGACCTAGGCTACTAAAGAAGTTTTGTAGACCTCAACCAAAAGTGAGGTCAACAAATTTTCTAAGACTAGTTAGTAAGAAAGTCCTATGACTAGACCTAGGCTACTAAAGAAATTTCTAGACCTCAACCAAAAGTGAGGTCAACAGAGAATGATTAAATAATGTTAAATTTTTAGTTTAGGTGATATGGATTCTGATTAAAACAAGTCAGATCATCACTAATTGTGGACTTGATCATAAGTAAAACAACATCTCCTTAGTTTAATCCTATCATTTGAAAATCATTTGATTTTGATTAACTGTCAAATTCTGATTAAAAAATTCAAATCTGAGTAAAAAAAGTCACATCATTAATATGGATTCTGATTAAAAAAAGTCAGATCATTACTAATTGTGGACTTGATCATAAGTAAAACATCATCTTCTTAGTTTAAGCCCATCATTTGAAAATCATTTAATTTTGATTAACTACCAAATTTTGGTGATTTAAAAAATTTATAATTTGGTTCTTATTATGGAAGGTGGAAAGTTGGTTTCTACCTTTTACCCATTATATTTCAATCATCCAAACATATTCATTAAGATCAAAATTTTCCATTTCCCCTTTGGTTAATCCTAAATTTTAATTAAGGAACCAAAATTCTAAAATGACCACTTTACCCTTGATGCTTTTCACCTCATAACTCATGAATCACCATTAAAATGACTTAAGACATTTTGAAATACCCTATCCATAGAGTAGTTAAAACATCAGAGGAGAAAAATGTGGTTTTCATATTTTAATTTAAATAATTATTATTTTAACTTAGAAAATAGGATTTTCTAAAATTAATTTATTTAAGCTAACAAAATGAAGTTTTTGGTCTATAAAAAAATTATTAAATATTTCCTTAGGTCAAAAAAATACTTAGACCAAATTCCACATTTTTTTTGAATCAAATCTTTAATTTAATTATTTACTAATTTTTTTGATTTAATTTGAATGGAAAAGATGTTATATTTACAAAAATTATTTTTTATATTTTAATTAAACCTCTCTGAGTCCAAAAAACTCAGAGAAATAAATTTTATATTTTTATAATTTTTAATTTATATATTACAATTATTTTAATGAGAAAAATAAGAAAATACATCTTAAGCCTTTAGAAATTTATTTTTAACTTAGAAAAATTAGAAAAAATGTTTTAATGAGTCCCAAGTGATCAGGAAACCATTAGAAACATTTTATAATATGATTGTATTTTTGAAATTTTTTAGTTATTTTTAATTATTTTTGATTCAAAATAAAGCTAAAAAAATAAGTATTTTATCAAAAATTACTTTTATTTTTCTTATGTGCTCCTAATCATAACAAACTTAAAAAACTACTTTTCATAATTTTTTTAAGTTTATTTAATTTAATATAATTATTTTTGTGCAAAAATACAATGTTTCTTATAAAATCAACTTTAGTGCTTAAATTTAATCGAATTATTTTCAAATTTTTACAGTCGGTTAATATGATTTTTATGCACAATGTGAAATTGATTTTGTTGATTTTAGATTTATATTAATTTAAATAAATTAATACAAGATATACACATTTAACTAAATATAGAAATTTACAAAACTATTCAAACCATCATGACATTTTTCGTAGACTTTTCTGACCACAAGAAAACTACTAAAATTTATCCCATAATTTTCCAAGTGATATTTTAAGTTATATAGTTATAATAAGCCAAAATAGCCATCCTAACTTGAAAATTAGGGTTAGAAGCACAAAGATGCTCTCTGACCATGAAAAAATCAGATAACATAGCCTCTGTCATGAGGAACAAACCCTCAAAAATTTAAGCCATGGCGAGCAATGCTTAGCCATAATGAATTGAAATACCACAGAGGGTATTTAATTCATTAGAAATCAGAGTGTTATCAAATAATTTTTATTTTTGGTTCACATTATTCTTCTATGTTCACTAAGCAAGAGGGTGTTCTTAATTTATTTTTATGATTTTTCTATGAATAGATATAGATTTTTGAAGTTATGGTATTTAAATAAATCAAATAAATCAATATTTTTATACTTATTCATGTGGTGCCACCTTAACCTCGGCATCTCCGAAGTCTCCACACGGTGCTTTGTTATTCAATGCCGCCAGTCGTTTAGCCACCTCGTCAGTCCGCCTTTTGCTACATCCGCTCGTTTGACTCCATCACGACCATCCATTGAATAAACGCACGACCCCAAATGACCTAACTCGTAAGCCATTCATACTAAAAACTTAAGATCCAAAGCTAGACTCAACCAAATCACATGGGGTTTATTTCTTAACCTTCATCTACTCAAGATGTGTTTATCCATAGAGTTAATCAAGCATGAAATCAAGCCAGTACACATGAAGAATCAAAATAAGCTCGATTTAGGGCAAGATTCCAATTAGAAAGGAGCAAGATTCCAATTAGAGTGAGCCAAGTCAGGGAGTTCAAATTTTGGGTTTTGGCCATTTGAGGCTCCCTTGGGCTGGATGTTTCCAGCGGCTGAAGTGGTGGCTGGCCAGGGTCTGGTCACCTCTGAGCTCAGGGAGGTCGGGGGGTGGCTAACTATGATTAACTCTCAAGGGTAAGCAATGTTGGAGAAGATATTTAAAGTTTAGGTGAAATACAGGTGAAATTCCTTAAATTAGGGGACCATTAGTCCATAGCTTTTCTAAGGTGGGTGATACACCAAAAATATATGCATTTTTAGACCCATATTTTATACTCATTTTTGGTGATATTGATTTTAATGGAAGGTATTTTGATGTTTTCTTGTAGGTTATTGATTTTTAGGACTTAAAGCAAAAAAAGGTATTTTGATGTTTTCTTGCAGGTTATTGATTTTTAGGGCTTAAAGCAAAAAGGAAGCAATATGTATTCTGGCAAGTTGTTGAATTTTAGAACTTGAAGCAAAAAGGATGAAATTTGGAGCAAACATGAAGAAGGTGAAAATTTTTTCAGTGTCGACGGCGCCGTTTGACAAAGTGCAGCAAATTAAATTGTGTTAGACTGGCGCCGACAGTGCCAATGTCAGTTCAACCCCTGTTTCTAGAAGATTCAACGAATTTGGACGCTTTTTGAAGTTTTTGGAGGCACCTATTGGAGAACTGACTTTAGGATTTACTTAGGGCCAAAATTGATAAGAAAAGTGTCTCTTCCTGACATCTCATCGTCCCAATTCAACCTTCTACGCATTACACATTCTTTCATTTTTCATTACACAACCATTTAGAGTCCATTGTTCTAATAATTTAGAGTTTTGTGGTGAGATTAAGTCTGAACTCTTCTCTAAGAGTGTTGGATATGGAGAAAAGTGAGAGATTTCTTCTTCCTATATTTCTTAGAAGAGGCTACAAGGGATTTGCTTTGGGAAAGAGTTTCAGATAAGTGTTGTTTGTTTATTAGTGTTGTATGAACTTTCTTTTATATATGAAATTTATGTTTTGTTGTATCTTTCTCATGAAGTCTGAGTAGTTTACTTTATCTTTCTCCCTACTCTGAGATATGGTAAAATGAAGAGATAATATGGATGTGCGAATATTTAAATATAAAATAAATTATGATGATTATTCAACTCCGAACTTAATTTACATTTTGATCTGGCCAAATGAATTGTTAATGTATGTTGTTAAATGTATGATCCAAGAAAAGAAGTATGAGTTCTACAATAGAGTGAGTATCACATTTAATTCCATGAAGGAGAATTTCGTTCATGGAATTAAGTGCAAATAAATATGAAAATATACTTTGTTGGGTGTAGTATTGGAGAATCTTTACGGTGACAGACTAAAATCCCCAATTCGGTCTTAGTTTTTAAAAACTAAAGTGAGAGTTAACCTTCAGGTGAAGGGAAGTGGTAGCTTTGGAGTGAGAGCTAGTATCCTCCTAGCCTAGCCACGAATTTAGGGACTAAACCTGGGATTAGCCAATGATTTTCTATAACACTGTGAGGGTAGAGAATTAAAACTGCTCCTATTTGGCACAATAAATATTAAAACCATTTATCTCATCTCATTTTACCAAAATCTCATACAACGAATTAAAACTGCTCCTATTTGGCCCAATACATATTTGAACCTTTTATCTCATCTCATTTTACCAAAACCTCATTGTAGTGGGAAAGATGTTTTTTCACATAAGAAATCTTCATCACATAAACATAGTTTAATAGTTTAGTAGATACTGTTTAAACTTGATAACGATACGTATACTTGCGTAGAATCCCGACATTAATTGCTTAAATTTCTAAGTAATAAAATATAGCATCAAGCTTTTGACACCGTTGCATAGCAGAGTAAACTATATAATTTTTACACAACTATATTTCCTCGGGACCAAGTTTTAGGCGCCGTTGCCGGTTAAGGTAACAGTAAATTAAGTAGATTTGGTAAATTAGAAAACTTAGAGATAATTATATAAAAATTAAAAAAGAAAAAATCCAAAAGGAAAATAAATATTTATTTAAGAGCTATTTTTAAGAAAATTTTCTTTCCTTATTATATTTGTTTATGCGAAATATTGGATTTGAAGGTTTAGTACCTTACGATTCAGAATTAGAGCATATTATTAGAAAAAATTCGATCACAACAAAAAGAAATTAAAAACTTAAATGAAATGAAAAATAACTAAAATAATCAAATAAACAAAAATCAATAAAGACCTTTAAAAGATTATGCTAATCCGACAACAGATGAACTTCACATGACTATTCAAAATCCTGATGTTACTGCTAATTCATTTGAGCTTAAACCTTCTATTATCAAAATGATACAAAATAATCAGTTTGGAGGAACAACTACAGAAGACCCAAACTTATATCTTGCTTGTTTTCTTGAAATTTGTGCTACTTTTAAATATGACGGAGTGTCTAATGATGCTGTTAGGCTTATTTTTCCTTTTTTGTTAAGGAATAAAGCCAAGGCTTGGTTAAATTCATTAGCACATGGATCTAGCAGAACTTGGGGAGAAGTATCACAAAGATTCTTAGCTAAATATTTTCCACCCTTGAAAACTGCTAAGCTTAGAAATGATATTACATCTTTGGTTTGAAGGGGAATCGATATATGAAGCTTGAGAAAGATTTAAAGATCTTCTTAGAAAAAGTCCACACCATGCTCTATCAGATTGGTTAATAATTCAAAAATTTTATAATAGATTTGTAGGATCACTTAGATCTATTATAGATGCTGCTGCGGGTGGATCACTAATGTCAAAACCTTTTGATGAAGCGTATTCTTTAATTGAAGCAATGGCTACTAACAATTTTCAATGGCCATCTGAAAGGGTAAATCCTAATAGAGTAGCTAGTATTCATGATTATGATGCAATGTCTATTTTAGCATCTCAAATTACTGTTATTTCGAAAAAGATTGATCAAATAAGAGTGAACTATTCTCAAATACCCCCCGTATTAGAGGAAAATTCACTAGGATAGATCATTGATACTCAATCATCTTATGAAACTTTAAATGCTATAAATAATTAAAATAACTTTATATTCCTGGATGGAAAAATCACCCTAATTTTAGTTGGAATACTTATAACAATTCGATGAATCCCTCCAAAAATTTGAACAACCAACAAAATCCAAGTTATCGACCTTATTACCCTTTTGGATTTAACTCTAATCTTAACCCACAAGTTAAGGAAAAGAAGTTGACAATGGAAGAAGTAATGTTAAACATGAGAAATTAAATACAGAATTAAGGGGTTGCTATTAGAAATATTAAAAATCTATTAGGACATATTGCTACTGCACTCAGTAATAGACCTTCTGGAATTCTTCCGAGTACTGTGGAAGTTAATCCAAAAGATCAAAATAAGGAGCAAATTAAAATTATTCAATTACAAAGTGGAAAAGAAGTTGAAACAATGATCCAAAGAGAAACTGAAGTTGATGAAAAGAATGAAGCAATCGAAAGTGACCAAAATGAAAATGAACAAACAAAGGTCCTTTAGAAAAACCATTACCTCCCTTTCCTCAAAGACTGAAGCTGAAAAAAAAAAGTTAGACAATTTACAAAATTTTTGGAAATCCTTAAGACGTTAACGATAAAAATTCCTTTTGTTGAAGCTTTTGAACAAATGTCAAGTTATGTGAAATTTATGAAGGATGTATTAAACAAGAAAAGGAAGTTTACAGATCATGAGACCGTTCTACTTAGTTATGAGTGTAGTGTTATTATTCAGAAAAAGCTTCATGAAAAATTAAAAGATTCTGGTAGTTTTACTATTCCTTGTGCTATTGGTGAAAAGTTTTTTGGAAAAGCTTTACGTGACTTAAGAGCGAGTATCAATCTTTTTCCTTTATTGATCTTTAAACGTTTAGATTTGAGTGAGATTTCCCTTACTACTGTAACTCTTCAGTTAATTGATCGATCAATAACTTATCCAAAAGGAGTTATAGAGGATGTATTAGTAAAAGTGGATAAACTATAGACTTTATAGTATTGGATATGGAGGAAGATAAAGGATTTTATTATTTTGGGGAGACCATTTCTTACAACAGGGAGAGCTATGATAGATGTGCAGAAAGGAGAATTAATAATGAAAGTTAGTGATGAAGAAGTAATATTTAATATTGCAAAAGCTATGAAATATCCAACAATAGAAAAAGATAAAGAATGTTTTAGGATGGAAGTAACTGATTATCTGAGTAATTAGCAATTTAGGAATGAGTAAGACAAATTAAAGTAAGGAAAATTTTTTAAAAATAAGGATGAAATAAAAAAAGAACATTTGGATTATATTCAGGGCAAATTTGAAACTTTAGACTTATTGGAAAACGATAATAAAAATTTTATTCCTTCAAGTATTAAACCACCTGAACTTGAAATGAAAATATTACCTACCCATTTAAAATATGTGCTTTTAGGAGAGTCATCTACATTTCCTGTTATTGTATCTTCTGAATTAACAGAAATTCAAGAACAAAAATTAATAAAGATGTTAAAAAAATATAAAAATTCTTTTGGATGGACTTTAGCAGATATTAAAGGAATTAGTCCTTCTATTTTTATGCACAGAATTCTATTAGATGAACAATATGAATCTAATGCTGATTCTCAGAGGAGATTAAACCCAATAATGAAGAACTTGTTAACAAAGAAATTTTAAAATGACTAGATGTTGGAATTATATATCGTATTTTAGATAGTGCTTGGGTAAGTCCAATTCACTATGTTTCAAAGAAAGGAGTGACTGTTGAAGAAAATGAGAAAAATGAATTAATACCAATAAGATAAATTACTGGTTGGCGAATTTGTATTGACTACAGAAAATTAAACATGTTCACCAAAAAAGATCACTTTTCTTTACCTTTTATTGACCAAATGTTGGATATATTGGCTAGAAACAAATATTATTGCTTTTTAGATGGATATACAGGTTATCACAAAATTCTACTTGCTCTAGAGGATCAAGAGAAGACAACATTTACAAGTCCATATAGAACATTTGCTTTTCGTAGAATGCCTTTTAGACTATGCAATGCACTTGCANGAACATTTATTTTTGGAGTACAAGGGAGGAAACACTAGAGGATGTCACGGATCCGAAAGAGAACTTCGGTGACTTCCTAAGCTATCCTATTATTTGGTATTAGTTTTGGAGGAGAGATATTTAAGTATTTCATCCTGCCAATTTTTATTAGGATTTACATTTGTGTGAAGCAATCAACACAAATAACTTTGAAGATGTGAGGATTTAGGTCATGACAAATGACAACCTCGGAATCCTAAGGCGAGTTAGGCTTAAAGATGTGAGGATTTAAGTCATGACAAATGACAACCTCGGAATCCTAAGGCGAGTTAGGGCTCGATTGTACAACAGGATTGTACAAAGGCCTAAAAAATATGTTTGAGGATTTATGTTGCACTAGGCAAACAACCTCGAATTCCTATGGCTTGTGTTTAATGTTTGAGGATTTATGTTGCACTAGGCAAACCAACCTTGATATCCTATGGCTTTGTTGTTATATTTGAGGATTTATGTTGCACTAGGCAAACAACCTCGAATTCCTATGGCTTTGTTGTTTAAAGTTAAGGAAGGGATGTATTAGTGTAGATCCTCTTGCTGTTGAAGATGGTCGGGCTGCCCACCTTGTATTAAGGATTTATGTTGCACTAGGCAAACAACCTCGAATTCCTATGGCTTTGTTGTTTTAAAGCTATGGAAGCAATGTATTAGTGTAGATCCTCTTGCTATTGAAGATGGTCGGGCTGCCCACCATGTAAGCTCCAAGCTCCTNTCGTTAGCAACCGTAGGTTACCTCCTCCGAGGGTTCCCGATCTTCCAATAGAGACGTTTTAATTTCTCATTAGCAACCGTAGGTTACCTCCTCCGAGGGTTCCCGATCTTCCAATAGAGACGTTTTAAAACCGTAGGTTACCTCCTCCGAGGGGTTCCCGATCTTCCAATAGAGACATATTAATTTAGTTAACCGTAGGTTACCTCCTCCGAGGGGTTCCCGATCTTCCAATAGAGACATTTTAATTTAGTTAAAATTATAATTTTTGTGATGTTTGTGATTAAGTTTTGAGTTGTCTTATATTTTAAAATGTTGTGAGGTATTTTTGTTTGAAATTTTGTTTGGTTTTGGTTTTGGTTTTGTTTTGTTTTTTAACATGCAAGTGTTTCTTATGCAGTAAGTATAATACAAGCATAAAAAGAAAGTATTAGAAAAGTATAAGAAAGACTGTAAAACTCTGTAAACTAAAAAAAATTGTACCTGACGAGGCTTCTCGTTCCACCACCTGAAACTCAAAATACATGTTAGAGTAATTATGTATGTAGAGCTGGAAAAGTAAAGTTTTGGAAACCTTCCTAACTCTATGTTGTGTATTGGGGTCCTTAAATTTTAAGGATAATATTATTAAGTAAAACATATTAAGTTTAATAGATCCCTAAGGTATTCATCAGGTTAAGAGTAGGGAGCAGGTCCATGCAACCTTCTTAATGTCTGGTAAAAAGGTATTTGGTTCATTTAAACTTTATTATGTTACTTAATAATTCATCCTGATTATCTTGATGCTCAGTGAATATTGATGTCTTGATTATTTTTTAAGAATAGGGCGAATGTCATTTGTCTTTTAATTTGAAGATTATGTTGGTGAAGACCCTAAAGGGGGCAAATTAGTGTATTAGCGATACTTAACCAAATTTTTAGTCCTAATTGGACTTGTGGTGTTTTAAAAGAGTTTGATTATGTTAATTTTTCNAAAAATTTCATGATTTTTTGAATTTTCTGTGATTTATTAAAGTTAATTGAAGTTTTGAGGATTTTAATAAAAATAAAATATTTTACATGTTGAAAAATATGTTTTATATTTTTGGAAAATGAGATTTTAATAAAAATAAAATATTTTACATGTTGAAAAATATATTTTATATTTTTGAAAAATAGACTTTAATAAAAATAAAATATTTTATATGTTGAAAAATATATTTTATATTTTTGAAAAATAGACTTTAATAAAAAATAAAATATTTTATATGTTTAAAAATATGTTTTATATTTTTGGAAAATCTATTATAATAAAAATAAAATATTTTATATTTTGGAAAATATATTTTATTTTTTTGGAAAATCTTTCTGAGGTCATAGAACCCAGAGAAATTTATTTTATATTTTTCTGATTTTTATTTCATTTTTTAGAATTATTTTGGTGAAAANGACATTAGAGGAGAAAATGTGAATTTTCACAATTTAATTTAATTGATATAATTATTTTCATACAAAAATGTGCATTTTCAAGGAAAATTCCAAAAGATAATTAAAATAACTCCTAATCACTTGCAATTTTTATGTATGCTAGCCCTGGACCAGAAAGTCATTTGGCCAAAATTTCATGATTTTTTTGAATTTTCTGTGATTTATTAAGATTAATTGAAGTTTTGGGGACTTTAATAAAAAAAAATATTTCATATGCTGAAAAATATGTTTTATATTTTTGGAAAATCTCTCTGAGGTCATGAAACCTAGAGAAATTTATTTTGTATTTTTCTGATTTTATTTGATTTTTTAGAATTATTTTGGTGAAAATTCTATTTTTAAGCCTTAAAAATCATTTTAAGGTTTAAAAATAGATATCTTTATTTTTAAACCTTGGAAAAATATTCCAATGATTCCTAAGTGTTTAGGAAATAATTTGGAACATTTCCATGAGTTAAATATTTTATGATTTATTATTATTTTTTAATTATTAAAAATAATTAAAAATAACCTAAAAATCAAGTTTTTATTTTAAATATATTTTTATTTTTATTAAATCCCCCTTATATCAGAGAACTAAAAAAACTAAGTTTCATAATTTTTAGAGTTATATTTTAATTTTTAAAAATTATTTAAGTGTTAAATTTGATGATAATCTTTAAAAATCAATTAAAAATATATCAAATGATGTTTTGATTTTTAAAAGTTATTTAAGTGTTCAATTTAATAATGATCTTTAAAAATCAATTAAAAATATTAAATGATTTCATAGTCCTTTGAAATTTTTATGGTGAGTTCTCTGACTCATAAGCCACAGTGGAGAACAAAAATCAAGTGATTTTGATCTCTATGTACTCCAAATTAAATGTTTTAAGCAAATTAGGGTTTGCTCAAAATAGCGATGTTTTGATTCTTAAAAATTATAAAATTATTTTCTAAGACTACTCTAGACATAGGGAACTTACATGAATTTTTGTAGAATTTTCTAAGCCACATACAATTCTCTATAATTATTTAAATAGAAAATGCATAAAAACTTAGAAAATTAAGATCTCTGTCTAGAGATTTCCTATGTCTTTGAAAAAATGCTCAAATTGTGCACCTAGACAGAGGCTACAACATATAAAAATTCTATCTAGAGATCTTCTATGTCTTTGAAAAAATGCTCAAATTGTGCATCTAGACAGAGGCTACAACATATAAAAATTTTGGTCAAGATGATATCTCAACATG
This sequence comes from Phalaenopsis hybrid cultivar, assembly GCA_002079205.1. Taxonomy (NCBI): domain Eukaryota; kingdom Viridiplantae; phylum Streptophyta; class Magnoliopsida; order Asparagales; family Orchidaceae; genus Phalaenopsis; species Phalaenopsis hybrid cultivar. Next base: position 83,682 of record JXCR01119259.1, read on the forward strand.
AATGGAGAATTGAAAAATCCCTAACACTAATTCATTTTTAAAAAATAATTTATCTAATCCAATATGATGGAGAATTGAAAAACCCCTAACCCTAATTCATTTTTTTTAAAAATAATTTATGTATCAAATTAATGTAAAAATAATTCCACATGATTCTCCTCTGTTCACTGAGCAAGAGGGTATTTTTATTTTATTTTTTGTTTGTTTTCTACACAAAGATATGGATTTTTGAAGTTTAATAGTTATTTTCTGAATTTTTTAAATAATTTTCTATGTAAAGATATGAATTTTTGAAGTTTAGGGGCTATTTTCTGAATTTATTAAATACCCTGTTTATTTATTCAAACCGCGGGCTGACTGGATCATCGTATCCGTCGAAAAGCCATGCGGTGCACTTCTATTCGACGCCGCCTTCTGACTCAGCTGACACGCGGCCCGCCGCATCGTTCTGGATGATCATCCGGCTTGATCTCCGTCGTCCATTCAATACACGCGAGGATGGACGACATTCGTTCATCATCCCCGATGGCCTTAACCGAGAGCCGTCCATTTTAAAACCTTAATATCTCTTTCATTTCTTAATGGATTTTGATGATTATTTTTTTTTAAATTGTTCGTCTTGAAGAGACGAACACATCCATATGGTAAACATACTATGAAATTAAGTCATTATAAATGGAGAGCTCGTGAAGGCTCGGGAGAGTAAGCGAGGTTATACCTTTGCTCCGAGAGGTTTAGCCTCAATCAGAGATTCTTCACACCTTCGTTAGGTTCCAAAGAGCTTAAGGATGAAGCCTCTGTCTCTTGTGTGAAGCCTATGTATGATTTCGACCACAGCCGATTTTGGGTGTTGGTTGAGAGCTATGGTAGAGGCTATTTAAGACAGGGAATTGATGGGGGTTTGGCTTCTTTCACTGTTTTGAAGGTGTAAGGCCAATTTAATTGAAGTTTGTTACTGTGTAAGTTGGGATTGAAGTTTGTCCTGGTTTCGGGCAGGAATTCAAACCCAAAATTGGATTTCTATGATGGAATTGGGAGAGGGAAATGGATTGGAATGTACTAAAGGACTCTTAGAGAAGCTCTCTGAGGAATTTGGTAGGCCTTAGTGAAAATTTTTTACCACCCACTATTCATGGCCGTGGGGGGTAGATTTTATAGAAATTGGCCAAGGGGAAGCTTGGCTGGCCAATTGAGGGGTTAGCCCCACTGCTTAGGTGTTAAGCAGAGGAGCTCTCAGCTCAATTTGGGCTGAGGTGGCTTCTTGGCATGAATTTGGGTATTGGCCATGTGGGGGCTCACGGTTTTGGGCTTTATCTTGGGTTAAAGTGGTTAACCAAGGGTTGGATCATGGTTAAAGCTTATAATGAGCAGTAAAAATGGCACCATAGGGTATGGACATGTGGTATGGCAAGTACCTTGATTTAACCCTCTCCTTATCCCTTTAAGAATTTTAAAAAAAAAATTTACCCATGAGATAAATATCAAGCTTAACCATGGGTTGGTGGCTGGCTTTAAACTTAACCTTAGAGTCTAGGATGAGTTATAGTAAGGCTCATTTGACCATACCAAGCTCAATTGGTTTGGATTTGGCCATAAGTCCAAGAAGGTCGAATGACCAAATCTTGTGTTTGAACTAGGTTAGGCATCCCAATTAAATATGGCATTTGGTGTAAGAGACCGTGAGGAACAGCTTTCATGAAGGGTGAAAGTCATTTTGAGGTCAATTAGTTAATCAATTTGGTGGATTTTTTATTTTTGACCCATTTTAAGCATGTTAGGCTAAGTTCGGGTCAAACTTGGGCTAGACATGGGCTAAGTCCAAATTAATTGTTGTGTTTAGTGTAAAAAATCATGATGAATAACTTTCATGAAGGATAAAAGTCATTTTGAAATCAATTTGGTAATGAATTTAATGGATTTTGATGAAATTTGGATTTAGATCCAAATTAGGCATATGTGGCTAATTTGGGTCAAACTTAAGCTAGCTTTGGAATAATCTCAAATTGATTGTTATGTTTGGTCACAAATGACCTCACAAAGGATTTTCAACAAAAATTGGGTGCCAATTTGAGGTTTAAGGCATTCAATTGTTAAGATTTGGGGTGTTAGCCAATATTGGGACTAATCTTGGGAATTTTGGATTTAGGTCAAAATTAAATGGATTTGAGGCTTCACCAAGGCCAATTGATGGTTGATTTTGATGTGTAAGAATGTTGTAAAGATTTTGCAATATTAATTGAGGCCAATTGACTAGGCTATGGGTCAATTGGGTGAGATTAAGTCATATGGTCAAAATTGGGGTTTTGACCCAAATCAAAATTGGGTTCAAATCATGGACGAGGTCATATGGTCAAAATTGGGGTTTTGACCCAAATCAAAATTGGGCTCAAATCATGGACCAGGTCATATGGTCAAAATTGGGGTTTTGACCCAAATCAAAATTGGGCTCAAATCATGGACCAATAATATGGTCAAAATTGGGGTTTTGACCCAAATCAAAATTGGGCTCAAATCATGGACCAATTTGAGCTGGATTTGGTTTATTTTGGTCATATAAAAAGTGAATTTGAGTTTAGTATGGGAATTGGGGTCAATTAAGATCAAATTGATAGACCCTTGGGATGGATTTGAGGAATTTTGGGTCTTTAAAGGGCAGTTTGGGGATTTTGATTAAAGATGGTCAAATTGGTCAAATTGGGTCATGTGGTAGTTAAAAGAAATAAAATTGAGAATATTTGGGATTTATTGGAATTTTCTGAGAATTTTAGGATTTATAGGATTTTGGGTTAAAGAAGGGTCTCAAGGGCAGTTAGGTAATTTAGGGGTGTCTGGGGCAAAAGACCCAAGATGAGCATTTCAAGTAGAATTGGATAGTATCCCCAAGGGCATTTAGGTAATTTGGGGGTGTGTCTGGGGCAAAAGACCTAAGATGAGCATTTCAAGTAGAATTGGATAGATATCCATTCTAAGTGAACCTTGGATCAATGAAATCCCCATTTTGGATCCTTATGTATTGGTCTTAGCCAGAGTATTGTGAGGGTATTGTGTACCTTAGCTCCAAATCAACATCCAGGGTCAATCCTAAGGCCAAGTAGTCCTATAGGAACTCTTCTTGAGTTATCTCATAATGATCTTACCTACTAAGTGCTAGAGGTTATGACCAATATGTGGAACTTCAAGTTGAGTAAAGGGAAAAGTTTTGAGTTTCTAATGGTGAGGTACCTTTTCTAGTTTTCTAAGACTAGTCAATAGTAAAGTCCTATGGCTAGACCTAGGCTATTAAAGAAGTTTCTAGACCTCAAACAAAAGTGAGGTCAACAATTATATAGTAGAACTTCTCATCTAGGTTCAAATTTCTTCTTAACTATCTTCCGATCATGTCATATTTTCATTTTCGCTTTATAGATTTTCGGATTATCATATGCTTCATTTCTAATCTACTTAAGTTTATTGAGTTGCAAAAGCCTTTTCTCACCAAAATCCTTTAATTTAAAATTAAATTCTTTAATAGCCCAAAATGCTTTATGTTCCAATTCTACTCGTAAATGACATAATTTTCCAAAAATCAATCTATATGGAGATATTCCTATAGGGGTTTTATAAGCAATTTTGTATGCTCATAATGTAATATTTATCTAATTAATCTTGGTTCATTTTCTCTTTTCAGATTTTTCTAAAGTGTGTTTAATTTCATGATTCGATATTTCTACTAATCCACTAGTTTGAGGATAATATGTTGTAGAGAATGTATGTATTATATCATATTTCTTGATTAATTTTTTTTATTCTCTTATTCCTAAAATGAGATCCTTCATCAGTAATGATTACTCACGGAATTTCATTTCTTGTAAAAATATTTTTAATTAAAAATTTAGAAACACTCCGAGAGTCACATATAGGCACAACAATAGCTTCAATCCACTTAGACATATAATCAACAATAAGTAACATATATAAATATCTTTCTAGTAATGAAGGCATAAATGGTCCCATAAAGTCTAATCCCCAGACATCAAAAATTTCAACTTCTAATGTGTAATTTAGAGGCATTTTGTTTCTTCTATAAATATTTCCAACTCTTTGACATATATCACATGTTTTAATATATTCATTAACATCTCTAAAAATATTAGGTCAATAAAATCCAGCTTACAAAATTTTATATGCAGTTTTATTTGTTCCAAAATGTCCTCCAAATTCATAATCATGGCATCTTTCAATTATCTGTTGAGTTTCTTCATAAGGCACACATCTTCTAATAATTAGAATCTTTACATTATTTATATAAATATGGGTCATCCCAAAAATAGAAATTTGAATCATATATAAATTTCTTTAATTTATTGTTTATACGCATATGGGTCATCCCAAAAATAGAATTTTCAAATCATAGATAAATTTCTTTAATTGTGGATTCTTGATATGAGGTGGTAGAATGTCACTTATAATATAGTTTACTTTATCTGCATACCACAGTACATCCATTTCATCAGTACTATATAAATGTTCATCAAGAAAATTTTCTAAAACTTCATTTGCAAAATCAGTTAATATTTATATTTCTATTCTAAACAAATGATCAGCTATTTGATTATAATTTACCTTTTTATCTACCATGGTAAAATCAAACTCTTGCAATAGAAGTGTCCATCTAATTAATCTTGGTTTAGCATCTTTTATTTGCATCAAGTATTTCATAGCAGAATGATTTGTATGCACCATACATTTAGTTCCAATTAAATAGGATCTAAATTTATCAAAGGCATAACTGATAGCTAATAACTCTCTTTCAGTAGTAGCATAATTAATTTGAGCTTTTTTTAGAGTTTTACTAGTGTAATATATAACTTTAAAAACTTTGTCGTGCCATTGTCCTAATATAGCCCCAATAGCATAATCACTAGCATCACACATTATTTCAAATGGTTTTTTCCAGTCAGGTGGTACTATTATAGGTGTAGTGATTAATTTTTTCTTTAATAATTCAAATGCTTTTATGTATTCCTCATTAAAATTAAATTTTGTATCTTTTTCTAAAAGTTGGCATAGGGGTTTGGTTATTTTTGGAAAAAAATTTATGTAGCGCCTGTAAAAACCAGCATGTCCTAGAAAACTTCTCACCCCTTTAACGGCTTAGTTATTTTTGAAAATTTTTTTATGTAGCGCCTGTAAAAACCAGCATGTCCTAGAAAACTTCTCACCTCTTTAACATTATTAGAAGGTGGTAATTTTTCTATAACTTGGATTTTTGCAGGATCTACTTCCATGCCTTTTTTAGAAATTTTATGCTCAAGAACAATACCTCCTACAACCATAAATTGACATATTTCCCAATTTAAGATTAGGTTGATTTTTTCACATATCTCCAGAACTTTTTCTAAATTATTAAGAAATAACTCAAATGAAGTCCCAAATATATCAAAATCATCCATAAACACTTCCACTCCATGCTCTATAAAATTGCTAAAAATTGACATCATGCATCTTTGAAATGTTGCAGATGCATTGCATAGTCCAAAAGGCATTATACGAAAAGCAAATGTTCCATATGGGAGCAATTAGAATTTGGTGATAGCTGGTATATCCATCTGAAAAGCAATAGTATTTACTAGCCAATCTATCCAACATTTGATCTAGAAAGGGCAAAGGAAAGTGATCTTTTATGGTTGTCATATTTAGTTTCCTATAATCAATACAAATTCGGTAACAGTTACTTGTCTTATTGGTATTAATTCATTTTTTCTTATTTTCTTCAACAATCACTCCTCCTTTCTTTGGAACACAGTGAATTGGGCTTACCCAAGCACTATCTAAAATAGGATATATAATTTCAGCATCTAACCACTTTAAAATCTCTTTTTTAACAACTTCTTTCATTACTGGGTTTAATCTTCTCTAAGGATCCACTTTAGGTTCATACTGTTCATTTAATAAAATTCTATGCATACAAATTGAAGGACTAATTCTTTTAATATCTGTTAAAGTCCATCCAAAAGTTTTTTTATACTTTTTCAACATCTATATCAACTTTTGTTCCTGAATTTCAGTTAACTCGGAAGATATAATAATAGGCAATGTAGATGACTCTCCTAAAAATACATAATTTAAATGGGTAGGTAATATCTTCAATTCAAGTTTAGGTGGTTTAATACTTGAAGGAATAAGATTTTTACTATCATTTTCCAGCAAGTCTAATGCTTCAAATTTGCTATGAATATAATCTAAATCTTCTTCTTTTACTTCATTTTCAGTATCAAAAATTTCTCCTTGCTTTAATTTATCTTTGAATTCATTCTTAAACTACTCATCACTTAGATAATCAGCTACTTTCATCCTGAAACATTCATTATCTTTTTCTAATGCGAGATATTTCATAGCTTTTTCTATATTAAATTTTACTTCTTGATCATTAAGTCTCATCATTAATTCTCCTTTTTGCACCTCAATTATAGCTCTCCCTGTTGCAAGAAATAGTCTCCCTAAAATAATGGAAATCTCTTTATCTTCCCCCATATCCAATATTATAAAGTCTACAAGGAAAATAAATTTATCCACTTTTACTAGCACATCTTCTATAACTCCTTTTAGATAAGTTATTGGCTAACTGAAGAGTTATTGTAGTAGGAGAAATTTCTCCAAAATCTAAACATTTAAAAATTTATAAAGGCATAAGATTGATACTCGCTTCTAAATCACATAAAGCTTTTTTGTAAAGTTTTCTCCAACTGCACAAGGTATAGTAAAACTACTAGGATCTTTTAATTTTTCGGGAAGCTTTTTCTGAACAATAGCACTACACTCTTCACTAAGTGCAACGGTCTCATGATCTATAAACTTCCTTTTCTTGTTTAATTCTTCATAAATTTAAAATAACTTGGCATTTGTTCTAAATCTTCAACAAAAAAATATTTTTCGTTAACTTCCTAAGGATTTCCAAAAATTTTGTAAATTGTTTATCTTTATTCTTCTGTTTTAGTCTTTGAGGAAAATGATGTAATGGTTTTTCTACAGGACTCTTCTATTAATAGACATTTCTTCAATTAAAGAATATGCTTCATCAAAAGGTTTTGACATTAATGAGCCACCCGCGACAGCATCTATAATAGATCTCAGTGATTCTACTAATCCATTATAAAATGTTTGATTTATTAACTAATATGGTAAAGCATGATGTGGACATTTCCTAAGAAGATCTTAAAATCTTTTCCATGCTTCATATATCGATTTCACTTCAAACTGACAAAAAGATGTAATATTATTTCTAAACTTAGCGGTTTTCAAGGGTGGAAAATATTTAGCCAAGAATTTTTGTGATAGTTCTCCCCAAGTTTTAATAGATTCAGGTGCTAACAAATTTAACCAAGCCTTGGCTTTATCCCTTAATGAAAAAGGAAAAAGTCTAAGCCTAACAGCATCATNTTCATTTATTGGATTATCTAAGTTATTCGTCATTTCTTAAAAAAATTTTATTTCTCTTTATTGTTTTCAATTTTTTTCTAATAGTATGTTCTAATTCTGAATCGTAAGGTACTAAACCTTCAAATCCAATATTTTGCATAAACAAATAAAGCAAGCAAAATAAAACACTCTAATAAAAAAATATTTCTTGTTAGATTTTGGATTTTTAATTTTTTTTATTTTTAATAATATTATTTTTATGATATATATATTATCTCTAAATTTCCTAATTTATCAAAACTATTTAATTCAACTGTTACCTTCCTCACGCAACGACGCAAAAAACTTGTTCCGACTTTTTGTTGCGATATATTGTGTAAAATTTATTTAAATAAAATCAATTAATATTTGAATTCTATGCAAATATACATATCGTTATCAAGTAATAATAGACTTTCTATTTAAGCCCCAAATATCGATCCTACGGGGAAGGTTTAAATTGGAAATGACAAATTTGTTAGGAAATTCACAGAAAGTCAATTGAAATCATTGTCACTAATTTCAATTGTTGAGATGTAATCAAAATTAAATTTCTAAACTATTATCAGATCAAATATACTAATTTCCATTGTTGAGATGTAATCAAAATTAAATTTCTAAACTATTATCAGATCAAATATGCAAAATTTTAGTAAATACTAATCTATTAACTATTTTAAACTATTATCAAATCAAATATACAAAATTTAAAATAGTAAATACTAATCTATTAACTATGTTTATGTAACGGAGATTCTTATGTGAAAAAGCATCCTTCTCACTACAATGAGGCTATGGTAAAATGAGATGAGATAAATGTTCATAATATGTATTGTTCCGTCCCACTACAATGAGGCTATGGTAAAATGAGATGAGATAAATGTTTATAATATGTATTGTGCGCCAAATAGGAGCAATTTTAATTCTCTACCCAGATATAATGCATAAAAAATCATTCGCTAATCTCAGTGTTTAGTCCCTAAATCCATGGCTAAGCTAGGAGGATATCGGCTCCCACTTTAGAGCTCCCACTTCCCTTCATCTAAAGACTAGCTCTCGCTTCAATTTTTAAACACTAAGACTAAATTGAAGATTTTAGTCTGTCACCCTAAAGGTTCTTCAATTCTACACCTAACAAAGAATATTTCCCTATTTATTTGCACTTAATTCCATAAATAATGTTCTCCTTCATGGAATCAAATGTGATCCTTACTCTATTGTAGAACTCATACTCCATTTCCCAGGATCATATGTTTCACAACACATTTTAACAATTCAATTTATCAGATCAAAAAGTAAATTAAGTTTAGAGTTAAAAAATCATCACAATTTATTTTGCAATTTAATATTGGCACATTCATATTATCTCTTCATTTCACCATATCTCAGAGTAGGGAGAAAGATAGAGGGAACTACTCAGACTTCATGAGAAAGAAATAACAAAACACAAATTTCATATATAAAAGAAAGTTCATACAACACTGATAAACAAAAAATACTTATCTGAAAACTCTTTCTCAAAGCAAATCCTTTGTAGCCTTTCTTAGAATTGCAGGAAGAAGATATCTCTCACTTTTCTCCTTCTCCAACACTCTTACAAAAAGTTTCACACTAAGTCTTATCAAAAAAAACTCTAAACTATGAAAACAAAATCACTGATTGGCTTCAATATGGAATTGGAATGGAATGATGTGGCGCAAAAAATAAAAGTAGAGGAGTGAAAAATGTAGAGGAGCACTTTTTCTGATGAAATTTGGCCCCAAATAGAGCCCAAGGTCGGTTCTCCAAGAGGTGCCTCCAAACAATCTTGAAAAAATCATCTAAATATATCAAACCTTCTAGAAACAAGGTCTACACCGCCTTTGGCGCCGTCGGCGTTGGTCTGGCGCCGCCAGTGCTGAGTAAAAAATCTCTGCGTTAATTTGTTCTGCTTCGTCGGTGCTGCCGGCGCTGAGCATTTCTTCAAAAACATCATTTTGACTCCAAATTTCATCATTTTTGCTTTCTTTTTGCTTTAAGCCCTAAAAATCAATAACGTACAAAACATCAAAATACCTTCCATTAAAGTGCAATATCATAAAAAATATGTACATTAAATATGGGTCTAAAAATGCATATATTTTTGGTGTATCAACCAACAACCTAGAAAAGCAAGGGCGGCTTCTCACTAAGTGTTGGCGAATTGTAGTGTCGATCATGCACTCTCATGAAGTCATCAGGCCAGCAAAAGTACTATTCTGTTATCTCGCCTTTTAGCACTAGATTTCTTTTGCATCATTTCTCTTATCCCCAATCCTTCTATCTTATAAGCCAACTCGATGATCCATAAAAACCTCATTAATTAGAACATTTTTAAGGTTTTGCACTATGTTGGTCTATGTAATTCTTAAGATGGATTAAGATGACTTTTATGAACATGTTTTTATTTGAATAGTAAAGTGTTATGTTTTAGTAGATGATTTTGCTCAACAAATCATAGTAAATCCAAGTGTCCTCTGAAATGTTCAAGAGCTTGCAAGCATGTATAGAACATGGTTCTAAACAACCCTAGAATCTCTTATATCATTCCAAGTTCATTTCGCCTTCAAATATTATTAAGTTAATTAATTAATTTGGATTAATAAGTATTGAAGGTATTTTGATGTTCCAAGTTGTTTTTTGTCTATCTTCACTTCTTATGTTTCTTGGGTGAAGGCTTTATTCAATCTACAATTTCACAATCAGAGTTATACTAATTGAGTTGACAAGGGTATATATGTAAATATTGGGAAGCTTTACAATTTTACCCATAGTTAAGCTTGTGCTTTTAGTACGTTATGGTATTTCCTCATTAATTCCTTTCTTAACAAAACACATGTTGCTCCCTAATAATCTTTAAGTTAGGCTTAACTTACTACGAAATTCTTACTGTTTTGGATGTAAACTTGTAATTTTAGTGTTTGTTTTTTTTTTGAAATACATTTGCTCTTATTAAGAGGATTATGGAATTATCTCCAACTAATGATGAGGTTTAAATTAATGAACTAAGGAACTCCCAATCCATACCCCTTTTTCATTAATCATTCAAACCTTACATCTTGTTGCTCCAAACAATTTGCATATTTACATTTTTAACACTTTTGGTGAACCCTAATGAGTTGGTTCTAACTTAGCCATCCCTTAATATTTCAAAAGCTTTAGAAATCTCATCATTATAGATTTTAATCCTTCTCCCCTTAGATTTACCCAAAAAATTATTTAACTAGGGTTTAAATTGTAGGTTCTATATTTGTAAATATACTACTAGGGTGGACACCCTATAACTCTTTCACCATTACTCTAATTGATATGAAATTTCACCACCACTTACCCAAGGGTTAATGAACACATTAAAAGTAAATTTAAATTTTACTAATGTTAATTTATTTTTTTTAAATTATTTAGATCAATAATTATGAAATCATAAGAACATTACATTTAGATATTTAAAATACACTCCTGTCTTTGAAATTTTATGGGGACATCTTAAAGTTATTGTCCTTAATTAGAGAGAATTTTGTGACATTTTGAATTATATTTAAATTTTCATATTTTTTAATTATTGTTAATAAAAAGTACTGAATAGTTAAAGTTTTTTAACTTTAAATCTCATTTTTTTTGTAGTGCTTCACACCTTGCTTAACCTACCAAACTTTATCTTATGTTTTTCTAATTTTTAATTTATTTTTAATAATTATTTTAAAAGAACAGAGTTAAATTCCATAGAAAATTAGAGTTTTTAATGTTGGAGGTGTCATCTAACCTTGAAAAAATCAGAAAACATCTCTAAACACATGAGTAACAAGCCCCTAAAATTTCATGTTATGATGATTAATATTTAATTTTTTTTATGATTAAAATGCTCTTTGAAGTATTAAATTATTAAAGATTAAATATAACATAATTATTTTTATTTTAAATTTCACTAAATTTTCCTCTGTTTACTTAGTTCAGAGGTAATTTTTTTTTTTTTGGATTTTCTTCATTAAGTAATCATTATTTATAGCTTTATTTAATTTTCTGTATTATTTCCTATTTATCTGCTTAACCCAGTCAGCGTTGATTGGATCCTCAGTGTCTCTTAAAGCTCATGCATCGCTCCTAGGTTGGTTGCTCTTTCCATGTAGATGCCTCGTCACCCCACGGTATGTAGTCTTGAGTCGCATCGTTTGGCTATCCAAACAAATATATGTCATTCACTCTGATTACACAGAAGTGGACAACATTCATTCATTATCCCTGTGGGCCTATAGCTCAAGAACTGTCCACACTCCAAGATTAAAATCTCACTCGATTCTTAATCAATCGCATGGTTTGTTTCTAAAGCTTCATCTCAATGAGATGAGCACATCTATACGACTAACTGGGCATGGAGTGTTGATTCTCTTCACAAAAGCTCAAATAGAGGAAAAATTTAAATCCTCGAGTCTATACGTTTGCCAAGAGGTGAGACCTCAATTGGATCAGTTGAAGCTTCGCCTTGGTGCCACGAACCTCCTTATTTTGATTTGAGTTGTGGTTGAGCCTAGGGTTGACTTTGACCAAAAGATGATTTAGGCTTTGTCTAGCACTAGTTTAGAGGCTACAGAAGAGAAGAACTTAGATTGAGGAAGTGTTTTTGGAGTGTGTGGAAGCTTTTAAAACAATCAATTTAGGGATTTGTTGAGTTTATAACCGAAAAAGTCCTGGATTTTAGTGGGGAAATTAGAGTTTTATGGGTGGTTTGAGAGCTTAGAAATGATGAGGATGAGTTTTGTGTGAGTGTAGAATTGACTTGGAAACAATTTAGCAGGGCTTCGCCAAGGTTTATGCATGTTATTCATTTTACTTGTAGAGGGGGGATCAATTTCTAAGCTTTATCATAGGGCTTTAATTAGCCAGAGTTTGTGGTACTGAGAGTCGCTTCAGTGCAGCTAATACAAATTTAATGATCCAATGGGGGTAAGCAACATTGTATGGGCTCAATTTTTAGTTTCCCCCTTTTGGTGGCTCTCAGTTTTAGGCTTACAATGGCCATGGTAGGCTGGTGGAGCTTAGGTGGTCGTTATCTGACTGTGGGAGGTCAGTGGTGAGTAGTGGTGAGGCCAATTGGGTTGAAGCGTGGGTAGTGTGTTTGATTTAAAAGTAATTGAGGGAGATCATTTTGGGTTAACCTTGGGTTCAAGCCATGTAAATGGGCTTGGCTCACTCCCCATGGTGGATGGACCTGATGGTTAGCATGGTGGCTTAGATGGTCAAGTCATAATCATGAGGATGAGGGCGTATTCATGAGTTTAGGTGAATCATGTCAGTGCCTAAGTATTTTATGGGGAATCTTGAACGAGGCTCCTCTTTTAGCCATAACTTGTATGGTGGCTCACATGTGGCTCATGCATGGCTCTTTTGCTTCTCTATAGCTTAGGTGAAGCCACGTAGCTTACCGAAGGCAGTTGCATGACCTACATGGCTTACATTAAAGAGGTGTGGGTCACTTTTTAGCTTTTAAATTATTTTTCATGGTTCCACTTTTGTTCATTTTAATCATATCATTTTAAACATTAGGCTTATTAAAATTCAATTGGATGAGGGGAGGGGTTGATTTAGTCATATTAGCTTTTTCATTTGTGATTTGTGCTTGGTTTTGGTAGATTGGTTTTGGGATTGATTGTGTTCATGGGGTCTTAAATTTTTCATGATGAGATTGGAGTGAGATTTTAACTTGATGATGAATTTGGATGGACTTAGTGGATTTGGTATGTACTTGGTGAGTTCGGGTGGATTTGGATAGATTTTATGAGTTTTGTGGATTTAGGTGGACTTGTTAAGTTTGTTGGATTTTTATATTTTTGGTTTTGAGTTTAATGAGGGATTTTATATGAGTGGGGTAGTGTCATGTGTGAATGTGGTGGTGATGAGGGAGAGTTATATATGGTGGTGATGTGTTGGGATGTGAATTATGGTGGTGATGTGTGTGGGTGTGAATTGTGATGGTGATGTGTGGGGGTATGAATTGTAGTGGTGGTGAGTGGGGTTGTGAATTGTGGTGGTGATGTGTGGGGTGTTTGAATTGTTGTAGTTATGTGTGGGGGTGCGAATTGTGGTGTTGGTGATGGTCACATGTATGTGTGTGTGAGCATCCTTATTATTTAGTGGGTTTCCTTAATACAATTCCAATTTCTGTAGGGACTCAACTTGAGCTTCAATGTGTTGTTCTTAGTCAACTAAACCAAGTGTTGAGAATTTAGAACCACACACATGATGCTACAAGGAGCCATTTGGTGGTTTGAGTTCTTAATTGGTGTAAGTCCCAATGCTAGTTCTCTAGGAGAGTTGGTAGAGAAGTTCTATGGCTCGATTCTAGGCTCTAGAGAGGGAAACCAACCTCACAAAAAATGAAATCAACAAATGGACCCATAATAGATGTGGTGTGCTAAACATGCATGCCTCGCATTTTTTTTTTTGACTAAAGCTATCAATGGAACCCAAAAGGAATATATAAAGAAAGACAAACTATAGGTTGAATCAGATTCGAGATTAAACCTGAGTTTAAAATGTTAGAACTCTCGATGGGGATTTGTTAGTTGTGACAAATAGATTTGATGTAGCCATTAGTTTATGTTTGATTGACTGAGCAGCCAAATCGAGTAGGAAAGCAGGAAACTTATATCCAACTCAATAGCTGATCGAAGAAATGTCTGCTACATTGGGAATGAAAGCATGGGGACTTACATCCATCCCAATAGGTAGTGATTAAATCGGAAACCTTACTTTATTTAAGGTGATCTTATACCTATCCCATGAATATTGATGATTCTGAAGTGCAGAATTTATTACATTAGGAAAGAAAAACCTTGAATCTGTTTAAGGAGGGCTTACATCCATTCCTAAGTTGTAATGAGGGCATAAAAAACCTTACTCTATTTAAGGTGGCCTTACTCCTATTTTAAGAATTTAGATGATTGTGAAGTGCGAAATTTGTTACATTAAAAATATAAAACCTTGAATCCATTTAAGGGGGCCGTACATCCAGTTCTAAGTGGTAACGACGACATCAGAACCTTATTCCATTTAAGGTAATCTTACCCTTTCCCAAAAATTATGATGATTGTGAAGTGTATAATTTGTTTCATTAGGAAAATATAAGCTTGCATTCATTTAAGGGGGCCTTACATCCAGTCCTAATTGGTAACAAGGGCACCAAAAACCTTACTCCATTTAAGGTGTTCTTACTCTTATTCCATGAATTATGATGATTGTGAAGTACAAAATGTGTTACATTAAGAAAGGATAACCTTAAATCAATTTAAGGGGGCCTTTCTTCTAGTGTTAAGCAGTAACGAGGGCATCAGAAACCTTAATCCATTTAAGGTAGTCATACTAATGTAAAGTGCAAAATTTTATGGAATTGTAGAAGTTGTGAAAGTTTGTGGATGTTTATAAAAATTGTGGAATTTGTAAAATTTATGGAATTTATGAAATTTTTGGAATTTTTTAATGTTATGGGAAATTTATGGGACTCACAAAAGTTAGTGGAAATTTGTGGAAAGTTTGATCTTGAATTTTAATCATCTTCAATTCTTTTATTCCCTTTTTTCCACTTTTTTATTTGGGGAAATTTCCTTGGAGTATTTAGTTTTATTGTCATTTTTTGTCGTTTAGCATATTCATTATTATTTTTATTTGTATCATTCTTTGTTTATCAAAGAATTTTAGAACTAAGACAAGCTCAGTCCAACAGCTTCAAATCAAATGCACAAAATGGTAACTTCAAAACATGTNTTCAGAAGTGTAGGACTGATCTTAAAGTAAGAATTGAAATTATTGGATCAATTCTTGATGGATGTGAATTAGAAATATCGGACTGATTCGAAGTGAAAATTATCCGATCAATTTGGAAAAAGCATAAATCAGAAGTATCGAACTGATTTAATGTGAAAATTGAAATTATTAGATCAATTTTTTTTAAAAGTTATGAATCAGAAGTATCGAACTGATTCGATGTGAAGATTGAAATTATCACATCAATTTTTGAAAAGTTATGAATCAGAAGTATCAAACTGATTCGATGAGAAAATTGAAATTATTGGATCAATTTTTGAAAAGTTATGAATCAGAAGTATCGAAATGATTCGATGAGAAAATTGAAATTATTGGATCAATTTTTGAAAAGTTATGAATCAGAAGTATCAAACTGATTCGATGAGAAAATTGAAATTATTGGATCAATTTTTGAAAAGTTATGAATCAGAAGTATCGAACTGATTCGATGTGAAAATTGAAATTATCG
>JXCR01119259.1:127011-157424 GCA_002079205.1 Phalaenopsis hybrid cultivar
ATATATAGTAAACTTAAGTAAAAAAATTTCAATAATAAAGGTTAATTTTAGAGATTAAGGTATTTGGTATAAAAGAAAAATAGTATGTTTTTCTATTTTAAGTAAGGAAAATTATATTTTTTAAATATTAAAATTCTTAAAGGTTCATGTAAGAAGAAAGTAATTAAATTTTATGAAATCTTTAAGCTAATATAAGTTTGTTAAGTGAGGAAATGTGACAAGTTTTTGACTTTAAGAAGAAGATAGTAAAGTTCAAAATCATTAAAGGCTTGAGGAGATGCCTAATTAAAAATTGGCTTCACTTGAATCAATTTAAAAAAGAAGGCTTGCTACATTTTATAAACTTTTATTTGAGTATTAGTTTATTTACTAGTAAAGTTTTATGAAGCTTTTTTTCATGTGAATACTTTAAGTGACTTTTGGTTGAGGCCTAGTTTTCCCTCTTTAATAGCCTAGGGTCTAGCAATAGGACATTATTGTTGACTATTCCTAGAGGACTAGAAAGGAACCCTCACCAATAGAAATTCTAAACTCTTCTTTACTCAACTTGAAGTTCCACATATTGGTCTTAACTTCTAGAACTTATTAGGTGGGGTCAATATAGGGGAGCTTAAGGAGAGCTTCCATAGGATTGCTTGGCCTTTGTCATCCCTCTGGTGGTGTGGCCTTGGTTTCTCTCACTCACACACTTGCACATTACACTTCCACTCACTACCTTAAGCCTAGGCCTACCTAGCTTTGACCCCTTAACCCTTTGGGAGACTCATGTAGATTGTCCCCTAGACCCACTAGCCCTAGGCTAGGGTCTAGCTAAGACAAGAACATGGAGGACCGAAAGTAGAGGATTTTATTGGTTCATAGCTCATATCGTGTGGTTGGCACCTCACTTTCACCAAAATACGAAGCTTAGCCTTTTACCTCCAAATCTACCCAATTTACCAAACTACCCTTTAAACTCCAAAAAAACCCAATTTCACCCAAAATACTTAAATTTGTTCAAAAATCATCTCAAACCATTTTAAAGCACCCAAAATTCCCAAAACCTCCCAAAATTACCAAAATACCCTCTCAAATTGCCAAAATTACCAAAATACCTTTGGTGGCCCAAACTTTCCCAAAACCTTCAAAATTTCAAATGTCTCAAAAACAATTTGGACCCTTCAATTGAACTTAATTTGACCCGTTTTGACCAAAAGCCCCAAATTACCTTTAAAGACCCAATTACCTCAATTCACTCCAAATGTCCACCAATTTGATCCCAATTTTCTCCAATTTTAATTCTAAACTCAACTTCATCATGAACAAACTCAATTAAAATCAAATCCAAGCCCAATTGATCCACATTGGAACCCAATTTTAGCCCAAGTCAAAAATCCCCAATTTGAACCAAAATTAAAATCTCACCCAATTGAACATCTATCCAATTTCCTCAATTTTGCATCATAAACTCTTCTAAACACTTCCACATACCAAATTAAACCTTCAATTGGCCTTGGTCAAGCCCCAATTTTACTCAAAACCAACTTGGACCAAACCCCCCAATTTTACCCAAATCTAGCCATGCTTTAAGTATAAAAAAATTGAATGTGCAAATCCCAAAATTGACACCCAATTAATGTTGAGATCTCTCAAAACATCCCTCTAGACTATTTTGAACTCTCAATTTAGACTTGGCTCAGCTCTAGCCTAACCTAAACCCAAGTCCAACCCAACATCCTTAAATTGGTCAAATGCTCAAAATCCTTAAAATTGACGCATCAAATCAATTTAAAATCACTCCAAATCTTTTCTAAACGCTTTATGACAATCATCTACACCAAGATGTTCAATCAATTGAGTCCATTTTCATGGCTAGCCTAACCAAACCCAACTTTAAGCCAATTTAACCCAAATTGAACCCATGCACCAAAATTAGCCAAGCCATGCCAAATTGATCAAGCCAAAGATTCTATAGCCAACTTCTAGACCCTAGTGACTAGGCTAGAATCACCTAGCCTACCCTAGAGGAGCTATGTAATTTAAGGGATTTCACCCATATTTGGCCTAAAATTGAAATATCTTTGCCATCAATGCTTACCCTTGTGAGTTAATCATAATCAGCCACCCCCTGAGCTCCCTGAGCCAGGAAATGATTGAACGCTGGCCAACCACCACCTCAGCCACTCAAAAAAGTCGCCCTAAAGGAGCCCCAAATGGTAAAAATCCAATATTTGAACTCCCTGACTTGGCTCACTCTAATTGGATTCTTGTGCCTTTCTTCCCTCCACCTTAGAAAGCATTAGCACCCATCAAACCCCCCTGAGCTCCACCAGGCAGCCATGGATTTAAATTCACCTCTCCATGGAAAAAAGTGAAGAGAGCTAGAACCTTTGGGAAACTCTGCTACAATCTCACGAGAGCCTCTCCAAACTTTCTTCGGCTCAATCGCTTCACTCTCAGCCACTCACAACCACCCCACAAAGCCAATTTCTTCACTGAAATTTGCCCCAAAATCAGGACAGATTTCCCCATTCCCCCACAATCCACCAAAGTTCAATTAAATGTGCCCACACCATCACCAGAGTGAGAGGGGTTGATTCCCCATAAAAGCCCCATCAGAGGGAGCCCCTATCTTAGACTTTGATCAACACCTGAATTCGAGCTTGATTGAACTCATAACTAGACAATTCACCAGGGCCTAAGACTTCATCTGGATTTTTGTTGGACCCAATCAAAGCTTTCACAGCCATTTTATTGAGGCTTCCCCTCTTAGACAAAAATATTGAGCCTAAACTTTAAACCGATCTTATTTGTATTCTTCATGTGTAATGGATTGATTTCATGCGTGATTAACCATATGGATAGACACATTTTGAGTAGATGAAGGTTTAGAAACCAAATGCGTGCAATTTGGTTGAGTCTAGATGAAGATCTTAAGGTTTTAATGTGAACAGTTCTTGGGTTTGGACACTTGGGGATGATGAGGGAGAGCTATTTAATCGCGTGTTTATTTCAAGGACGGTCATGATGGAGCTAGAGGAGGAGATGATACGCAAACTACGGGACACATGGCACTGAGGTGGCTGGTGGAGTCAAATGGTGAAACACTGCGTGTAAAGCTCGACGCACCATAGGCTGAGGTGGCGCCGCGGTGGATAAATAGAAAAATTAGGATTTTCAGATTTATTTAAATGACAAAAACTTTAAAAATTCATATCCATTCATAGAAAAATCATAAAAATAAATTAAAAAAACCCTCTTGCTCATTGAACAGAGGAGAATAATGTGGATGAAAAATAAAATCTATTTGATAACTTTATGATTTTTAATGAATCAAATACCCTCTTTTATATTTTAATTCATTATGATCAAGCATTTCTCACCATGGCTTGAGATTTTTAGGGTTCATTCCTTATGACAGGGGTTATGTTATCTGATTTTTTCAAGGTTAGTGAGCATCTCTGTGCTTCTAACTCTAATTTTAGAGATAAGATGGCTATTTTAGCTTAATTTAATTATATAAATTAAAAAACGACTTGAAAAATTATGGATTAAATTTTAGTAGGTTTCTTGTGGCCAGAGAAGTCTAGGAAAAATATTATGAGAATTTGAATATTTCTTTAAATTTCTAAATTTGATTAAATGTATATATCTTGTATTAATTAATTTAAATTAAATATAAGTAAAAAATCAGCATAATTAATTCCACATTGTGCATAAAAATCATATTAACTCACTTTAAAAATTTGAAAGTTATTTGATTAAGTTTAAGCACTAAAGTTGATTTTCTAAGAAATATTATATTTTTACACAAAAATAATTATGTTAAATTATATACACTTAGGAAAATTGTGAAAAGTGATTTTCTGAGTTCCTTGTGATCAGGAGCACTTAAGAAAAATAAAAGTAATTTTTTATAAAATTTTTGATTTTTGAGCTTTATTTTGAATTAAAAATTTTTAAAACTACTTAAAAAATTTTTAAAAATACAAAAATAATTAGAAATGTTCCTAATGGTCTACTGATCACTTAGGAGTCATTAAAATCTTTTTCATAATTTTTCTAAGTAAATATAACCTTTTTTCTAAAAAAAGTCCTTAAAATGAATTTTCCATAGTTTTCTCATTAAAATAATTGTAATAAATAAATTAAAAATCATAAAAATATTAAATTTATTTCTCTGAATTCTTTGAACTTAGAGGGGTTTAATAAAAATTTAAAAATAATTTTTGTAAACAAAACATATGTTCCATTCAAATTAAATAAGAAAATCATTAAATAATTGTAAAATAATGATTAAAATTTAATTCAAAAAAAAATCATAGCATTTTGCCTAAGTGTTTTCTATGACCTAAGGAAACCTCTAATACTTTTCTCCTAAACCATAAACTTTATTTGGATTGCTTAAATAGATTAATTTTGAAAATCCTATTTTCTAAGTTAAAATAATTATTTAAATTAAATATAAATTGAAAAAAAACCACATTTTTCTCCTCTGATGTTTTAATTACTCTATGGGTAGTTTATTCTAAAATCTCTTAAGCCATTTAAATGGTGCTTCATGAGTTATGAGGTGAAGAGCCCGAAGGGTAAAGTGGTCATTTTTGGACTTTGGTTCCTTAATTAAAATTTAGGATTGAGCAAAGGGAATATGAGCAATTTTGATCATAATAAATATGCCTGGATGATTGAAATGTAATTGGTAAAAAGGTAGAAACCATTCCCATGATAAGAATAAAATTACAACTTGTTAAATTATCATAACTTTGAAGTTGATCAAAATCAAATGATTCTTAAGTGATGGGCTTAAACTAAGGAGATGATGTTTTACTTATGATCAAGTCCACAACTAATGATGATCTGACTTCTTTTAATCAGAGTCCATATCACTTAAATTAAAAATTCTAAACCTTTGCTAATCTTTTTCCCATTACATTCATTAAGGGGCTTGGTAGTGATCCGGCTTGATATTAAAACTTGTTTGATGGAAATTAGAAGATAATGTTGTTGATGATTAACACTATCAAGCCCAACCTTAGTGGTGGGTATCAGACCTTTAATGATTGAAACTTGCGTTAGGAGCATTCACTTACATAACTTTTAAGTGAAATATCAACTAACCAATTGAGTATCTAGTCCTCGAGACAATTAAAATGTCAAAGTTTACCAAGTAATGGGGTAATTTTAATTTAACCTGGGATGATTTGTAGAACAATATGATAAGTTCAAAATGAACTCAAATATCTCAATGGACCTTTAGAGCAATTCAGGGTCATTCCCCAAACACTCTTTAATCCCTTGAATAATTTGGAGGACAAATTAAACTTGCTATATTTTGTTCTAAAATCATGCATTAAGATCTTTAAGGACTCAATAAATCATAGTTAAGAGTTTGTTAGATACACTTTCATCTACTCTTGTAATTTATTTAAATTTTTGTAAGATTATATACATATTACAAAAGACTAACATTTTAGCTGGAATGTTGATACACCTAAAATATATAATGCTTTTAGACACATTTTTATACCAATTTTTGAGAAATTGCGCCTTAATGGAAGGTATTTTTATGTTTTTCTTGCAGATACAAGTGAAAATGAACAAAATACTTAAGGGAGTGAAAAATGATCAAATTTGGAGCAAAAATATGAAAAATTGTGCAAAAGAGTTTTGGCGGCTAAGCACCAGATCCGGCGCTTAAGCGCCGATTAAACAGAGAAGGCCGCGCCTAAGCACCGAGACCCCACGCTTAAGTGCCAGTGGCAGTTACGAGATGAGTAAAATTGGTTTTCATGAATTTCAAAGAGGTTTTTGAGGCACCCATTGGCTTAATAGGTGATTGTAACCACCATGGACAAAAATTATCATGAAAAGGACGCATCTCTTGGCAAATACATTGAATCAAGACACATTTTGAAGAGATCCCAAGGCACCTCTTGGAAAATTATAAAAGAAAGAAGAGAGGACTTAGAAAAGTGTCCTGAAAATATTTGCAAGTTTTGAAAGTTCTTCTCTGGGAGTTAATTCGGAGAGATTTTTAGGAACCAATTTTTACTTACTTTATTCTTTTTGTTATTTTGTTTTGAGTGATTGTAAAAGAGAAGAGATTCAAAGGAACTTCAAGAGTTTGACAGAGGACTTAAGATAAGTTTTTTATCTTTTTGTTTTAGACTACTTTTCATTTTAATCGAGACTTGTTATTGGTTTGACAATGATTTCTTCTTTTAAACTAAAGTGTGGTTTTGTTTTCTCNTATACCTTTGAATTAACTGGAGCTATTTTAAATTGTTCTTAAATCGTGCTACTATGTTTAGTAGACTAAAATATGGATATCTGGAAGTTAAATTTTTTACCATAAGTCATTTTTTATGTAGTAGAGGAATTAATTGAGGACAAGTAACATGTAAGTTTTGGGGATTTCAGTACACCAAAAATATATGTATTTTTAGACTCATATTTTATACTTATTTTTTGTGATATTACACTTTAATGGAAGGTATTTTTATTTTCTATTGCATGTTGTTGATTTTTAGGACTTGAAGTATTAAGAAAGCACAAAAGATGAAATTTTGAGTCAAAATGACATTTTTAAAGAAAAACTCAGCGCCCACAGCACTAGAAGCAGCGCCCACGACACAGACTTATAGAACGATTGATGAATTTTACTCAACGTCGACGACACTAGAAGTAGTGTTGACGGCGCTAAAAGTATCGCCATTGATAGAGAGCATATAACTAAATACAAACCACTGGCGCCAAAATTGGCGCTGACGGCGCCAATGTCAGTTCAGACCCTGCTTCTAAAAGATTCGACAACTTTGGATGCTTTTTGAAGGGTTTTTGGATGCTCCTTTTGGAGAATCGACACTAGGCTCTATTGGGGCAAAAATTAATCAGAAAAGGCAATCCTCTTCATTCCTCCTTGCTCATTTTTGCCACACCTCGCCTCCATACACTTTTTCCATCTTCATTCCACTACCATTCAAGAGTCTATTAGTGATTTTTCCTTAAGAGTTTAGAGTTTTTGTGCTGAGATTAAGTGTTAATTCTTCTCTGAGAGTGTTGGAGAAGGAGAAAAGTGGTAGATTTCTTCTTCCTACATTTCCTAGGAGAGGCTACAAAGGATTTGCTTTGAGAAAGAGTTTCATATAAGTGTTGTTTGTTTATTAGTGTTGTATGAAGTTTATTTTATGTATGAAATTTGTATTTTGTTCTATCTTTCTCATTAAGTATGACTAGTTTTTTTTATGTATGAAATTTGTTTATTAGTTTATCTTTGAAATTTGTTTATTAGTTTTTTTTATCTTTCTCCCTACTCTTAGATATGATGAAATGAAGAGATAATATAAATTTTCCAATATTAAAATATAAAATAAATTTCGATGATTTTTCAACTCTGAACTTAATTTACATTTTGATCTTGCCAATTGAATTGTTAAAATTTGTTGTGAAATATATGATCCTGGAAATGGAGTATGAGTTCTATAATAAAGTGAGGATCACATTTGATTCCATGAAGGAGTATTTCTTTCATGGAATTAAGTGCAAATAAATAGGAAAATATACGTTGTTGGGTGTAAAATTGGAGATTTTAGGGTGACGAACTAAGATGCCAAATTCAGTCTTAGTAGTTAAGAACAAAAGCGAGAGTTAGCCTTCAGGTGAAGGGAAGTGGGAGCTCTGAAGTGGGAGTCAGTATCCTCCTAGCTTAGCCACGGATTTAGGGACTAATCCTGGGATTAACTAATGATTTTCTATAACACTGTATCTGGGTAGAGAATTAAAACTGCTTCTATTTTGCACATTACATATTAAAACTATTTATCTCATCTCATTTTACCAAAATCTCATTGTAGTGAGAAAGATGCTTTTTCACATAAGAAATCTTCATCACATAAACATAGTTTAGTAGTTTAGTAGTTACTGTTTAAACTTCACATTTTAGTTTTGATATAATTAAATATTTTAGTTTTGATAATATCTCAAAATTTAAAATTAGTGATACTAATTTTGTTTCACTTTCTGTGAAGTTCCTAGTAAATTTATCACTTCAAATTTAAACCTTCCCCGTGGGATTGATATTTGGGGCTTAAATAGAAAGTCTTTTAATACTTGATAATGATACGTTTACTTGCGTAGAATCCCAACATTAATTACTTAAATTTCTTAATCATAAATATTACATCAAGCTTTTGGCATCGTTACATAGAGGAATAAATTTACATAAATTTTACACAACTATATTCTTTCGGAATCAAGGGCATAGTGGGTGGTTTGGAGGTGAGAGTCTATAATCTACTCTGCACTACTACAAAAGCTGGTAAAAAACTTTTAATTAACTAATGTTTATTTGCTAGCATTGGGAGTGAGTAAAGAATAGTAATGTTCCTATTTGTCATAATACATAGTTTTATTTTTAGTCATTCAAATCCAACATAGATTAATATCTCTTTGCAAGGGGAGAATCTTTACATATTATTCAAAATCACTAGATTTGCTTTTATTAAATTATTAATCATTGATGTTCCTATCAAATTTAATTTAGTATTAACCATTGCGATCATTTCATTTTTATTTAATCTGCAATTTAAACAAAATTTACTTCTATGTTTTGTCAGTCATCTTAATAGAGTCCAACTATCCTCGTGCGATCAATGTTTGGGTTTTTAAAGAAAATTTTATATTATTTAGAGTGATACATATACTTGCGTAGTACATCTGATGTGAAGTTTTATTATTTATTTTTCATATAATTTCATTTATTCACGCTATCTGTTAAATATAATTTTGGTCAAGTTTTTGACATTGTTTTCGAGATTAAAAATACACGTTACTGCGAGTCGGGTCAAGTTTTTTGGCGTCATTGTCGGGGATAGGTAATGAATCTTTTTAAAATTGGAAAGTACAATTTCTAATTTATAATTTGATTTAGTTGTAGATTTAAGTTTATTTAAATTAAAAATTGAAGAACTATGAACAAATATAAAAAATCGAAAGATATAAAATAAATAAAAAACTATTTTATTTTGTTGTTTTATTTTGATTTCTAAAATTTAATCATTTGTATTCATAGTTTAGGATCTGAAAGTTTAGTGCCCTACTATTTTGAATTAGAACGCTATATAAGAAAAATTTTAAAACAAGGAAGACTTCATAATTTTCATGATATGACAAACACTTTAAAAATTAATATTAAAATTCAAAATATTGAAATTGAAGATCATAATTTACAAAAACTTTTAAGGGATTATGAAAATTATATGTCAAATGAAATTCACTTCAGTATTCAAATTCCTGCTGTAACTGCCAACTCATTTTAACTTAAACCTATAATAATACAAATAGCACAAAACAATCAGTTTGGGGGAACATGACGCTAGTGAATTTAGTGTGTTAATTTTGTAAATATCTTTCAATCTTACAAAATACACACGACAAAAGTAATAGTATATTTGTAAATTAATCCCAATAAAAACAACTTTAATGAAAATAATTTTATCTTTTAAAACTCTTTAAAGTGTCAAATCCCCTAAAAATAATGCAAGTATATGTATCATTCAAGTAATAATATGCTCTAATAGAGTATGTGATATCGATCTCACAGGAAAATTTGTAATGCCTATTAATAAATTCTTAAGATTATAATGTGAACTATAATTTTAAACTACAAACGTGAAGTGTTAGATTTGAATAATAAGTAATAGAGTGAATGCTAAATAAAATACAGTAAAAAGATAAAGTTAATTAAACTAATTGCTAAACTTTCAAAAGTAAAATTACGAAAACTAGATAAAGTTTTTGTGACGAAGAGCTCAAATTTAAAAAGAATCCTTCCCCTTTACATCGAGTATATGCATTGTGAAGAAACTAAAATCATTTAAAAATATATATTTAAATTGTTTTGTGCTATATAGGAGAAATACTACTCTTTACCCTCTTCGAGTGCATAAAGGACATTGATTAATCTAGAGTTTGGTCTCTAATTCCATGGTTAGGTTGGGAGTATACCGGCTGCCACTCCAGAGTTCCCATTACTCCTTCACCTGAGGGTCAACATTCTCAAATCAGTTTCCATTCAACTATACCAAATTGGGGATTTTAAACTATCACCTTAAATTCTCCAATTCTGCATACATCAAAGTATATTTCCCTATTCATTTTCACTCAACTCCATGGATGAAATCCTCTTTCACGAAATCAAATGTGATTCTCAAAATGTTGTAGAAAACATAGCTCTTTGGAAATATATGTTTCTCAACATATTTTAAAAATTTAATTGGTCAGATCAAAAAGTAAATGAAGATCAGATTTCAAATCATAAAATATTATTGACATTTAAAACCATATAAAACAAAATCAATTGTTCATAAAATCAGATCTCAAAATATGGAGAAGGATAAAGAAGACTATCCATAATTTTTGAGAAAGATATGATAAAACACGAATTTCATATATAAAAATAAGTTTACAAAGCAAAAAAAAATAAAGGACAACTTATCTCACAAACCTTCCCAACCAAATCCCTAGAAGTTCTCTTCAAGTCTTTCTCTCCTTAAAAGCACTCTCAATTCTCTATTAGAAGTGTAATGAAGATGAAATCTCTGACCTTCCCTCTCCTCTTACAATCCTTGAGGAAAATCTCCAAACCGTTGACTTTCTCTCTCTTTCTTTTGCCCCCTTACACGCCTCTTCTTCCAGTTCTTCAAAACCATCTCTTTTATTAAGGGTTGCCTCCCTCCAAAAAGATCTCAAAATTCCCTCCAAAATTATATCCAAAAGTCAACCCTTTTAAATTCAAAAGACATGTCCATTGATCCAAGAGACATATCCCTTCATAAAAGAACCTTCCAAAGTGTCTAGATGCATTGAATCACTCTAAGATGTGTTTATAATAAGTGTCTTTCTAAAAATTTGTGCAAAATTCATTCTAAATAGTCTTAATCCACCAGTTTTGGCACTTCCGGCGCATCTGGCACTAATTCTGGTGCATCTGGCGCTAACTTACTTAAGTCCACGTTGTTTTGGGTTTTGGCGCTTTAGGTGCCAAATCTAGAAGATCTGGCTCCAGTTCTTTGTAAAATGTCTCTTCTGGCATTAATTAGGTGCATTTAGCACTAGTTTTGGTGCATCTGGTGCAAATCTGATGCATCTGGTGCCTGAATTCCCAAATTTACAGTTTTGGCTCCAAATTTCAGCCTTTTTGTTATCTTTGCTCCAAATGCGTTAATATGATATACCTACAAGAAAAACATGAAAATACCCTTTTTTAAGGTGCAATATCACCAAAAATAAGCATAAAAAGTATACTTAAAATAACATATTATTTTGGTGTATCAAAATCCCTCAA
The DNA here is from genome assembly GCA_002079205.1 of Phalaenopsis hybrid cultivar. Lineage (NCBI taxonomy): Eukaryota > Viridiplantae > Streptophyta > Magnoliopsida > Asparagales > Orchidaceae > Phalaenopsis > Phalaenopsis hybrid cultivar. The sequence goes on from JXCR01119259.1 coordinate 138,338, forward strand.
ACTAAAATGTTACTTGTTCTCAAGTGACACTTTTACTACATAAAAAGATATGACTTAGAAAAGAGATTAACTTATAACTCCTATACTTTAGTTTAATAAATAAAATAGTAATATTTAAGAAAAATCTTTGATAAGTTAGATTCAAACTTCAAGTTTAAGAGTACTTAATAATCAAATTTATGATTTATGAATCTCTATTCATTTCAAGAAAAATTGCAAATTATCATATTAAGGATACTTAGAACATTCATATGAAAAAGAACTTCATAAAAACTTTACTAGTAATGGTACTAATACTCCAGTACAAGTTTAGAAAATGTAATAAAGTATTTTTCTTAAGTTGATTCAAGTGAATCTAATTTTTGAATAACATCTCCTCAAGCTTCACCTCACTCATTTTTCTTCTCTATTTTTTTTTTTGTTTTCCTTTCTTCTTTAGGATATTTTCAATTAATTTTCTTCTTTTCTTTTCAAGTGAGGATTACTATATCATGATAGCCTTTAATAAATTTGGAACTTCACTATCCCATTCTTAAAGTCAAAACTCCTTACCTTTCTTTTCTTTATAAATTCATATTAGATTTTGATTTTTCAGAAAGTTCCATTATTTTCTTCTTACATGAAACTCTAAAATTCTTAATACTTCAAAAATACAATTTCCTTTACTTTCTATCTTTTCATACCGAAAATCTTTAACTTAAAAATTGACCTTCATTATTAAAACTTTTACCTAAATTTATAATAATATTCATAAATATATATATAGTCATTTAAAGTTAAATCTTAAAATCCCATATCATGTTATAAAATTTTGAAACTATAGTTACTTTTCTTTTTCTTAAAGGAAATTTTCTTTCCACCAAACTTAAGTTTTCAAGTGATTTAAAAATGTATTAGTACAAAATTCAGTAAGTGAAAGAAAACAGTAAATGCATGAAATTAAAAACTAACCTATAGAGGGTTTCTGAGTATGAAACTGGGCTCTGTTATACTGTAGGTACTAACTTTAAAAATGCAGGCTTTAAAACATTAATTTAAACATAATATATTCTAAAGGATTTGTTGAAAATTAAAAACAGAAACAAAAACTGAAAATACTAAAAGTGCAGAAAAATAAAAATCTAATTTACTATTACAATTTAGGTCAAAAAGATAGTTTTGACCACAACTGTTTTAAATGACATCAAGTAATAACATAATAAAAAATAATAGACAAACAAACAAAACAAACTAAACTTCTAAAAATATCAGTCTTCATTGCCTTCCTCATCATCATCATCATCATCATCTTCTTCTTCTTATTCTTCTTTTTCTTCATAAATAGAAGCATAAGGAGTGAAGTTGGGGCAAGTTGAAAATTCCACATTATATTCACTCCTAAGATATCTAAACATAGCTTCTTCAAAAGCTATATCATGTTGAACTCTCCACTGCTTATACTCATCATTATAAGCATTATTTGCTCCAATTTCTCCAATCTGATTCTGCATATTAATTATATCCTTTTTTTGAATCATAAGCTGCTCCATAATATTTTCAACTTAAGTAGAGTAAGATGTAGAGGCCCCAGTAGCTAATGTAGAGGGTTGATACACAAACTATTTTAAGTACTTATTTTATGCTTATTTTTTGGTGATATTTCAATTTAAAGATGGGGATTTTTGTGTTTTTGTTGCAGTTTTATCATTCTTAGGCATTTGAAGCAAAAATGGTAAAAAGAATGAAATTTGGTGCCAAAACAGCGAATTTTGGGAATCAAGCGCAGGATGCACCAGATCGGCGTATGATGCACCAAAATTTGGAAAACAGGTGCATGATGCACTAGGGATGACTTTTCAAATTAAGGCGGTTCGAGACAAATTTTGCACAAATTTTTAAAGTGACACTTGTTCTACACACCTCTTGGAATAATTCAATGCATCTAGATACTTTGGAAGTTTTTTTATGAAGGGATATGCCACTTGTATCACATCTTATGTGTTCAAAAGAGTAGATTTTAGAGGGAATTTTAGAGGCCATTTTGAATTCTTTTCCAAAGGAGGTAGCCCCAAATAAAAGAAGAAGACATCATAGAGTTGAAGAGGAGGCTTTTGTGTGTGGCGTGAGAAAGAAGAAAGGTGGCGTGAGTTAAAGATAGAGAAAGAAGAGGAGATTTTCTTCTAGGGTTGTAAGAGGAGATGGAAGGTGAAAGATTTCTTCTTCATTACACTTCTAAGAAAAAATGTAGAATGATTGTAAAGTGAAAAAGGCTTGGAGAGAACTTCTAAGCATTTGCTTGGGAAGGTTTATGAGATAAGTTATATTATTTATTTTTTTTTTGTAAACTTGTTTTTATGTCTGAATTTCTTATTTTGTCGTATCCTTCTAATAAATTATGAGTAGTCTTCTTTATCCTTCTCCCTGCTTCGAGATATGGTTTTATAAAGAATATATTTTATTTTCCACGGTTCTAGAAGATAATAATTTGAGATGATTTGAACTCCAATCTTCATTTACTTTTTGATCTGCCCAATTGAATTGTTAAAACATGTTGAGAGATATATGTTCTTAAATGATATATAATTTTACAACATAGGGAGAATCACATTTAATTTCATGGGAGACTATGTCACCCATGGGATTGGGTGTAAATAAATAGGGAAATATACTTTATTGGAATGCAAAATTGGAAATTTTAAGGTTACAAATTAAAATCCCCAATTTGGTTCAGTTGATTGGAAACTAACGTGAGATTATTAGCCCTCAGAGCAAGGAATAATGGGAGCTCTGGAGTGGCTATTGGCATCCTCCTAGCCTAGACATGGAATTAGAGACCAAACTATGGACTAGTCAATGTTCTTTATAGCACTCGGAAGAGGGTAAGGAATATGATTGCTTCTATTTGGCACAAAATAGTTTTTATATATACTTTCAAATGATTTCAATTTCTTCACAATTCCTATATGCATTTTAAAGGAGAAGGATTCTTTCTTAAATTTGAACTTTCCGTCACAACAAAAATTTTCTTTAATTGTCATAATTTTACTTTTGAAACTTTAGTATTTAGTTTAGTTTAACTTCAGTAGTCTTACATCTACATTTTAATTAGAATTCACTTGAGCAGTTAATTTTCAAACTTCTCACTTTACTTTTACTTTAGTTTTTGCTTTTGTTATAAAAATAATTTTCATAATTCACTTTAAGATTCTCCAACTTCTCTGTGAGATCGATATCTTGGATTCCATTAGAGCCCTTTCTTACTTGAATGATACGTATATTTTCGTTGATATTATAAGGGATTTGGCCTTTTAAAAAGAGTTTTAAAATATAAACTATTTTCATAAATAGTATTTTTGTTGGGATTATATTGCATATTTATTATATATATGTTGTGTGTGATTTTGTAATATTAAAAATATTTGCAAAATTATCACACTAAATTACCCCGCATCAAGCTTTTGGCGCCATTGTCGGGGAAGTAATGGAAAATATTAGTATTTTAGTTTATTTTATTTCAAAAAACATAAAATATATAAAAAAAGAGTGTTTGTACTTTAGTTTGAACATTTTCTTATTTAAGTGTTCTTGCTTGTATTTAATTATCTCATTTATTTTATTTATGCATAGTGTAAGATCTGAAAATTTAATACCTTACAATTCTGGTCTAGAGAGAACTGTTAGAAAATTTTGAAAACAAAAAAGAGAGAAAGATCTTCTTAGAAAAATGGCTTGCAATTTAAATAATATTGCAAATGAAAATGAACATCATCAGAGACCTTTAAGAGATTATGCTAATCCTACAACAGATAAAATTCATTTAAGTATACATAACCTTACTGTAGCTGCAAATTCATTTGTGCTTAAACCTGCTATTATCCAAATGTTACATAACAAAAAGTTTGGAGGAGCACTTACTGAATATCCTAATTTACACCTTGCTAGTTCTCTAGAGCTGTGTGCTACATTTAAATATGATGGAGAGTCGAATGATGCTAGCAGACTTAGACATTTTATTTTTTCACTAAGGGATAAAGCTAAGATATTGTTAAATTTGTTAGCACCTGGATCTATCAGAGAATGGGTAGATTTATCATAAAAGTTCTTATGTAAATATTTCCCACTTTAAAAAACTGCTAAGCTTAGATATGTTATCATATCTTTTTGTCAATTTGAAGGGGAATCAATTTATGAAGCCTGGGGAAGATTTAAGACCTCCGTAGAAAGTTTCCACACCATGTGTTGCCAGATTGCTTAATAATTCTATTTTTTTATAATGGATTGGTTGGATCTCTTAGATCGATAATTGACACTGCTGGTGGTGGATCATTAATGTCAAAACCATTCAATGAAGTATATTCATTAATTGAAGAGATGGCTACAAATAATTTTTAATGGCCCTCTAGCTAGTATTATTGATTCTAATGCTATACCTATTTAGCCTACCCAAATAACTGCTATATCAAAGAAGATAGATCAATATGGAATAAATTATTCTCAGACAACACCTGCGCTTAAGGAAAACTCATTGGGAAAAATGATAAAATCTCAATCTTCTTATTAGACTTTAAATGCAGTAAACAATCATTTTAATAACCCTTATGCCAATTATTATAGCCCTTGTTGGAAGAATCATCCAAACTTTAGATGGAGAAACAATAATTCTAATGTTACAAATCCGCAATGGGGAAACACTGCTGCAAACCCATTGGAAAACTCCAATAATCAATGGAATCAAGCTTATAAACCTTATTACCCCTCATATTTTAATAATTTGCAAAGTAAGGAGATTAAGCTATCAATGGAAGAATTGATATTGCAAATCGGTAGTCAATGAAAAAGTCAAGGAGCTCCATTCAAAAACATGGAAAATCAATTGAGATGTATTGCAACTGCATTTAGCAATAGACCTCCAGAAACATTGTGTAGTAATATTGAAGTAAATCCTAATGATCAGAACAAAGAGAAAATTAAAGCTAATCAACTGAGAAGTGGAAAAGAATTAGAAACCAGAGTTCAACAAGAAGTTGAAGTTGAAAAAGATGAGGTGGAAAATGAAAAATCTGCTGAAGATTTTCTTTTTGAAGCAGAAAATCCTATTAAACCAATGAATATCACTGTAGAAAGACCACCATCTCCATTTCCTCAAAGATTGAAGTAGAAACATAGAGATAATTAATTTTCAAAATTTTTGGAAATTTTGATGAAATTAACGATAAACATTCCATTTATTGAAGCTTTGGAACAAATGTCAAGCTCTGTGAAGCTCATGAAGGATATACTTAATTAGAAAAGGATGTTTGTAGATAAGGAGACTGTTGCACTTAGTGAAGAGTGTAATGCTATAATTCAGAAAAAGCTTCCTGAAAAACCCAAAGATCCTAAAATTTTTACAATTCCTTGTGCTATTAGCGAATGGTTTTTTTGAAAAGCTTTATGTGATTTAAGAGGCAATATTAATCTTATGTCATTATCAATTTTGAGAAGGTTGGGCTTACGAGATATTTCACCTACAACTGTAACTCTTCAGTCAGCTGATCGCTCTATTACCTATCCTAAAGGATTTATAGAAGTTATTTTGGTAAAAGTCGATAAATTTATTTTTCTTATGGACTTTATTATATTAAATATGGAGGAAGATAAAGAAGTTCCTATCATTTTAGGAAGACCTTTCCTAGCCACTGAAAGAGCTTTGATAGATGTGTAGAAAGGAGAACTAACTATGAGAGCTAATGATCAACAAGTTACTTTTATTATTGCAAAATTAATGAGATACCTACAAAAGAGAAAGAGATTGAATGCTTCAAAATGGATATTAATGAAGATTTAATCCATGAACATTTCAAGAAAAATTTTGAAAGATTATTTAAAAAGGAATATATGGAATATCACGATCAGGATAAATTTCAAGATGAGTCTATGGAAGTGAGTAAAGATGATATGGACTATGTTCAGGAAAGATTTGAAATGTTAGATCCTACAGAAGGTAATAAGAATTTAATTCCATCTGTTAGGAAACCCCCTAAACTAGAACTGAAAACACTTCGTACACATTTGAAGTATTCATTTTATGAAGATTTATCTACATTACTTGTTCTAGTACCCTCAAAATTAACTAATACACAAGAAAAACAGTTGTTGGAAACTTTGGAATGATATAAGAAAGCCTTTAGAGGGACATTAGTTGATATTAAAGGAATCAGTCCTTCAATTTGTATGCATAGAATTTTATTAGAAGATCAACATAAATCTAGAGTCTATCCTTAGAGGAGATTAAATCCTATGATGAAAGAAGTTGTAAAGAAAGAAATTTTAAAATGGTTAAATGTTGGAATAATATATCCTATTTCAAACTGTGCTTGGGTTTGTCCAATTCACTGTGTTGCAAAGAGAGTAGGTGTGATTGTAGTGACAAATGAGCATAATGATTTAATATCAATAAGATAAGTCACTGGTTGGCGAATCTGCATAGATTATAGAAAATTAAATTTTACCATAAGAAATGATCATTTTCCTTTGCCCTTTTCGGACCAGATGTTGGATAGATTAGTTGGGCATAAATATTTTTATTTTGTAGATGGATATACCAGTTATCATCAAATACCTATTGCTCAAAAGGATCAAAAGAAAACAACATTTACTAGACCCTATGAAACTTTTGCTTTTCGACAAATACCTTTTGGATTATGTAATGCACCTACAACATTTCAAAGATGTATGATGTCAATTTTCAGTGATTTTATCGAAAAAGGGATTAAAGTGTTTATGGATGATTTTTCTATATTTGGAACTTCATTTGAAATATGTCTAAATCAATTAGAAAAAGTTCTCAAATGTTGTGAAAAGACTAATCTCGTATTGAGCTGGGAAAAATGTCAATTTATTGTTGCTAGAAAGAATTGTGCTTGAACATAAAATTTTAGAAAATGACATGGAAGTAGATCCTGCAAAAATATAAGTTATATCAAACCAACCTCCACCTACTACAATAAGTGGAGCTAGGAGCTTTTTAGGATATGTTGGATTTTACAGGAGATATATTAAAGACTTTTCAAAAATTACTAAACCTTTATGCCAACTTCTGAAAAAAGATACAAAATTTGACTTCAATATTGCCTTAAAGCCATTAAGACTTTAATGAAAAAATTGATCACTGCTCCTATAATTGTTTCACTTGATTGGAAGAATTTTTTTGAATTAATGTGTGATGCCAGTGTTTATGCAATTGGAGCTATTTTACGACAGAGATATGATAAGATTTTTAAAGTTATATACCATGCTAGTAAGACTCTTAATGATGCTCAAATTAATCACACTACCACTGAAAAAGAGTTATTAGCAATTATGCATGCTTTTGAAAATTTTAGATCATATCTGATTGGAGCTAAATGCGTTGTGCATACTGATCATTCCGCTATTAAATATTTGATGCAAAAGAAGGATGCTGAACAAAGATTAATTAGATGGGTATTTCTTATGTAAGAGTTTGATTTTGTAATAGTCTATAGGAAAGAGACTGATAACCAAATTGTTGATCATCTGTCTAGGCTTGAACAAGAAGAAATACTTGACTTGGAAAATGAAATTAATGAAACTTTTCCTACTGAACAACTTTATGCTGTAAAAGGATGAGAAATAACTTGGTATGCTTATATTGTAAATTATATTGTTAGTGGTATTTTAGGATATAGACTAAAAAAAAGCAAAAAAATAAATCCATTTAAGATGCAAAATCTTACATTTGGGATGATCCTTATTTATATAAGCAATGTAAAGATTTAATGATGGGACGATGTGTGCATTATAAATAAATTCAGGAAATTATTTAAAATGTCATGATTTTGAATTTGGAGGACATTTTTTGAAAGATAGAATTGTTCATAAAATTTTACAATCTAGATTTTATTGGCCAACTCTATTTAGAGATGTTTACATATATATCAGAACATGTGATCTGTGTCAGAGAGTTGGTAATATTTCAAGAAGAAATGAAATGCCTCTAAATTTTAATTTGATGCATGGGGATTGAATTTTATGGGAACATTTTTACTTTAATTTAAGAATTTTTATATATTGGTTGCAGTGGATAATGTTTCAAAAAGAATTGAAGCAACTGCTTTACCTCACTTTGATGCTCGGAGTGTTTCAAAACTTTTAATTAAAAATATTTCTAACAGATATGAAATGTTGAGAGTAATCATTACCAATGGATGATCTCATTTTAGGAATGCAGCAGTTGCAAGATTGGTGGAAAAATATAAAATAATGCATAGAATTACAACTGCTTATCATCCCAAGACTAGTGGTTTAGCAAAAGTATCTAATCGTGAGATTAAGAGAATTATGGAAAAGAGTGTTAATCCTAGTAAATGGATTGGTCTACTAGATTGGATACTGCATTATTGGCATACATGACAGCCTATAAGAACACCCATAGAAATGTCCCCTTATAGATTAATTTTTGGGAAGACTTGTCACTTGCTAGTTGAATTGGAGCTTAAAGCTTATTAGGCAATAAAAGAATTCAATTTCAATTTGAAAGAACCCGGTGAGAAAAGATTAATGCAATTGAACAAGCTTGAGAAAATTAGAAATGAATGTATGATAATGCAAGGATTTATAATGAAAAGATGAAAGAATGGCATGATCAGAAGATAATAAAAAGGGAATTTGAACCTGAACAAGAAGTTTTATTATATAATACAAGATTGAAATTATTTATAGAAAATTTGAAGTCTAGGTGGAAAGGGCCATTTAAAATTATAAAAGTCTATCCCTATGGGGCAGTTAATATTGAAGACCTCAAGAATGGAAGAATATTTAAAATGAATGGGCATAGATTGAAATCATATTTTGATGGTCAAAGACCAGCTTTTAAAGAGACTATAATGTTGGGTCACCCAGAATAAGACTGGGAATGTCGGGCTGACGACATTAAACTAAGCGCTTTATGGGAGGCAACCCATATGCATCATTGTTTAGTTAGTTTTTGAGTTTGTTTTGTTTGAAATATCTTTGTTATATTTATGTTAAAGTCTTTATGTAGTCCATGCATTTGATAAAATATTTAGAAAAAAACTTTATTTGCCTAGTTTTATGGAAAAATTAGAATTTATTGGATCAAAATCAAAACGGCGAAGTTTTTGGAACTGGTGCATGATGCGCCGAATTCCAGAGAGCTGGCACATGATGCCCCAGATTTGGCGCATGATGAGCCGAAAGGTTCGAAAATGTTTAAAACATGTCAAATGGTAGTTGTTGGCATTTTCTTGTCCATATAACTTCTAAAAACCGACTCCAAACCATATTTTAGGGTGGAAAATAAGGGAAGAGTCACTACTTTTCAATATCTATGGCTTCCCACTCTAAAAAGTCAGCCAGATTTAGAATTTTTAACCTGAGATATTTCGTCAGTTTTGATGCGTAGAAATTACATGATCGAGTTCTAGTGAAGAAGATGCTTATCAAAGAAAAAGGAATTGTTAATTGAGGATTCAACACACCAAATAATCTAGTGGAAGAAGCTATTCCACAAAGGCATTGGGAAGTGCTTTGCTACATAACTGTCGTTGTTGTTATTTCTTTAGTAAAATAATTTTATGAAAATCTTAATGGGATCAACCAAGGAATGATTTACATGTGAGGCAGGTTTGTGCAATTCACTCCTTCAAGAATAAAAGAGATGTTTATGATTGAAAATGTGTCTATCTACCATTATGCAAACTTTACCCTTACAAAAGAGAATATGAATGAACTCTATCACTACCTTACGGACGAAGATGCAAATTGGGAGACCATAGATGACGGAAATGTAAGTTTTCCTTCAATATTTCTAAATCCTATTTCAAAAGCCTGACATTTTTTCATTTCATTAAAATAATGCATACTATGAAGATTAGTAAGGTAACAAAAGAGAGCATCATTTTAACTTATTGCATCCAAACTGAAAAACCTATTGATGTTGGAGGTATTATTATGAAATCGATTTTGGGTTTGATTGTAAATGGATTTGCATCTGGACTGGGATATCCATCCATTTTTATCCTGCTACTCAGTCAATCGCAAGTATCTTATGAAATTTGGGAAAAACTGCTACTTCCTTGGAAGCCGATGGATCCAAAAGTCTATTGCAATTGTATTGGAATGGGAGATGAAAATGTACAGAATCTCATGCATGTTAATAAGAATATTACTGAAATGTTGGATCATCTGGATTGGAGACTGAAGGAATATTTTGTACATAAAAGGCGTATTGAAGATTAATTGTTACATATGTTCAAGAAACATGCTTGGGTTGAGGAGTAAAATTCAATTGATATATCTCCATTTCGTCCCTTCTACAACCTATAAGTGAGCACCAATCTATTGGAGATATTGAGGAGGACGATAGTGAAGAAGATGTTTAATCTTAATTTATGCACATAACATTTTATTTAGTATTGTTTGTTTTAGTTTGTTAAGTTGGATTGCATTGCATTTCTAATGAACACTATCTATGTTTATGTTTTGATATTTGATGTTTAGATTTTAGTGTTAGGATGTTGGTTTGCTTTAGAACACTGAATTGTATAGTTGTTGGCTTGAAAAATTTTAGTAGTTTGTAATAACATGGATTTTATATATAAATATGAGTTTTGTGTTGTTTGTGAATGTTTTTTGTTAGTGTGATCTTTATATATGCTTAGAAAGGTTTATTTGAGTCAAATAGAGGTTGACGTAAAGCGGTTTGGAGCTGATTTCCATAGAAACCCAAATCTGGTGAGTTTAAGCTCTAGCGCATGATGCACCAATTTACAGAGCCTTGGCTCATGATTCACGAAATTGGCACATGATGCACCAAAATTCCGAATATGCCTTATTGCCTAGAAAATTGCAAACTCACACGGGCAAACTACATTTTAGTTGCTTAGGTCGTCCCCTACCTCAAGACCTTGGTCTAGGGCATCACATTGTGAGCAAAAGAGAAGGATTCAGAGGCTAAAACCCATAGATTTCATCTTCTCTTAGTAAGAGTTTCACTTTAACTTAGAAATTTTTTACTTTCACCATGGATTTAGCAGATCCAAAATTTGGGATTTTTTATGAAAAAGCTTGAAGAAAACTCATGGTGAAAAGCTTTTTACCAAATAATCTTGCTTGAGGAGTTAAATTTTTAATTTAGTGATTTATTATGGCTATATTTGGATTTTTGTAGAATTTTTAGATGGCTCCCTGAGTTAAGAGACGAAGGCCGTCCGAGGACTTCAATGCACGAAGATTGGTTAGTTTCAAAGCCAAATATAAATACTCAGATTGAGATAAAAAGAATGATCCAAGAACGAGCGTTTGGAAACCTGAGTGGCGAGGTTGAGGGACTGATTCTTGCAAGGAACTTGGAATGATTCTGCTACTTCACTACAATAGCCATTGTTCTGATGGTTTTGGAGTTTTATGCAAACCGGAGCTTCACTGCTGAAGATCACACCTTAGTGAGAGGTAAGCAGGTTAAATTTTCTGCTGAAAGGAACAATGCTTTTTATGGGCTTAGAAACATATGTTTGATTGAATATGCTGCATTTTTGATAACTAATTCAACACTGGAGGAAGTGATTGCATTTTTAACTGCTGGAAGAGTGGAATGGAAGATTAAGAATAACAAGATAGTTAGCTTCCTTGCTTCCATGATGACTATTCAGTCAAAAGTATTACACCACTTCATTTCTGCCAGACTGTTGCCAACAAATCATTTGGCGGATGTTACTAAAGACAGAACTTTACTAAACTATTGCATTCAGCTAATGAAGACAATAGATGTTGGTGAACTTATAGTTCAACATGCTCAGAGTATAGCTGATAGTTCTACAGCTGGAGGCTTAGGATACCCTGCCTTGATTTTCACTCTATGTGAACAATCAAGAAGTAGAATCCCATAGAAATGAAGAGAGATTATAGGCACAGAATCCGATTGGGAGGCATATGATTCATAGAGTAGAATTATTTGTTGAATCTAGAAGTGGAAGAAGCGATAGGCCCTCTACATCTGCTGTAAGGAAATCTACTTCTCGATCTGCATCACTTGAAAGTATTATGGATCAACTCATGATTCAAAAAATGGACATAGTTAATATTTAAACTCAGTCTGGAGAGATAGGAGCAAGAAATGCTTATAATGATGAATATCAATAGAGGAGAGTTCAGCATAATATTGATTTTGAGAATGCTATGGTAAGACATCTTAGGGGTGAACCTAATATGGGCTTTACTGCTTTTCCCAGTTTTACTCCCTATACTCCCATTCATGATGATGAAGAAGAAGAATAAGAAAAAGAAGTAGAAGAAGAAGAAGAAGAAGAAGAAGAAGAAGAAGAAGAAGAAGAAGAATCAGATAATGAAGTGGAATGAGATGAGGATTGATATTTTATGAGTCTAGTTTAGTTTCTTTTTAATGTTTGATTGTTGTTGATGTTTGTATTATGATGAGCTTTTATTTGAAAACTGTTGTAGTAAGAAAATTTATGTTGAGTTGTGAACTGACTTTGTAATAGGAACAGTAGCCTTTCACTTTTTCTGTATTTTGAGTATTTTCAGTTTAGTTTTTCCAGTTTTTATATTTCTATTTATAATTCTTAACAAGTTCTCTAGAATATAGTATGTTTTATATAATGCGTTAAAGCTTGTATGTAGTTTTACAGTTTGTACCTGCAATATATCAAAGCCTAGTTTAATAGTCCGAAATCTGCTACAGATCAGATTTTATTTTCATGCATTTACTGTTTTCTTTCACATACTAAATTTTATAATAAAAATATTTTAAAAAAAATCACTTAAAAATTTAAGTTCGACAAACAAAAAAATTTCTTTTGAAAAGGAGTAAACTACATTTTTTTCCTTAAGTACCTATATTTTTAAAATTAATTTAACATGGCATGGGATATTAAGATTTAACTTTAAAGGATTGTACTTCTGTTATAAATATTATATTTTATAAATATTATATTAAATTTTGGTAAATATTTTTTAATAATGAAGGTTAAATGCTAAATTTAAAGATATTTGGTATGATAGGATAAGACTATGATTTTCTAGTTAAAGTAAAGAAAGTTGTATTTTTGAAGTATTAAGAATTTTAGAGTTTCATGTAAGAATAAAAGAATGAGATATTATGAAAAATCATAAACTAATATGAATTTATAAAGTGAAGAAAGGTGTAGAGTTTTGAATTTAAGAAGAGGATAGTGAAGTTCAAAATTATTGAAGACTATCCAGATATAGTAATTCTCACTTGAAAAATAAAAAAAAAAAAAAGAAAAGAAAGGATTGAAAAGATCCTAAAAGAAAAAAGAAAGAAATAAAAAGAAACGAAAAATAAGTTAGAAGAAACTTGATGAGATGTCTAATAAAAAATTGGCTTCACTTAAATCAACTTAAAGAAAGAGCTTTATTACATTTTTTAAACTTGTATTGAAATATTAGTAGCATTCCTAGTAAAGTTTTCATGAAGTTTTTTTTCATATGAATATTCTAAATGTCCTTAATGTGAAAACTTGAAATTCCTCTTGAAATGAATAGAGATTCAAAAATCTTAAATTTGATTACTAAGTATTCCAAGAATTAGAGTTTCAATCTAAGTTCTTAAATGTTTTTTTAATTATGTTATTCTATTTCTTAAACTAAAGTATAGAAGTTATAGGTCAATCTCTATCTTAAGTCATATTCTTTTATTTAATAAAAGTGTAAATTGAGGACAACTAACATTTAAGTTTGGGGGAGTTTGATACACAAAAATAATATACTATTTTAAGTATATATTTTATGCTTATTTTTGGTGATATTGCAATTTAAAAAAGGTTATATTGTGCTTTTATTGTAGGTATATCATGCTTAGAAATTTGGAGGAAAAACTGTAAAAAGGACAAAATTTTGAGCCAAAACAACAAATTTTGGGATTCTAGAGCATGATGCGCCACATCGGCGCATGATGCGCCAAAATCTAGAGAACTGGCGCATGAAGCACCAGAAATGAGTTTTTCAATTGAAGACAGTTCGAGACGATTTTTTCGCAACTTTTTAGGGGGACACTTGTTCTACACACCTCTTGGAGTAATTCAATGCATCTAGACACTTTGGAATGTTCTTTTATGAATGAATATGACTCTTGGATCAAATGACATAGCTTTTGAATTCAAAAGAGTTAGCTTTTTGAGGGAGTTTTGGAGGGATTTTTAAATTCTTTTCCAAAGGAGGCAGCCCAAAATAAAAGAAGAAGACTTCATAGGGTTGAAGAGGAGGCTTTTGTGTGTGGCGTGAGAGAGAAGAAAGGTGGCGTGAGTTAGAGGTAGAGAGAGAAGAGGAGATTTTCTTCTAGGGTTGTAAGAGGAGAGGGATGGTGAGAGATTTCTTCTTCATTACACTTCTAGAAGAGATTTGGAAGTGATTGTAAAGAGAGAAAGGCTTGGAGAGAACTTCTAGGCATTTGTTTAGGAAGGATTGTGAGATAAGTTGTATTATTATTTCTTTTGTTTTGTAAAATTTTTCTTATAAATGAAATTTGTTTTTTGTCATATTCTTCTCATGAATTATGAGTAGTCTTCTTTATCCTTCTCCCTACTTTGAGATATGATTTTGTGAAGAATTTTTTTTTTCGATGGTTCTAAATGATAATAATTTGTGAAGCATTGAATCACTTCAAGGGGTGTTTAGAATAAGTGTCTCTCTGAAAATTCATGCAAACTTCATTCTGAATAGCCATAATCTGAAAAAGGTCATCTCTGGCGCATTTGGTGCCAGTTCTGGCACATCAAATGCCAGCTTACTTAAGTCCGCGCTGTTCTGAGTTTTGGATCTTTAGGCACCAAATCTGGTGAATCTGGTGTTAGCTCTCTATAAAATGGTGCTTCTAGCACTAATCAAGTGCATTTGGTGTCATTTCTAGTGCATCTGGTGCGAATCTGATGCATATGGCGTCGAAATTCCAAAAATTCACAGTTTTGGCTCTAAATTTCGTCATTTTTGCTACGTTTGCTCCAAATGCCCTAACATGATATACCTGCAACAAAAATATGAAAATACCCTTCTTTAAGGTTCAATATCACAAAAAATAAGCATAAAAAGTATACTTAAAACAACATATTATTTTGATGTGTCAAAATTCCCCAAACTTAAATGTTACTTGTCCTCAAGTAACACTTTTACTACATAAAAACATATGGCTTAGGAAAGAGATTAACTTGTAACTCCTATACTTTAGTTTAATATATAAAATAGTAATATTTTAGAAAAATCATTAATAACTTAGATTCAAACTTGAAGTCTAAGAGTTCTTAGTAATCAAATTTAAGATTTATGAATCTCTATTTATTTCAAGAAAAATTACAATTTGTTATATTAAGGATAATTATAAGATTCATATGAAAAAGAACTTCATAAAAACTTTACTAGAAATGCTATTAATACTCCAGTACAAGTTTGGAAAATGTAATAAAGTCTTTTCGTTAAGTTGATTTAAGTGAAGCCAATTTTTAAATAGACATCTCCTCAAGCTTCACCCCACTCATTTTTCTTTTCCCCCATTTTTTTTCTTTTAAGATCTTTTCAACCATTTCTTTTCTTTTTCTTTTTCAAGTGAGGATTATTATATCTGAATAGTATTTAATATTTTTGAACTTCACTATCCCCTTCTTAAAGTTAAAACTCCTTACCTTTCTTTACTTTATAAATTCATATTAGTTTATGATTTTTCATAAACTTTCATTCTTTATTTTTACATGAAACTCTAAAATTCTTAGTACTTCAAAAATTCAATTTCCTTTACTTTAAATAAAAAACATAGTCTTATCTATTCATACGAAATATCCTTAACTTAAAAATTGACCTTCATTATTAAAAAACATTTACCTAAATTTATCATAATATTCATAAACATTCATATATATAGTCATTTAAAGTTAAATCTTAAAATTTAGTTTACTTCATCTGGAAAGAACTTTTCCCTCCCAGAAACTTAAGTTTTTAAGTGATTTAAAAATTTTTTAGTACAAAATTCAGTAGGTAAAAGAAAATATTAAATGAATTAAAATAAAAACTAACATGTTGAGGATTTTTTAGTATGAAACTGGGCTCTGTTATACTGTAGGTACTAACTTTAAGAATACAGGCTTTAAAGTATTAAATGAAATATAATATATTCTAAAAGAATTTTTTGAAAATCAAAAAAATAGAAACAAAAACTGAAAAATACTAAAAGTGCAGAAAAAATAAAAATCTACTTTACTATTACAATTTAGATCCACAACACAAAATGAAAGTTTTTACCACAACTATTTTAAATGACATCAAATAACAACTTAATAAAAAATAATAGACAAACAAACAAAATAAACTAAACTCCTAAGAATATTAGTCCTTATCGTCGTCCTCCTCATCATAATCATCATATTCTTCTTCTTGTTCTTCTTCTTCTTCTTCATAAATAGGAGCATAAGAAGTGAAACTGGGGCAAGTTGGAAATTCCACATTGTATTCACTCCTAAGATATCTATCCGAAGCTTCTTCAAAAGCTATATCATGTTGAACTCTCCTTTGTTTATACTCATCTTTATAAGCATTTTTTGCTCCATTTTCTCCAATCTGATTTTGTTTATTAACTATATCCATTTCTTGAATCATAAGCTACTCGATAATATTTTTAAGTTAAGCAGAGCGAGATGTAGAGGCCCCTGCAGTTGATGTTGAGGGTTGATACACTAAAATAATATACTGTTTTAAGTACTTGTTTTATGCTTATTTTTTGTGATATTGCACTTTAAAGAAAAGTTTTTTATGTTTTTGTTGCATGTTTATCATTCTTACGCACTTGGAGCAAGAATGGTAAAAAGAACGAAATTTGGAGCCAAAATAGCGATTTTTGCGATTCTGGCACTTGATGCGCCGGATCGGTGCATGATGCGCCGGATCAGTGCATGATGCGCCAAAATCAAGAGAACTAACACATGATGCATGAGGGAAGAAATTTTCAAATTAAGGTGGTTTGAGACAAATTTTATGTAAATTTTGAAAGATACACTTATTCTACACACCCTTTTGAGTAATTCGATGCATCTACACACTTTTGAAGGTTCTTTTACGAAGGGATATGACTCTTGGATCAAATGACACATCTTTTAACTTCAAAAGAGTTGACTGTTGGAGGGAATTTTGAATTCTTTTTCAAAGGAGGACGTACAAAATTAAACAAGAAGACTTCATAGAGTAGAAGAGGAGGCTTTTGTGTGTGGCGTGAGAGAGAGGAAAGGGGGCTTGAGTTAGAGATAGAGAGAAGACGAGATTTTTTTATAGGGTTGTGTCGGCGTTATTTCGGGGGTTGTTTGGTTTGTGGGGTTGCCCGTAAGAAGCTGTCGGTGGCTGGAATCAAAATCCCGTCGCCCGCTTTGGAAGGACGTTGAAGTATGAAANTCTATAAGGGCAAGAGCCTATAGTTAATTACATCCTAAATGCCCAAAGTCACTTCAGAAGACTCTCGATAAAAATCAGGAAATATTATCTTCAAGGAATTTCAAAGGGTAGGACTCTCAACCTCGATAAAAATCAGGAGAAATATTATCTTCAAGGAGTTTCAAAGGGTAGGACTTTTCAATGTTTCGATAAAAATCAGGAAATATTATCTTCAAGGAGTTTCAAAGGGTAGGACTTTTCAATGAGACCCGATAAAAATCAAGAAATATTATCTTCAAGGAATTTCAAAGGGTAGGACTCTTCAACGAAATAACTCTCAATAAAAATCAAGAAATATTATCTTCAAGGAATTTCAAAGGGTAGGACTCTTCAACGAAATCGGTGTAGAGGTGTGAAAAGGGAATGGTTCAAATTTTGAACATTTTATTGTAGAATCCAAAGGAAGAAATGTGCAAGGGGATTTGTTCAAATTTGGAACATTTTATTGTAGAATCCAAAGGAGGAAGAACTAGGGGTTGTCATGGATCCAGAGGAGAACTCTGGTGACTTCCCGAGCTATCCTAATGTTTGGCTTCAGTTTTGAGGAGAAATATTTAGATGTTTCATCCTGTCAATTTTATTAGTTAGGGCTTACATTTGTATGAAACGATCACGCAAATAGCCTGGAAGATGTGAGGATTTAGGTCGTGACAAATGACAACCATNAACAAACGACGACCTCGGAATCCTAAGACGAGTTAGGGCTTATATTGTATAGCAAAGCTATACAAAGGCCTAAAAGGTGAGAATTTACGTTGCATAAAAAAGCAACCTCGAAGTCCTATGGCTTTGTCGTTTAAGTCTAAGGAAGGAAGATTGGTTTAACTGGTGAAGATAGGTTTTTTTGTTGACGATGACCATGCTGCCCACAAAGCTAGCTCCAAGCTCCTGCTGCGACAAGTTTCAGTTATCTAGTGTGTCAAGTTGTAACATCAAATCAGGTGGCCTTTTTGTTGAAGTCCTTTAAATTTTATAGAGGGCATATTAAAGTTGATTACAGCGACACCGGTTAGGATCCTACGGTTCCCTCGTTNCATGTGATCTTTGTGATTAAATTTTGAGTAGTTTTATATTTTGAATGTTGTGGCGGTGAATTTTATCTTGGTTGATTTTAGTTTTGGTTTTGGGTATGTGGCTATCCTGATGGTTTTAGTTTTCATGCAGGGTGAGATCGTTGGTTAGCATGCAAATTTGCAGGTATAAAAGTACAGTATGAAAGTACAAGAAAAATAATGCTAAAAAACTGTAAAAGTGTACCTGACAAATCTTCTCGTTCCACCACCTGAAACTTAAAATGCATGTTAATGCAGTTTATGAAGAGCAGGAATACAAATTTTGGTAATTTTCCTAACCCTATGTCATATCTTGGTGAGTCCTTAAAAGTTTAATTAGTTCTTATTGTTTTCCTAACCCTATGTCATATTTTGGTGAGTCCTTAAAAGTTTAATTAAGGACAATTTCGAATTTTGCTAACCCTTCGTCATATTATGGTGAGTCCTTAAAAGTTAAATTAAGGATGATTTCTTTAAGCAAAGAATATTAAGTTTAATAGGCCTTGTCGGCACTATTTTTGGTGTGGGGTTTGCCCGTAAGAAGCTGTCGGTCATCGGAATTGAAATCCCGTTGCCCGCTTCGGAAGGAC
>JXCR01119259.1:161215-200370 GCA_002079205.1 Phalaenopsis hybrid cultivar
TGCCGTCCATTCAATACACGCGCGGATGGACGACATCCGTTCATCGTCCCCGCCTTAACCGAGAACCGTCCACACTAAGACCTTAAGATCTCTGCCTAGACTCAACCAAATCCGGTTTGATCCTATGGACTCGTCTAAGTGAGACGAACATATCTATACGGTTAATAGGCCATGTAACCGAGAACCGTCCACACTAAAACCTTAAGATCTCTGCCTAGACTCAACCAAATCACTTCCGGTTTGATCCTATGGACTCGTCTAAGTGAGACGAACATATCTATACGGTTAATAGGCCATGAAGAACCGTCCACACTAAAACCTTAAGATCTCTGCCTAGACTCAACCAAATCACTTCGGGTTCGATCCTATGGACTCATCTAAGTGAGACGAACGCATCTATACGGTTAATAGGCCATGAAATTAAGCCATTATAAATGGAGAGCTCGTAAAGGCTCNAAAATTACCACCTCCGACTAATGTTAAAGGGATAAGAAGCTTTTTAGAACATGCTGCTTTCTATAGACATCACATAAAAAAATTTTCTAAATAAACTAAGCCATTATGACAACTTTTAAAAGAAAGATACAAAATTCAATATTAATGAGGAATGTATAAAAGCATTTGAATTATTGAAAGAAAAATTAATCCATGCATCTATAATAGTTCCACCTGATTGGGAGAAACCATTTGAAATAATGTACGATGCTAGTGATTATGCTACTAGGGCTGTGTTAGGACAAAGACACAACAAAGTTTTTAAAGTAATATATTATGCTAGTAAAACTTTAAATGATGCTCAAATAACTACACTGCTACTGAAAGAGAGTTACTCACTATTGTTTATGCCTTTGATAAATTTAGACCTTGCTTAATTGGAACTAAATGTATAGTGCCTACAGATCATTCTGCTATTAAATACTTGAGGCAAAAGAAGGATGCTAAACCAAGATTATATAGATTGATACTTCTTTTGCAAGAGTTTGATTTTACCGTAGTTGATAGAAAGGAAAATGTAATCAATTAGTTGATCATTTGTCTAGACTAGAAAGAGAAATATTAACTAATTTTGTAAATGAAATTTTAGAGAATTTCCCTGATGAACAATTGTATAGTATTGATGAAATGAATGTACCGTGGTATGTCAATATAGTAAATTATGTTGTAAGTGATATTTTACGACATGATATCAAAATCCACAATTAAAGAAATTTATATATGATTCAAAATTCTATTTTTGGGATGACCCATATCTAAATAAACAATGTAAATATCTAATTATTAGAAAGTGTGTGCCTTTTGAGGAAACTCAACAGATAATATACCTAGATGTGATGCTCGGAGTGTTTCTAAATGGATTGAAGTTATTGCTGGACCTAGATGTGATGCTCGTAGTGTTTCTAAATTTTTAATTAAAAATATTTTTACAAGATATGAAATGCTAAGAGAATCGAAAAAATTGATTAAAAAATATAATATTATGCATAGACTCTCTACTGCTTATCATCCCAGACTAGTGGTATAGAAGAAATATCAAGTCGTGTAATTAAACAAATTTTAGAAAAAATTGTAAATCCGTATAAATTAAATTGGTCTGCTAGATTAGATACTGCATTATGGGCATACATAACGACTTATAAGACTCCTATAGGAATGTCCCCTTATAGACTTATTTTTAGAAAAACATGCGAATTACCAGTAGAATTGGAGCATAACGCATTTTGGGCTATTAAGGAATTTATTTTTAATTTAAAGGATGCTGGTGAGAAAAGATAATTGCAACTCAATGAACTTGAGGAGATTATAAATGAAGCATATGATCATGCAAAAATATATAAAGAGAAAATGAAAATATGACATGATTGGAGGATTATTCAAAAGAAGTTTGAACCTGGACAATAAGTTTTATTATATAATACAAGATTGAGATTATTTCCAGAAAAATTGAAAATCTAGATGGTTATGATCATTTAAAGTGATTAAAGTTTATCATTATGGAACTATTGTTGTTAAAGATCCTAACACTGGAATGATATTTAAAGTTAATGGAAATTGATTAAAACATTATTATGAAGGGCACATTCCACAATTTAAAGAAGTTTTAATGTTAAGTCAACCCAACTAATCAAATGGTATGTCAGGCTGACGATGTTAANTTGGAAAGATATTTAAAGTTAATGGGCATCGATTGAAACATTATTATGAAGGGCACATACCATAGCTTAAAGAAGTTTTAATGTTAAGTCAACCCAACTAATCAAATGGTATGTCAGGCTGACGATGTTAAACCAAGCGCTTTATAGGAGGCAACCCATACATAAATATATATATCTATGTATTTCTATTATGTTTAATAAGTGTTTATATATTAATAAATAATAATCCTACACAATTTTATTAAGATAAATATTGGTATTAGAGGAAAATTTGGAATCAAATTGATAAAAAAAAATGAAAAGATGCAATTTTGGCCGCTGGCGCCGACGACACTAGCATGGGCGCTGACGACGCCCGCAGACAGACCAAAGTACTAACAGCGCCATCGGGAGCGCCAACAACGCTGATAGCAGTTTGACAGTTTTTGGAGGATTTTGGCAGACTTTGGCGGGATTTCGCTCCGTAATAACCGCCGAAAGGAGTTTTTAAAGTCCTAAAAACTGCCTTGGACGACCAAAAACTTCCTACTTTTGAATTTAATGGCCTCCAATTTCAGAAATACTTCCAAGTGTGGAGTTTTCAATAGAATAAAGTTTATCAGTTTTGATGCGTAAAGATTATACGACAAAGTTATTACAAAGAAGAGGCTTATCGAGGAGAGAGGCTTTGTGAATCACAGATTGATTAATCCAAGTTCTCCGATTGATAAAATCATTATACAAAGGCGATGGGAAGTTCTGTGCTACACTACCGCTGCAGTTGTTGTACCAGTAGTGAAGGAATTCTATGCCAACTTACATGAAATTACCCAAGGAGTTGTCTTCGTATGAGGTAAGGCCGTACCATTTACTCTTGTGCAAATCAATGAGTTGTATAGGATTGAAAAAGTTCCAATCTATCATTATACAAATTTCATCCCTACAAGAGATTTGATGCAAGATGTGTATAATTTTCTGACGGATGAAAGTGATATTTGGGAAATGCGAGATGAAGGATATGTTAGTTTCTTTGCTTCATTTCTTAATCTAATATCGAAGCAGTGGCATTTCTTCATTTTTGCAAAATTACTCCCTACCATGAAAATTATTAGAATCACCAAATAGAGTGCTATTTTGAATTATTGCATTCAAATAGAGAAGCCCATTGATATAGGATCTATCACTTTTAAATATGTTATGGGTATTATTATGAATGAGCCAATTTATGGACTTGGACATCCTTCCATAATTTTCCTACTTTGCAGTCAATCTCAAGTTCCATATGAGAGTTAGGAAAAACTTTTATTACCTTGGGAGCTCATGATTCTTATTGATGATAATTATGTTGGGAATGGGAATGAAGCATTAGATACTATCTTAGATCACTCATCACATGCTTCAACTCCATTGATGCCACCAATATTTGGAAGTTAACTTGCTGTAGAAAAGAAATTGAAGAAAATTGAAAGAGAAATTTAGAGTATTTCAATTGCAATAGGAGATCTTAAGTACCATTTTGATCATTTAGATTAGAGGATGAAAGAAAATTTTGATCAAGCTGGGACATTTGAAGCAGGATTAGTGAGGGTGTTTAAAGAAAAAGGATGGACCGAAGAAAATTTGACTGATCAATTCCCGTACCGACACTTCTATAATTTGTATGTTCATTATCAGTCTATGGGAGATATCAGAGGAGGAGAAAACACTGAAGAGGAGGCAGCATAATTGAAGAATTTGGACTCTCTCTACTAATTTAAAATACTTATATACTTAATTTGATTGTGTGGATTTGATTTAGTTTTCTTTGCTTTAGAATTCTGATCTTTGATTGTTTGTATTGTTTTGTGTTAGCGTTTAGTGTTATGGCTTGATTTCGACGCTGATTTATAATTTAGTTTCCTTAGCATGTGCGAAAGTGTGATTAGAAAAATGTGTTTGTAAAAGTGTGTTTTCATATATAAAAGTTAGTTTGTTGTTGTTTGTGAAAATGGTTGTTTGTAAATTATTGTTAGAAAAAAATTTATGTTTAAAAATGCTAAAAAGACTTTGGAGAAAATTGAAAGGAAATTGAAAATTCAAAAAATTGAAAAATAGAATTTTAGGCCTTCAGCGCCAACGTCGCTGGCATGGGCGCTGATGGCGCCCTCGACCCAAGAACGGCCTTTACCCTTTAAAATTCATAATTTTCACCTTAAACCACCATTTTTACCCTTTGATTCACCTTCAACCTCCAATTTTTGCACATACGGCTCGTATTTTATTTGATTTGAGGTGATTTTAAGGCAAAAGAACTTTGGACTTCATCTTCTCTATGTAAGAGCTACACTTTGAGTTAAAAAATTTTGATTTTCTCCCAGGATTTATCTTACATTGTCAAGATCCAAAAACTTTGGAATTTTTTGAGAGATTTTGAGAAAATCCTTTAGTGAAGAAATCTTACTTAGCGGATTTAAGTATAAAGCGTTTTACTTTGTGATTTTTAGAATTTTTGGAATTTATTCAATTATTTTTTCTCTAGATTACCCATGGCGCCTAGAACAAGCAAAGGAAAAAAGGAAACTAGATTATGCTGAACAAAAAAATGTTAGCTTCAGGGCTAGTGCTTGATTCAATAGTTTATTTAATCATAAAAAAAGTAATTCCTGATCATGGTTTTAAAAATCCAAGAGGAGAAGTTGAGCGATTAATCAATGCTTGGCAGTGGGAAAATTTCTATTATTTTACTGCCGATGCGATTATTGGTGTAGTCATGGAATTCTATGCCAACTTTACTGAAGCTTCTAAAGATTTTGTTTTCGTTCGTGGGAAAATGGTGGAGTTTCCTTTAAGAAAAATTAATGAATTTTATCAGTTGGAAGATGTTTACAGTTGCCAGTATAAATTATTTTCTGCTACTAATGAGGCCTTAGACGAGGTTATTTCTTTTCTTACTGATGGAAGAGGGACCTCAAAAGTCAAAAATGGTGTTAAGGTAAACTTTCCTCTTTCTATGCTTAATGTAGTATCTAAGGACCAACACTACTTTATTTTTGGAAGAATGATTAAGCCTCTAAGTCTAAGGTAAACTTTCCTCTTTCTATGCTTAATTATTCTGAAAAATCATCATAGTAAGGTGACCAAGGATAGAGCCATCCTAAACTTATGTATTCAATAGGTGATGAGGATAAATGTAGGCTCTATTATCTATAGGAACACTAGATCTATTTCTTTGGGGGAGACCACTGGTAGATTGGCACACCTTGCACTTATTTTTACACTCTGTGAATAGGCAAGAGTTAATTTTAGACCTACTTCTTTGGAAGAGAGGATTAAGCCTCTAAGACCTATTGGGCATGCCAATATAAATACATATGAATCTCATGTTGATTAGAGATTTGGAAGTAAGACTAGAGATATTCCTTCTACTTCGAGGACCCCTACTTCTTGTGACCCTAAAAACCTAGAGCTTTTAGACCAGATGATGATCCAGCAGAGAGATATCTTAAGAATGGATCATAGGTTACAAAACATAGATGCCAGAAATGCTCACACTGATGATTTGATACAACAGAAGTTTGAATATGATGCTGCTTATGATGATGCGTTGGTGAGATACATGAAGGGAGATCATTCAGTTCAGTTTCCTACTCACCTTATTTTTACTCCATATCAACGACAGAATTTGGATGTAGAAGAAGAAGATGATGATGATGATTGGTGATCTTTCTTTTAGTTTATGTTTGATTGTACTTTATTTTTGTGTTTTTTGTTTTTATTATATTGTTGAGACGTTTGTTAGATTGTGAGACTCTGTTTTGTTGTTATGTTGAGTTGTGAACTGTAGTTTGTAAAATTATTTTCATTCCTGGAATTTAGTTTAATTCTATTGTTAGTTTTTATATTTTATTAAATGTATTGTAATTAACTCTTTTCTCAGTAGATTTTCTATGTATTATGCACAATTTAAAGTTTTAAGTCTTGTAGCTTTTTATATTAGCACTTGCAGTATTTCAGAATTAAAGTTTCAAAATCAGAACCTTCAACATGTATGATTTTGCTTTATGTATTTAATGTTTTCTTTCACCCTTTATTTTTTCAGTTTTTCATGCTAAATCTATTAAAAATTTAAGTTTGGGGGAAAGAGAAATTCCTTTCTAAAGAAATAAACTTAATTTTATTTGTCCTCACTTAGCTGCATTTTCAAAAATCTTAAAATTAACATGACCTTTAGTATTAGGGGTTAACTTTAGATAACTATATTTTTGTTTCTAAATATAAAGTAAACTTTAGTAAAAAATTTCAATAATAAAGGTGAATTTTAGAGATTATGATATTTGGTATAAAAGAAAAAAGTCCATGTTTTTCTATTTTAAGTAAAGAAAATTATATTTTTGAAATATTAAAAATCTTAAGGGTTCATGTAAGAAGAAGAAAATTAAACTGAAATCTTTAAGCTAATATAAATTTGTTAAGTGAAGAAATGTGACAAGTTTTTGACTTTAAGAAGATGATAATGAAGTTCAAAATTATTAAAGGCTATCCCGATATGGTAATCCTCACATAAAAAGAAAAGAAATAAAAATAAAAGAAAAGAAAAAGAAAAGAAAAGATGTGGGGAAAAGCTTAAGGAGATGCCTAATTAAAAACTGGCTTCACTTGAATTAATTTAAAAAAGAAGGCTTGCTACATTTTCTAAACTTTTTTTTGAATATTAGTTTATTTACTAGTAAAGTTTTATGAAGTTCTTTTTCATATGAATACTTTAAGTGACTTTAATATGACAATTTATAATTTTTCTTGAAAAGAATAGAGAATAAAAAATCTTGGACTTGATTGCTAAATATTCTTATACCTTTAGTATTAGCTGAAGTTGTTTTGAATTTGTCTTAAGTTATGCTATTGTATTTGGTGGACTAAGATATGAAAATCTCGAAGTTAAATTCTTTAGCACAAGTCATATTTTTATATAGCACAGGAGTTACTTGAGGACAAGTGACATGTAAGTTTGGGGGATTTTGATACACCAAAAATATATACATTTTTAGACCCATATTTTACTCATTTTTGGATTTTAATGGAAGGTATTTTGATGTTTTCTTGTAGGTTATTGATTTTTAGGACTTAAAGCAAAAAAAGGTATTTTGATGTTTTCTTGCAGGTTATTGATTTTTAGGGCTTAAAGCAAAAAGGAAGCAATATGTTTTCTTGAAGGTTGTTGAATTTTAGGACTTGAATCAAAAAAGAAGCAAAAAGGATGAAATTTGGAGCAAAAATGAAGAAGTTAAAAAATTTGCTCAGCGCCGACGGTGCTGTTTGACAAAGAGCATTGAATTAAATAGCGGAACACTGACGCCAATGAAGCCAATGTTGGCAACCCATGTTTCTATAAAATTCGACAAATCTGGACAAATTTTGAAGAGTTTTTGGAGGCACCTATTGGAGAACCGACTTTAGGCTTTTTTTGGGGCTGAAATTGATAAAAAAAAGTAACTCTTCTTGAAATTTCATTGCCCCAATTCAACCGTCTACGCATCACACATTCATCCATTTTCATTCCACAAAGATTTAGAGTCCATTGTTTTGTATAATTTAGAGTTTTGTGGCGAGATTAAGTGTGAATTCTTCTTTAAGAGTGTTGGAGAAGGAGAAAAGTGAGATATTTCTTATGCCTTCATTTCCTAGAAGAGGCTACAGGGGATTTTCTTTGAGAAAGAGTTTCGGAAAAGTGTTATGTGTTTATTAGTGTTGTATGAAATTTCTTTTATATATGAAATTTGTTTTTTGTTTTATCTTTCTCATGAAGTTTGAGTAGTTTACTTTATTTTTCTCTCTACACTGAGATATGGTGATATGAAGAGATAATATGGATGTGTCAATATTAAAATATAAAATAAATTGTGATGATTTTTCATCTCCGAACTTAATTTAGTTTTCGATCTGACCAATTGAATTATTAAAATATGTTGTGAATCATATGATCCAGAAAATGGAGTATGAGTTCTACAACAGAGTGAGGATCACATTTGATTCCATAAAGGAGCACTTTGTTCATGGAATTAAGTGCAAATAAATAGAAAAATATGCTTTATTGGGTGTAGAATTGGAGAATCTTTAGGATGACATACTAAAATCCCCAATTCAGTCTTAGTATTTAAAAACTAAAGCAAGAGTTAGCCTTCAGATGAAGGGAAGTGGGAGCTCTGGAGTGGGAGCCAGCATCCTTCTAGCCTAGCCACGGATTTAGGGACTAAACGTGGGATTAGCCAATGATTTTCTATAACATTGTATCAGGGTAGAGAATTAAAACTGCTCTTATTTGACACAATACATATTTTGAACCATTTATCTAATTTCATTTTACCAAAATCTCATTGTAATGGGAAATATGCTTTTTCACATAAGAAATCTTCATCATATAAATATAGTTCAATAGTTTAATAGTTAATATTTAAACTTTGTATTTCAGTTTTGTTATCAGTTAAATATATTAGTTTTGATAATATCTCAACATTCAAAATTAGTGACAATAATTTTTTTTTGACTTTCTGTGAATTTCACAGTAAATTTATCATTTTAAATTTAAACCTTCCCTGTGAGATCTATATCTGCAGCTTAAATAGAAAGTTTTTTATTACTTGATAACGATACTTATACTTGTGTAGAATTCCAATCTTAATTCTTAAATTTCTAATTCATAAAATATTGCATCAAGCTTTTGACACCATTGCATAGCGAAGTCAACTATATAATTTTTACACAACTATATAATCGCGAGATCATTACACTGCATGTACTAACTTTAAAAATACTTACAGGCTTTAAAGAATTAAATAAAACATAAAATATTCTAAAGAATTTGGTGAGAATTAAAAGTAGAAATAAAAATTGAAAATACTAAAAGTGAAGGAAAAGTAAAAATCTACAGTTACTATTACAATTTTAAGTTCACAACACAAAATAAAAGTTTTCACTACAAAAATTTCAAATGGCAACCAAATAACATCCAAACAACATACCAGCAAGCAAACAACCAAACCAAGAAACTAATTCCAGAAGATATCAATCTTCATTGCTTTCATCAGCATCATCATCATCATCATCATCTTCTTATTCTTCTTACTGTTCTTCATGAATAGGAGCATAAGGTGTGAAGTTGGTGCAAGTAGAAAATTTTACATTATATTCACCCCTAAGATATCTCACCATAGCATCCTCAAAAGCTATATCGTGTTGAATTCTCCTCTGCTAATAATCATCATTATAAGCATTTATCGCTTCAATCTCTCAAATCTAGTTTTGAATATTTACTTTATCCAATTTTTGAATCATGAGTTGGTCCATAATTTTTTCTTGTGATGCAGAGCAAGAAATAGATGCCCTGCAGCTGATGTAGATGGTTTATCACTACCTCCACTCCTAGATTGAACAAGTGATTCAACTCTCTGAATTATATGCTTCCCAATAGGATTTTGTGGTTGTAGCCTTTCCTCATATCTATGGGACTCTACTCTGATTGCTCACATAGTGGTTGTAGTGTTTCCAAATTTCGATGAGACTCTACCCCTGATTGCTCACATAAAGTGAAAATCAGGGCAGGGAAACCCAAACCACTAGTTGTAGAGCTCTTAGCTATGCTCCGAGCATGACAAACTATGAGAGCACCAACATATATTACTTTCATGTTCTGAATGCAATAGTTTAATACAACTATAACTTTTGTTACATTGATGACCAAAGGAAAATATGTTGAGATTTTCATACCTATTTTACACTATTTTTGATGATATTGCACTTTAAAGAAGGGTATTTTTGATGTTTTGTTGTAAGTATGATGAATTATGGTCATTGGAGCAAAAATATGCAAAAACGGTGCAATTTGGAGAAAACACGAGCAAGAAATGAAATTTTGCCCTGGCACCTTTCGGTAAGTCTTTCGATGCTTAATCTATTTTACACTTCTTGCATATTTTTGAATGAGATTAAAATTTAAAGGAAGAAATTTTTCATGCTTATTTTGCAGGGCTATCTGTTAGGAACACAACGCAACTGAAATGGGGCAAAATAGAGCTAAAACGTAGCCAAACGGAGCAAAACGGTGGAGCTGCGCAGTCTGCTCGTTGACGGCGCCCAAAACGGCGCCGATGGCGAGATTTACCCGAGAAGACCAAAAAATGACAGAAAAGCTAGCCGACGGCGCCCTCGAGCCCACCGACGGTGCCCGGGACGACTGTGGACCGACTTTTGGTGGTTATGGGCCAAAATTCAACATATTTGCATGCTTTTTGAAAGGACTATTGTGGTAACTCTTCAAACTTCGTCCCTACACTTTAAAAGAATGAATTTAGGTTAAAAAAAGGGGTTTTTTGTGAGGGGAATGTTAGGAAAAGAGTGGAGAAAGTTTAGGGTTCTTAGAATAGGAGTAGAAATGTAGATTTCTACCCTTTTGGAGAGATTGGAGAGGAGATTTAAGAGAAATTGTAAGGAAATGTTCTTGCATTGCATGGATCAGTGGGAGACATTATGGAAGATATATTTGTCTTTCTTTCAAAGGGAAAATACTAAGTATTGTGTTATTGATTATCTTTTGATTTTTTTAAACACTTCTCTAGTGGATTTGCTTTGGTTAAATGAAGTTTCAGTTGTGTTTTCTTCGTGCTTTGTGATGGGCTTCTCTTACTCTCCCTTCTTCTTTGGAAATAATGATATAAGAAGATTATGCCATTGTTTTCATTTTACTTTTCTTTTGTAATAAGTAGAATTCATGTTTAGGATTTTGTGATGCATGTTTATTGTTTTCATTTTACTTTTCTTTTTTAATGAGTAGAATTCATGTTTAGGATTTTGTGATGCATGTTAGAAGTGAGATTTAATTGTAAATGTGATGGTTTTTACTTGCACTTAATTGCATTACAGTTAGAAGCAGATTTAATTATCAATGTGATGGTTTTTACTTGCACTTTATTTACATTACAATTGCCTGTTGTAGTGTTAAAGTTTGTTGTAATTGCATTAAGACCCGAGAGGGCTGTGTAATTCTCATCTGTTGTAGAGTTAAAATTAGTTGTAATTGTATTAAGACCTGAGAAGGCTGTGTAATTCTCAAATTGTAGTATTAAAATTTGTTGTAATTGCACTAAGACCCGAGGGGTCTGTGTAATTCTCAATAAAGTAGAACCACATTCAGATTCCATGGATGGTTAAGTTCATGGGAGTTGAATGCGAATAATAGGGAAATATACTTTGATGGCGTAGAATTTGAGATTTTAAGGTGACAGACTAAAATCCCCAATTTGGTCCTATTGTTTGAGTACTGAAGCAGAGATGTTAGCCTCAGGCAAGGGTAACGTGGGAGCTCCAAAGTTAGAGCTGATATCCTCCCAGCCTAGCCACAGATTCAGTAAACAAGCATAGGATTAGACAATGTTCTTTATGCCTGGATCAAAGGGCAAAGAATAAGATTGCTCCTATTTAGCACATATAATATTTAATGCATCTCATTCCTTTACATTATCCAATTTATTACATAAGAATAGTAGTTTTTCAAAATCCTTCAGACCAATTCATCCAAAAAGGGTTATCTTTAGAATTAATATTTGCATTTAGGAGTAGTTATTAAACCAATTCATCTAAAAAGGATTATCTTTAGAATTAATATTTGCATTTAGTTATAGTTACTATATTACCAATTCATCAAAAAAGGGTTATCTTTTGAATTAATATTTACATTTAGGAGTAGTTATTAGTTGTGTTAAACTTAAGACTTACATTTAGGAGTATCTGTTAGTAAAACTTCTTAAATCGCACTTTCAAACTAAGGACTACTAGTAGTAGATTTGAATTTGACTAAAGATCTCTTACCTCGGTTCCCTATGGGATCGATAAACGGGACTCTACTAGAGCCCAATATTACTTGAGCGATACGTATACTTGCGTTTGAAATTGTGATTATACAAAATCATTATAAATATATAAATATGGGTTCATAAATTCTTGCATATTAAAAGTTACATCAAGTTTTTGGCGTCATTGTCGGGAGTTTAAATCTTCTAGTAGTGGTGTCAAATTCTTGTATTTTTAGGTATATAAAAAAGTCGCTGTCATGTTTTTGGCGCCGGGGAAGCTTCGGTAAGAACTTTAGGAGAATTTTAGTTGAAGTAATTAGGTAGTAATTTAGCAGAGATGAAGTGGTGCCAAATATTTGACTGTATAGTCAACATAGAAACAGAGAAGTTAACTTTCTTATTATTTTTAATTCTCCATTCTCCTCTTCTATCATTCAGATAGGCAATCACTTCATCCAGTGATGAATCAATCATCATTACTGCAACGTATTCATCATGAAATACATTCCTTATCCACTAAAAAATATTGATCCTTTCTCCAGAAAAATCAACTTGCTTACCTCTTACAAGATGTGATCGTCAACAGTGAACCACAAGTTGGTATAAAAATCCCAAATCATTGGTACAAGCGCCACTACAGTGTCATAGTAAAAACTTTCCCAATTTCTGGCAATGATCAACCTCTCGATCTCGCCACCTAGGTTAGCAAATGCCCATTCCTGGATCAATCTTCTTGTTTCTATTTGAGTGTTATAACTGTGTTGAGCCTTGAAATTGACAAATCTTCATGCATCAAAATCATCTGATGACCTTCATCTCTTTACTCGTGGAGCTATTGGAAGTTCTATGAAAATCCAAATAATTAATGCTACCACTGGAGGATTATTAATGTCAAAATCATTTGATGAAGCATATGTGTTAATTGAAGAAATGGCTACAAATGAATTTTAATGGCCCTCTACAAGGGTAAATCCTAAAAATATAGCCCGTGTTCATGATACAGTTGCAATTGTAATTCTTACATCTCAGGTTGCTACAATATCAAGAAAGTTGGACCAATTTGGAGTGAACCAGCCTTAAATTACTCCAATAAGTGAGGAAAGTTTGTTAGGGCATGTGATTGATTCTAACTTATCATATGAGACTTTAAATACCATAAATAACTTGTATTCTAACTTTTACAACCTTGGTTGGAAGAACCATCCTAATTTTAACTGGTATCACACTACTTGGGGTGGAAACCAACCATGGGAAAATAATCATGCAAATCCTAATGGAAGTTGGAATAATCAAGGGAACATAAATTATAGACCTTCATCTTCACCGTACTCTAATAATGATTAACAATTTAAGGATAAGAGGTTGTCTACAGAAGAAGTGGTATTGCAAATGGGAAACGAGTTGCAAGGTCAAAATGCTGCGATTAGAAACATAGAGAATCAACTTAGATAAATTGCTAATTTACTTTGTAATAGACCCCAAGGAACACTTTCTAGGAACACTGAGAATAATCCTAAAGAGAAAATGATGAACAAATAGAAGCTGCCCAATTAAGAAGTGAAAGAGAGATAGAGGATGTGGTCAGAAAAGAGAAAGGAGTTGTGAGAAAAACAAAGAAAAATAAAAGACCCAAAGAACATGTTTCTAAGGATCTCAAAAAATCAATATCTCTAACTAAAATCAATTTAAAAAGATCACCACCATTTCCTCAAAGATTTAGACAACATGAGTTAGATAAATAATTTTTAAAGTTTATGGATGTACTTAAGAAGTTAATGATAAATATTCCTTTCACTAAAGCTTTGAAACAAATGCCAAGTTATGCAAAATTTATGAGGAGATATTAAAAAAGAAAAGGAAATTTGGGGATTACGAGACAATTGCACTAAATGAGGAGTGCAGCCCTATATTTCAGAAAAAGCATCTTGAGAAAGTTAAACATCCTTCTAGCTTAACAATTCCTTGTGTATTTGGAGAAATATTATATGGAGAAGCTTTATGTGATTTAGAATCAAGCATTAATGTGATGCCTCTATCTATATTTAAAAGGTTAGGTTTAGTCGATATTTCTCCCACTACTATAATCCTTCAGTTTACTGATCGATCTATTATTTATTCAAAAGGGGTTATAGAAGACGTGCTTGTTAAAATAGATAAATTTATCTTTCCTATGGAATTTATTGTATTAAATATGGAGGAAGACAAATAATATCCCATTAAATATGAAGGAAGAAAAACAATATCCCATTATTTTAGGGAGACCTTTTCTTGTTACTGGACAAGCTATGATAGAAGTGCAAAAAGGAAAGGTAACTATGAATATTAATGACAATGAAACCACTTTTAATGTTTTAAAGGCTATGAAGTATCTAACTGAGAGAAAATATGATGATTATTTTTGGATGGATGAAATTGATTATCTATGTAAAAACCATTTCCAAAAATATTTTGAGAGTAAGTTAACAGATGAGATCAAAATGAACTTTCGTGATGAGTCTAAAATATTGTTTAAAGAAGACTGTATATTTGTTCAAGAGAGGTTTGAAATGATGGACGTTACCGAAAATATTAAACTTTTAATTCCATCTGTTGAAAAATCTCATGAAATTAAAATGAATATGCCCCATACAATTTTAAAGCCTAAATATATAGAGAATTCATCTACACCACCAGTCTTTATATCTTCATACTTGACTCAATCACAAGATGAACCTGAATTGAATAATAAAAATTAGTAAAAGATCTTCTATTAATATACCCCATACAATTTATATCTTCTATGAATATACCCCATAAAAATCAGTAAAAGATCTTTTATGAATTTATATCTTCAAATTAAAATGAATACACCCCATACAGTTTTAAACCCTACATATATAGAGAATTCATCTACACCACCAGTCTTTATATCTTCATATTTGACTCAATCACAAGATGAACTTGAATTGTATGATAAAAATCAGTAAAAGATCTTCTATGAAAGTGTTATTCAAAGTCAATGAATGACATATTTTGTGGTATATAAACAACATGAATGAGATTTTGATGCTGGGGCAGATTATTAATGCAATTAACAATAACCCCTAGAGATTTTACTTAGTGACCCTGAGATAAATTTTGAAGAAATGAATGATGAGCAATTTATAATTATTGAACTGATATTTAGAATAGAATTCATGGATATGTTTCGAAAGAACTTTGAATTGAGAGATGAGGATAAGGATATTGAAAGACTA
The DNA here is from genome assembly GCA_002079205.1 of Phalaenopsis hybrid cultivar. Taxonomy (NCBI): domain Eukaryota; kingdom Viridiplantae; phylum Streptophyta; class Magnoliopsida; order Asparagales; family Orchidaceae; genus Phalaenopsis; species Phalaenopsis hybrid cultivar. The sequence goes on from JXCR01119259.1 coordinate 176,405, forward strand.
ATGGAAGAAATTCCTGAAGAATTAGAAGATAACTTGAAAGACAAGAGTGACCTAGAAGAATTTGATACAGAATCTGAATTATCTAGAGAGAATCTGATCCAAAATTTGGGAGATCATGAAGTAGCTTATAAAGATCCATTTCTTATAAAATTTAAAGATGATATTAATATTAAAAATGAGAAAATTACTAGAAAAATCTTGGATCTAGAGAGAAATATGAGGAACAAGGATATGAATCAATCTGAAAAGGTAGAGCTGATAAAAATTTTAAATTTGAGGACTTCGTAGGATTCCTTAGATCTGGAAAAGATTGGGCGATTGATCAAAAATTACTTAATTGGAATCTTGATTTAGGTGGAATCATTTGTCGGGCTATCGACGTTAAACCAAGCGCTTTATGGGAGGTAACCCGTAATTATCAGTGTGGTTTGATTTAGTATGCTTAAGAGTCATGATTTTTAGAGTTGTATTGTGTTTTCTTTAGTGTGGATTGATCAGTTTGATTGATGATTGGTAAATGTTTGGAATTTTAGTGGTTTGATTTGCTTTTTATGTGTCATGAGGGAGGTGATTTCTTAACTTCCTATTATGGTTAGACTTGTACGTTCTGTTGTAGTAGTTGGATTAATGAGTCCACTACAACTCGATTCTAACTCAGACTTGAGTTTTAGAAGAGACATTATGAATTTATCAGTGACAATTCCATCTCAATTTTATTACTTCCTTTCTTTGACCTTGTTTTCATTTGGTAGGAGTAGCTAACCTATTTGATGAGTAATATGTGGATGAATTTAAACTATCCTTATAACTATTATAGGTGCTTAATTTAAGGGATTAGATGATGCCTGAGATTGGTGCCTAGGAGCAAATATATCAGGGATAATTTTATCTTTGGGATTAGAATCTATTAAATCATTTATAAGTACCTAATATATTTATGTAGTGATTTGACCAAAGAAAAATATGTTGAGATTTTCATACCTATTTTGTACTACTTTTAATGATATTGCACTTTAAAGAAAGGTATTTTTGATGTTTTGTTGCACGAATGATGAATTAGGGTCAATGGAGCAAAAAGATGCAAAAAGGAGCGAATTTGGAGTGAAAAGGACCAAAATGTGGAGATTTGTACTAAGTGCGCCGACGACGAGTTTTTCCTAAGGCTATAAGACAAAATTCTCTAAAAGTCCGCCAACGGAGCCCTTGAGGCCGTCGACGGTGAGCTCGGCGGTTATGCCTACTCAAGCTTTGGATAAGACCAAATTTTGAAGAGATGCTTAGGAAACTCTTGGGAAAGCTCATCCACAACTTTAAAAGACTATTTTGGCTGAACATTGATGAAGAAGAAAGGGGGGTTAGAAGAGACTCTAGAGTTCCCAGAGGTTAGAAAGGTTCTATTAGTGTTTGTTAGAGTGTAAAAAGGTGTGAGGAATTCTTCGAGAGATTGTAAGAGTAGAGGGAAAGTGAGAGATTTCTTCCTTTTTACTACTTTGAAGAGGAATTTTGTGTGCTGTAAGGAAAGGAAGAGATTCAGAGGAACTTCGAGGAGTGTTCTTGGCGATTAATTAGAGATAAGTTATTTACTTGTCATAGTTTGTATGACTTTGATTTTATATATGAATTCCTAATTTTTCTTTGTTTTCCCCATGAGATCTGAGTAGTTTTTTCTATCTTTCTCCTTGTCTCAAGATTTGTGAAATGGTGATTTGAATTAGTGAAGCCATGAATGTTTAAGAAATTGTGATGATCTTTTCACTTCGATCTTATTTTACTTTCAATATGGCCAATTGATTTGTTAAAATATGTTGAGTTTTACAACTAAAGTGAAAATTACATCCAAGAATTGGGAGGTCAAAGCCCTTAGAAATTGGGTGCAAATAAATAGGGAAATGAAATTATCGGGCATAGAATTGGAGATTTGGGGAGGTCAAAGCCCTTGGAAGTTGGGTGCAAATAAATAGGGAAATAATATTATCGGGCATGGGAGGTCAAAGCCCTTAGAAATTGGGTGCAAATAAATAGGGAAATGAAATTATCGGGCATAGAATTGGAGATTTTGGAGGTCAAAGCCCTTGGAAGTTGGGTGCAAATAAATAAGGAAATAAAATTATCGGGAGTAGAATTGGAGATATTTGATTTGTTAAAATATGTTGAGTTTTACAACTAAAGTGAATATTACATCCAAGATTCAGGGATAAATTTGTTAAAATATGTTGAGTTTTACAACTAAAGTGAAGATTACATCCAAGATTCAGGGAGTAATTTGTTAAAATATGTTGAGTTTTACAACTAAAGTGAAGATTACATCCAAGATTTAGGGAGGTTAAGCCCTTGGAAGTTGGGTGCAAATAAATAGGGAAATAATATTATCGGGCATAGATTTGGAATGCTTGGAAGTTGGGTGCAAATAAATAGGGAAAAAATATTATCGGGTGTAGAATTTGAGATTTAAGAGTGACAGACTAAAATCCCCAATTCAGTCCTATCATTTGGGTGCTAAAGTGTAGATGTTAGCCCTCAGGTGAGGAGAACGTGGGAGCTCCGAAGTGAGAGCCAGTATCCTCCCAGTCTAGCCGCAGATTCAGTAAACAAGCATAGGATTAGTCAATGTTCTTTATGCCTTTACCAAAGGGTAAAGAATAGGTATTCTCCTATTCTGCACAATATAATTTGAACCAATTCACTTTATTCATTTACTATAATTTCTTGACAAGGAGAAAGATGTTTTCTTATATATTGAATATCACATTTAAACCTACATTAGTATCATTAGTTATTTATTAGTTATTAAAATTATAGATTTATTTCAATTGCCTATTAGTGACAAATAAGCAAATTGAACTTCGTTGTTGTGATTAAAGTATTGCTTTTCTAAAATCTTAGTTCACAGTTCTAAACCACTCCTTGTGGGATCGATATCTAGGACTCCATTAGAGCCCTATGTCACTTGAGCGATATGTATACTTGCGTTGATAAGACGTTGATAAGTGTGACTTTACAATTATTGAATATTTTCTTATGTCCATATTTATCTTACATTTTTAAGCATATATAAAGTTGTCGGTCATGATTCAGTTAGAAATTGGAGGTAAGTTAGTGAGATGTGATAAGTTAAAGGAAGAATTAACCTCATTTATTATGTGTTTCTGTGTTTGTGTTACAGTAATAGGACTTGAAGAACATTTTTATATTCCAATGCTGATACATGTTATGCTAATTAGACTTTTATTTAGTTAATTTCATTTTGGCATATTTAGTTTAGATTTACTTTCTACTACATGTTTTCTATCCTGATAAATAATTGTAGATGCTTTGATAGACATTTGTGGTAGATAGAATTTCTAAACTGTTTTTCTTTTTCTTCCTACTTATATTTTCTTGCACTAAATGCTATACAGGTTAAAAATCAAGTTTGGGGGTCGAAAAAAAAATAGATTTTAAAGCTAAGTTTTCTTCCTTTTAGTTTAGTATTATTGCATGCATGTTTTAGGCAAGATTTAAATTCCTTTACAGTCATTCTATCCTGATTATGAATGTATATAAATTTGAAAGGATTTTGTAGTAGCTGGTAGATTCAATTGCTTCTCCTTCCTGTTACATTTTATGGAATTAATTGTAAAATATTTAAAAATGCAAGTTTGGGGAAAAGAAAAATTTCTTTTGAAAAGAAGTTAACTAAATTTTATTTATCCTTAATTAACTATATTTTTAAAATTAATGTAACATGACCTTGAAATTGAAGTTTAACTTTAAATGACTATATTTGTGTTTGTAAATATTATGGTAAATTTAGGTAAAAGTTTTTAATAATGAAGATTAATTTTAAAGTTAAAGATATTTGGTATGAAAGGATAAGATTATGTTTTTCTATTTAAAATAAAGGAAATTGTATTTTTAAAGTATTAAGAATTTTAGAGTTTCATGTAAGAAGAAAAGAATCCTATTTAAAGTAAATGAAATTGTATTTTTGAAGTATTAAGAATTTTAGAGTTTCATGTAAGAAGAAAAGAATGAAACTTTATGAAAAGTCATTAACTAATATGAATGTTTAAAGTGAAGAAAGGTAAGGAGTTTTGACTTTAAGAAGGGGATAGTGAAGTTCAAATTTATTAAAGGTTATCCAGGTATAGTAATCCTCACTTGAAAAAGAAAAAAAAAGAGAAAAAGAAAAAGAAAAAAAATGAGGAAAGAAAGAAAAGAAAAATGAGGAGGAAAAGCTTGAGGAGATGCTTAATCAAAAATTGGCTTTACTTGAATCAACTTAAGAAAAAAGATTTATTACATTTTCTAAACTTGTATTGAAGTATTGGTAGCATTACTAGTAAAATTTTCATGAAGTTATTTTTCATATGAATGTTCTTAATATACTTGATATAACAAGTTGCAATTCTTCTTGAATTGAATAGAAATTCTGAAATCTTAAATTTGATTACTAAGTATTCTTAGACTTAGAGTTTGAATCTAAGTTATTAAAATTTTTCCTTAAATTTTACTATTTTATTTACTAAACTAAAGTATAGAAGTTTATAAGTTAGTCTCTATCCTAAGTCATATTTTTTAATAGTAAAAGAGTTACTTGAGGAAAAGTAACATTTGAGTTTGGGGGATTTTGATACACTTAAAAAAATGTGGAATTTTTCATTTGCTTTTATTGCCTATATTTGGTGATTTTCAATGATAATGCACTTTAATGGAAGGTATTTTGTATATTTTTGGTTTCAGGTACAAAAAATGGAGTTTTGGAGAAAAAGAAGTAAAAACAATGTAATTTGGAGCAAAAATGAGCAAGAAAGAAAATTTTATCCCGACACATTTCGATATTTCATTCTATGCTAAATATATTTTACAATTATCACACTTTTTGAATGAAATTACACTTCAAAAAAAGGTTGGTTTTATTTTTATTTTGTAGGTCTATCTGTTAGGAACGCAACGCAACTGAAACAGGATGAAACAGAGCTAAAACGGAGTCAAACAAAGAAAAATGGTGGAGCTGCGCAAGGTGGGCACCAACAACACCAGAGCCAACGCTGGTAGCACTAAAGAACAGAAAAAATGACGTCGACAGCACCCAAAATGGCACCGACAGCGCCCGAGACGGTCATGGATTGATTTTTGGTGATTTTTGATGTTATAGAAGGATCCCAAGTGATTCAAACACCCCATGAAGTAATTTAATGAATCTAGACACTTGGATAAGGCTCTTAAATGAAGAGATATGTCTTCTGGATGAATAGATTTTTCTCTTGAAGAAAAGAAAGGAATTTGTGTATCTTTAAAAAAGAGGGCTTGACACCTCTCATGGGCATGCGTGTGTGTGTGTGAGGGTGTGTGTGAGTGAGAAAATGTGGAGAATGTTTAGTGATCTTAGAATAGAAGTAGAAATGTAGATTTGTACCTTTTGGAGAGATTGGTGAGGGGATTTTGAGAGAATATGTAAGGGAAGTGGGAGACTTTGTGGGAGAGATTTTCATCTTTCTTTCACTGGAAAAAAGCTAAGTATTGTGTTCTTCATTATATTATGATTTTGTAAACACTTATATAGTGGATTTGCTTTGATGTAATGAAGTTTTTTATTGTGTTTTCTTCGTGCTTTGTGATGTGTTTCTCTTACTCTTTCTTCTTCTCAGGAAATAGTGGCACGAGAGAATTATGCCATTATTTTCCTTTTACTTTTCTTTTACAATGAGTAAAATTCATGTTTTGGATTTTAGGATGCATGCTTGAAGAAGTTTTAATTCTAAATGTGATGGTTTTTACTTGCACTTCATTTACATTACAATAAAGGCCTGTTGTAGTGTTAAAAAATTGCATTAAGACCCGAGAGGCCAGTGTAAACTCAACAAAGTGGAAACATTCAAATTCCATGGATGGTTAAGTTCATGGGGGCTGGATGCAAATAGATAAGGAAATATACTTTTATGGGCGTAGAATTTGAGATTTTAGGGTGACAGACTAAAATCCCCAATTCGGTCTTAGTGTTTAAAGAACTAAAGCGGAGGTTCACGTTCAGAGGAAGGGAAGTGGGAGCCAGTATCCTCCTAACCTAGCCATAGATTTAGGGACTAAACCTGAGATTAGCCAATGATTTTCTATAACATTGAATCAGGGTAGAGAATTAAAATTGCTCATATTTAGCACATACAATATTTAATGTCTCTCATTCTTTTACATTATCCAACTCACTACATAAGAATAGTAGTTTTGAAAATCATTAAATTCTCTAAACCAATTCATCCAAAAAGGGTTACCTTTAGAATTAATATGTACATTTAGGAATAGTTACTATCCTTACATTTAACATTCGCATTGAGGAGTAGTTGCTAGATAAAACACTATTTTATCCGACATTCCAAACTTAGGCCTGATAGTAGTAGACTGGAATTTGAGTAAGGACATCTTTCCTCGCTTCCTCGTGGGATTGATATTCGGGGCTTAATCAGAAAGTCCTATATAACTTGAGCAATACATATACTTGCATTTATATCATTGTGACTATATAGAATATATAAAATTAAGCATATAAAAAGTGGCATCAAAGCTGCGCAGGGTGGGCACTGACAGCACCAGAGCTAGTGCCGGCAGCGCTTAAGTGCAAAAAAATGACAAGAAAAAGAAGTCGACTGCGCCCAAAATGTCGCCAACCGCGACCGGGATGGTCATGGATCAAATTTTGATGGTTTTTGATGTTCTAGAAGGCTCCCAAGTGATTCAAATACCCCATGAAGCAATTTAATGAATCTAGACACTTGGATAAGGCTCTTGAATGAAGAGACATATCTTTTGGATAAATAGATTTGTCTCTTAGAAAAAAGAAGGGAATTTGTCTCTTTAAAAAAGAGGGCTTGACTCCTCTCATATGCATGCGTGTGTGGGTGTGATGGTGTCTGTGAGTGAGAAAATGTGGAGAATGTTTAGTAAACTTAAAATAGATGTAAAAAATGTATATTTCTACTTTTTTTGATGAAATTGGTGAGGGGATTTTGAGAGAATATGTAAGGAAATGTTCTAGCATTGCATGGATCGGCGGGAGACTTTATGGGAGAGATTTTCATCTTTATTTCTGGGGAAAAGCTAAGTATTGTGCTCTTCATTGGCTTATGATTTTGTTAACACTTATCTAGTGGATTTGCTTTGATGTAATGAAGTTTTTCATTGTGTTTTCTTCGTGCTTTGTGATGTGTTTCTCTTACTCTTTCTTCTTCTTACGAAATAGTGGCATGAGCGAATTATGGCATTATTTTCCATTTACTTTTCTTTTACAATGAGTATGATTCATGTTTTAGATTTTGGGATGCATGCTTGAAGAAATTTTAGTTTTAATAGTGATGGTTTTTACTTGCACTTCATTTACATTATAATAAAGGCCTGTTGTAGTGTTAAAATTCGTTGTAATTGCATTAAAACCCGAGAGGGCGGTGTAATTCTCAACAAAGTGGAACCACATTCAAATTCCATGGATGGTGAAGTTCATGGGGGTTGAGTGCAAATAAATAGGAAAATATACTTTGATGGGCGTAGAATTGGAGATTTTAGGGTGACAGTCTAAAATCCCCAATTTTTTCTTAGTGTTTAAAGAACTAAAGCGAGAGTTAGCCTTCAAAGAAAGGGAGGTGGAAGCTCTGGAGTGGGAGCCAGTATCCTCCTAGCCTAGCCACGGATTTAGGGGCTAAACTTGAGATTAGCCAATGATTTTCTATAACACTGAATTAGGGTGGAGAATTAAAATTGCTTCTATTTGGCACATATAATATTTAATGTATCTCATTCCTTTATATTACCCAACTCACTACATAAGAATAGTAGTTTTAAGAATCTTAAAATTCTCCAAACTAATTCATCTAATAAGAATTACCTTTAGAATTAATATTTACATTTAGGAATAGTTATTATACTTACATTTAACATTTACATTGAGGAGTAGTTGCTAGATAAAACACTATTTTAATCGACATTCCAATCTATGGCCTGATAGTAGTAGACTAGAATTTGACTAAGGACACCTTTCCTCACTTTCTCGTGGGATTGATATTTAGGGATTAATTGGAAAGTCCTATATTACTTAAGCGATACATATACTTGCATTTATATCATTGTAACTATATAGAATATATAAAATTAAGCATGTAAAATAGTCGCATCAGAGCTGCGCAGGGTGGGCATTGGCAGCACCAGAGCCGGCGCCGATAGCACTAAAGAGTAGAAAAATGACGAGAAAACGACACCGACAGCGTCCAAAATGGCACTGAGGGTGCCCGGGACTGTCATGGAACAATTTTTGGCGGTTTTTGATGTTTTAGAAGACTCCCATGTGATTCAAACACCCCATGAATCAATTCAATGAATCTAGAAACTTTGATAAGGCTCTTGAATGAAGAGACATGTCTTTTGGATGAATAGTTTTTGTCTCTTGAAAAAAAAGAGTGAATTTGTGTCTCTTTAAAAAAGAGGGCCTGGCACCTCTCATATGCATGTGTGTGTGTGAGTGAGAAAATATGGAGAATGTTTAGTGAACTTAGAATAGAAGTAGAAATGTAGATTTCTACCTTTTTTGAAGAGATTGGTGAGGAGATTTTGAGAGAATATGTAAGGGAAGGTTTTAGCATTCCATGGATCTGCAGGAGACTTTGTGGGAGAGATTTTCATCTTTCTTTCAAGAAGAAAAATTAAGTATTACGTTCTTCATTATCTTATGATTTTGTAAACACTTATCTAGTGGATTTGCTTCGATGTAATGAAGTTTTTTGTTGTGTTTTCTTTGTGCTTTGTGATGTGTTTTTCTTACTCTTTCTTCTTCTTAGGAAATAGTGGCATGAGAGAATTATGCCATTATTTTCCTTTTACTTTTCTTTTACAATGAGTAGGATTCATGTTTTGGATTTTGGGATGCATGCTTGAAGAAGTTTTAATTATAAATTGATGGTTTTTACTTGCACTTCATTTACATTACAATAAAGGCCTGTTGTAGTGTTAAAAAATTGCTTTATGACCTGAGAGGGTGGTGTAATTCTCAACAATGTGGAACCACATTCAAATTCCGTGGATGGTGAAGTTCATGAGGGTTAAATGCAAATAAATAGGGAAATATACTTTGATAGGCATAGAATTGGAGATTTTAGGGTGACAGACTAAAATTCTCAATTTGGTCTTAGTGTTTAAAGAACTAAAACTAGAGTTAGCCTTCAGGGGAAGGGAAGTGGGAGCTCTGGAGTGGGAGCCAGTATCCTCCTAGCCTAAACCACGGATTTAGGGACTAAACCTGAGATTAGCCAATGATTTTCTATAACACTGCATCAGGGTAGAGAAAATTTAGAGACTAAACTTGGGATTAGCCAATGATTTTCTATAACACTAAATCAGGGTAGAGGATAAAATTTCTCCTATTTGGCACATACAATATTTAATGTATCTCATTCCTTTGCATTATCCAATTCACTACATAGGAATAGTAGTTTTTAATATCTTAAAGTTCTCCAAACCAATTCATCCAGAAAGGGTTATCTTTAGAATTTAATATTTAAATTTAGGAATAGTTACTATCCTTATATTTAAAATTTGCATTTAGTAGTAGTTGCTAGATAAAACACCATTTTAATCGATATTTCAAACTAAAGACTAATAGTAGTAAACTAGAATTTAACTCAGGACATCTTTCTTCGCTTCCTCATGGGATCGATAATCGGGGCTTAATCAGACAGTTCTATATTACTTGATCTATATGTATACTTGCATTTATAAAATTATGACTATAAAGAATATATAAAATTAAGCATATAAGAAATTCGCATCAGGGCGTAGCTCTCTAGAATGCGGCACATCATGCACTAGTTCCAAAAAAATTGCATTTTTGACTTCGATAGGTAAATAAAGATTTTTTAAAATATTATTTCAATTACACAGACTCTAGATAAAAATATATATAGATATATATAAAATATTCTAAACAAAAACTTAAAAGCAAAGTAAATGACCATAAGTATGGGTTGCCTCCCACAAAGCGTTTGGTTTAATGTCATTAGCCCGACATCCCCAGTCTTTATTCTGGGTGACCAAAAATTATAGTCTTTTTAAAAACTAGTCTTTGACCATCAAAATATGATTTCAATCTGCGCTCATTTACTTGAAATATCCTTCTTGTCTTAGGATCTTTAATATTAACAGCTCCATAGAGATAGACTTTTACAACTCTGAATGACCCTTTCCACCTAGACTTCAGTTTTCCAGAAAATAATTTTAATCTTGTATTGTATAATAAAACTTTCTATCTAAGTTCAAATTTCTTCTTTATTATCTTCCGATCATGCCATTCTTTCATTCTTTCCTTATAAATCTTATCATTATCGTAAGATTCATTTCTGATTTATTAAAGCTCATTCAATTGTAATAATCTTTTCTCAGCAGCTTCCTTCAAATTGAAATTGAATTCCTTTATATCCCAATAAGCTTTATGCTCCAACTTTATTGGCAACTGACAAGTCTTCCCAAAAATTAATCTATAAGGGGACATTCCTATAACTGTCTTATAAGCTGTCCTCTATTCCCACAATGTCATATCTAATCTTGCAGACCAATATATTTTAGTAAGATTTACACTTTTTCTAAAATTCTCTTAATTTCATGATTAGATAATTCTGCTAAATTAATAGTCTGGGATGATAAGAAGATGCAATTTTATGCATTATATTATATTTTTCTACCAATCTTGCAATTATTGTATTTCTAAAATGAGATCCTCCATTGGTAATGATTACTCTAAGCATTCCATATCTTATAAAAATATTTTTAATTAAAAATTTTGAAACACTCCGAGCATCACACTGAGGTATAACGATTGCTTAAATCCATTTTATAACATAATCTATTGCAATTAATATATATATATATATATATATATATATATATATATATATATATATATATATATATATNTAAGAAGGGAGCTTTGGTTTAGGGCCAAGTGTTTACTTCTTACTGGTAAGGTTACTATTACATTGGATTTGGGACTGACAACTTTGGTTTTTCCCTCTGGTCCTTCCTCTGGAGGTGTGGAAAGAGGTGGGCAGAAGCTTGCATCTAATTCAAGAAGGTGTTTTGGCTTTTCAAGCTGCTTGGCTTTGCTGGAGCAGTGTTGCTGTTACTGTTCTATTGCTACTGAAAATCTTGGTAGTTCTTCTTTACCATATCTTCCTTCCTCTACTTGCTGAGCTCTCTTGGGGGTGCTGTTGGTGACTATTATGGCTACTCCTATTGATTTGGAGACAAACATACAATGGACTAAAGCTACCTATGCTGGGGTAGTAGGAAAAGCCTCTTCTTCTTTGATATACCCAGATCTTCTAGTTTTTCCACAGGAGTTTCACATCACTGCTGCTGGTAGGGGTACTGCCCCTTGCATCCATCCTGTGGGATTAAAGAATGGGGAACCATCTGCCATCTTCTCAGAACAAGATCTTTTGGAACTAAACTTGGAAGTTCAGTTCACACTGGTTGGAAAATTCAGCCTAGGTCACCCAAAAATGGACCTAGTGAGGAATTACTTTGAATCTCTGAACATTTCTGACTGGAAGCTTGGATTAATGGATGGCAGACACCTTCTTATCCAGCTAACAAAGGAAGAAGACTATGTAAGAATATTTGCCAAAAAATCAATTATCATTGCTGGCGCTGAAATGAAAATCTTAAAATGGACTCCTGAGTATGATCCTTCTCAAGAACCTCCTACAGTGCCTATTTGGTTCAAGCTACCAAAATTACCATTACATCTCTTCAAACTAAATGCATTATTTAATATTGACAGTACCTTAGGCACACCATTAAAGGTGGATGCTGCTATCTACAGCAAAGCTAGGCCAGCAATTGCTAGAATTTTGGTGGAGAGGAATTTGACTCTACCTGAAGTTAAGAGGATTTGGATTGGAGACTCCTTGAAGATTTTTTGGGAAGAATTTGTCATGGAGCAAAGACCCTACTACTGTCAACATTGCAAAATATTTGGTCATACTAAAGAGAAATTCTACATGCTAAACCCTCCTAATAGAAGACAATTAACTCACCCACAGTTGGAAATGAATACTGAAAATACAAACCCCCTGAGAGAAAGCAACAAATAAACTCATCATTAGATCTCCAAGGTGACAGGAACAGCAGAAACAAACACTCCTTATACTGATCAAAACTCTCCCAAGACCCAACAGGTTAGGACTCCTTCAGCCAAGAAGAGAGGTACAGCTGGAGTGGCTTTGGAGACAGGTATAACTGGAAGTGAAAACCTCATAGTTCAAGTCAACTCAAGGGACCCTATTGAGGTACATAGAACTACTAGGGATCTTGTGGCTAGAGGGGAGGTGGCTTCCCCTATTCAAGATGTGGTTTCAAAATTGAATAAAGAATTAGAATCAGAATGGCAGGCCCAAAAAACAAGAAAGGAAAGAAATACTAAACAAGAAGATCAGAAAAAGGGAAAGGAAGAGGAATTATCAAACAATGAAGATCCTAGCACCCAAAGGAGAGGAAGTATCACTAAACTAAAGGGGAGAACTAGGTCTAGATCTCAACCTTCCATCCATCCCCCCTCCCCATGATAAATATTCTATTTTGGAACATAAGGGGGATTGCCCACCCCTTATCTCTAAAAAAACAAATTATCTTAACAAAAAACATAAATTTTGGTGTTTGGCAATTTTGGAACCTATGGTTCATATTAACACTAACAATATTGCTAAAGCTTTACCTGGCTTCAACCTTATCGCTAACCTTAACAACAAAATTTGGTTTTTCGGTAGGAAAGAAATGAAGTGCTCTATTTTAGTTAACCACCACCAAATCCTACATATGAGTATCAGTACTGATGGCATGGATGGTTTTCCTTCTTTTGTATACGCTGGCAGCTCCAAAACTGCATGAATTGAGCTGTGGGAGACTCTCCAAAACATACAAGTCTCCATTGACAAAGCTTGGATTATGGGAGGGGATTTTAATTGCATTTCTTCTCTTGCTGAAAGAACGGGGGGGAGAACTCCCAATTCTGTCACTATATCCAACTTCAATGACAACATTCAAAAAACTGGTTTGTTTGATCTTGGATTTAGTGGCCCTGCCTTCACCTGGACAAGAAAAAATATGTGGGAAAGACTGGATAGAGTCTTTGCCAAAGACCACTGTATTCAAAACTTCTTGCATACTACTATAACTCACTTAAGTCTTGCTGGTTCTGATCACAGGCCTTTGCTGATCACCATTGGTTCTAATAACAGTTGTCAGAAGAGTGCTTTTAGGTACTTGAATGTTTGGTATCAACATAAGGATTTCCTGCAGATTGCTAAAGATAATTGGAAGGCAGTTTCTCACCCTAACCCATTCATTAATTTGTGGCAAAAGCAAAAAAAAGGTGGGGAAAGCTCTCAAACAATAGAGTTGGAACACTTTTGGAGATTTACTGAAAGTGGTGGAGAAGGATGAAAAGGAGCTGCTTGACCTGGAGGAGGAGCACAGGAAGGGGAAGACTGATGAAATTGCTCTTTTAGAGGCCAATGAAAGAGTGCTTACTGCTGTAAACTGGCAAGACCATTTCCTTAGGCAAAAGGCTGCCAAGAATAAATTTACTGAAGTGGATAGAAATAAAAAATTTTATCATGCCTGTATTAAGTACTAGAGAAAATGCAACACTATCCATTGCATTAAAGATCAAAATGGGAATTGGATCAGGAAGGAGGAGGAGATTGCTGAAAGTGCTGTCAATTACTGCCAAAACCTCATGACTGAACACAACACAAATAGAAGCCAGATAAATAGAACTTCATTTTCTGAAAGAAAAAAGTACACTACTCATCTAAATTTGACTGACATTCCTGAGGAGGAGGAGATTCAAAGAGCTTTAAATTCCATAGATAGTAGTAAATCTGCTGGTTCTCATGGCTTCACTGCTGATTTCTATAAAAAAGACTAGGGGGAAATCAAGGTGGACGTTATTCAAGCTATCCAATAGTTCTTAAAAGGTCATCCTTTCCCCAATTATTTTTGTGCTTCATCTATTGTTTTTATTCCTAAGACCTCAATTAAAAACTACTGGAGTCAGTTCAGAACCTTGAGCCTCACCAATGTAATCAACAAGATGGTAAGCAAAATCCTAGTGAACAGACTTCAGCCAGCTCTACCCAAGTTGATAAGTATTAACCAAGCTGCTTTTGTGAAAGGTAGAAGTATAGGGGACCACATTTTACTTGCTTAAGAGCTCTTACAAGACTTGGAGAAAACTTGCAGAGGTGGCAATGTGATCTACAAGCTTGATCTGAAGAAGGCTTATGATATGGTAAATTGGGATTTTATTATGGAATGTTTGGAGGCTAGAGGGTTTACTAGAGAGTTCTGCCAGACCATAAAAAGATGTCTTGAGGCCAATGCCAATTTTGTTTTCATAAATGGAAAAGCTCATGGGTTCTTTAAAGCTACTAGAGGTCTCAAGCAAGGAGATCCACTTTCCCCTACTATTTTCATTCTGGTGTTGGATTACTTATCAAGTCTCATTGATAGCCAGGAGAATAAGAAATGCTTCAATGCTTATCACAATAAAGCTAAGATGGACATAATTAATCTCATTTATGTTGATGATATCCTTATTTTCATTAGGGCAACAAAGGCTGTAACTAGATACCTTGATGAATGCTTGAATAAGTTTCAAAAGGTGTCTGGTCTCAAAGTAAATAAAGATAAATGCCAGATCCTAACCAACAAGGGAGTTCTAGTTTCTATCAGACAGTGGTTGATTGAGTTCACTGGTTCCTCTACTATGAGCATGCCATTCAAATATCTGGGCACTCAACTAATTAGAGGCAGAACCAAACAGACCTAATTTGATGAGGTTATTAATAAAATTAATTCTACCATTCAGGGGTGGTCAAATTCTTACCTTTCCAATGGTGGAAGTATCACCCTTCTCAAGAGTATTCTCTTTGCTGTCCATCTCGACACCCTTCAAGTGGCAAACATGAAAAGAAGCACCACGTTGATGCTGGAAAGAATGTTCAACAGGTTCCTTTGGGCTGGTAATAGGAAACAAATGATCTGGGCTAGTTGACAAAGAGTGGCTAAACCTTATGAAGCTGGTGGCTTGGGTTTTAAAGGACTTCACCAAATGCAACAAATCAGTATGTGT
This sequence comes from Phalaenopsis hybrid cultivar, assembly GCA_002079205.1. Taxonomy (NCBI): domain Eukaryota; kingdom Viridiplantae; phylum Streptophyta; class Magnoliopsida; order Asparagales; family Orchidaceae; genus Phalaenopsis; species Phalaenopsis hybrid cultivar. Next base: position 191,556 of record JXCR01119259.1, read on the forward strand.
AAACTTTGGATCAGGTTTAGATAAAATGATAGTCTTTGGGCAGATTACATGATGGCCAAATATTGCAAATATGACCACCCTGGAGAAGTAACTAAGAAAGTGGAGACTCTAGGACCTGGATCCAGATGCTCAAGGAAAGAGAAGACACTGAAAAGTTTCTTATTTAGGAGCTGGGTCATGGAGAAATAAACTTCTGGAAGGACAAATGGTGCCCTACTGATCGCTTGGAACCACTGCAATAGGATAAAGAGGAAGATCTACTTGTTAAAGACTGTTGGAGTGGAAATGAGTGGTCTGAGGATGCTTTGAATACCATTTTGAAGGAATCTTCTGCTGGTAACATTTCTAAAATTCATTTTGACAGAAGTAAAAAAGACCAGATTCATCTCATTAAAAGGACCAGCTCTAGCCTTTCTAAGGATATCCAAAATAGAATTTTTAGAGAGGATAACCGCTAGTGGAATATTTTTACATGCCAAAAGTTATTAACTCTAATGCTGTTCTTTTCTTGGAGAGTGCTAAATGATTTGATTCCAACTAATGACATTCTAAAACTGAAAGGTTTGAAAGGCCCCTCAAGATGTCACCTTTGCAATAATGATTAAGAATCAAGTGACTACCTTTTCTTCAGTTGCAGAATTGCTAGGGATGCTTGGAAAAATTTGACCTCTAAATTTAACCTCAACCTGATCAATGTTGGCTAGGGAAACATCAAGGATAACTTAAAAGACTGGAAAAAAAATAAACCTTATGTCTCTTCCCTTCATTGTTTCCTGGTTTCTGTGAAATACTAGGAAAAAGGTAAAGCATGAGGACATGGGGATTAACCCTGAATCTATGGTCTCTAACTGTCAGAGCTACCTTCAAAAGATGATTAGCTGGAAGAAGTTCCCTAAGATTTTGAAGAACCTACCTAATATAGAACTGAAACAGCATAAAGTTATAAAGGTTAGATGGGAGAAGCCCCCTTATCCTTTCATCAAAATAAACACTGATGGAAGTTTCACCAACAAGAAAGCAGGCTTTGGAAGGATATTTAGAGACCACACTAGCAAAGCCTTGCTTTATTTCAAGGCCCCCTACACTGCTGCTGATGCCCTGGAAACTGAAGCTATTGCTCTTTACTAGGCACTCAAATTTGCCATGGAAATTCAGTGGAATCGGATTATTGCTGAAGTAGACACTTCCCTACTGGTGGAAACGATCACTGAAAACCTTTCCCCCCCTTGGCACATTATCCAGTGGATGCACACAATAAAGAAGCTCAATAGTAAAATTAAGCTACAAATCTCCTTTGTCTATAGGGAAGCCAACAGGCCTGCAAATTTTCTGGCCTTGGAGGGTTCTATTTCAAATCATACTGAGGTCTCCACTTCCCCTCCCCTCCCCCTTCAACTTTTATTACAAGGGGATAAACTTCATATACCTTACCTCAGATTGCAAACCTGATGCCTGGATCTTCCTCATTGCTATTTGGACTCCTGTCACTCCTATACTTTTGCTAAGCTCATTTTTTTGTTGCTGACAGCCTGCTGGGGTTTTTGGAATTATTTTGTAATTATATATATATATATATATACATATATATATATATATATATATATATATACACACACTGTTTTCTCCCAGTGCATGAGAAGATGTTGTTAGTGAATGGGTCACCCTTATGAGTAAGTCTAGTGTATTCCTTATTTTTTTAGATTTTTAGATAGGGGAACCTTCCTAAGTTTGTATTTGCATTTTGTGGTTCAATATGTAAGGAGCCGATTAATGCTCCTTCCTCAAAAAGAAATATATATATATATATATATATATATATATATATATATATATATATATATATANTAAACAGAGTAAGTTAATAAAATCTAAATTGCAAAATTTTATGAATAGTTCTATCATTACTAAAATGACCTCCAAATTCAGAATCATAACATTTTTGTATAATTTCATGGATTTCTTTGTAAGCCACACATCGTCTTATTACTAAATCTTTGCATTATTTATATAAATAGGGATCATCCCAAAAATAAGATTTTGCATCATGAATGAATTTCTTTTCCTGCTGTTTTGTTAGTCCATATGATAAAATACCACTAATAATATAATTTACAATATGAACATACCAAGGTATTTCCCATCCTTTTACATCATAAAGTTGTTCATCAGGAAAATTTTCATTAATTTCTTTTTCCATGTCAAGTATTTCTTCCCGTTCTAGCCTAGATAAATGACCAACAATTTGGTTATCAGTCCATTTCGTATCGACTACTATGAAATCAAACTCTTACATTAGAAGTACCCATCTAGTTAATCTTGGTTTTGCATCCATCTTTTGCATTAAATATTTAATAGTCGAATGGTCAGTATGCACAACACATTTAGCTCCAATCATATATGACCTAAACTTATAAAAAGCATACACAATAACTAACAACTCTCTTTCAGTAGTGATATAGATATCTGAGCATCATTAAGAGACTTACTAGCATAATTTATCACTTTAAAAATCATATCATATCTCTACCCTAAAACAGCTTGAATTGCATAATCACAAGCATCACACATTAATTCAAAAGGTTTCTCCCAATCAGGTGAAACAATTATAGGAGCAGTGATCAATTTCTTCTTTAAAGTTTCTAAGGCTTTAAGGCAATCTTGGTTAAAATCAAATTTCATATCTTTTTTCAGAAGTTAACATAAAGGCTTAGTAATTTTTGAAAAATCTTTAATATATTTCCTGTAAAATCCAGCATGTCCTAAAAAGCTCCTAACTCCTCTTACATTAGTTGGCGAAGGTAAATTTGATATAAGCTGAATTTTTACAGGATCTACTTCCATGTCTTTTTCTTAAATTTTATGCCCAAGCATAATTCCTTCTACAACCATAAATTAATATTTTTCCCAGAGCAATACAAGATTAGTCTTTTCATATCGTTCAAGAACTTTCTCTAAATAATTTAGACAAATTTCAAAAGAAGTTCCAAACACAGAAAAATCATCCATTAGAATTCAATCCCTTTTTCAATTAAAACACTGAAAATTGACATCATACATCTTTGAAATGTTGCAGGTGCATTACTTAATCCAAATGGCATTCGCCAAAAAGTAAAAGTTCCATAAGGACTAGTAAATATTATTTTATCTTGATCCTTTTGATTTGATGATAATTAATATATCCATCTAGAACATAAAAATATATGTGCCCAGCTAGCCTATCCAACATCTGGTCCAAAAAGGGTAAAGAAAAATGATCCTTCCTGGTGACATAATTTAATTTCTATAATCTATGCAGATTCACCATTCAATGACTTGTCTTGTTGGTATTAATTCATTATTCTAATTTCTCACTGTGGTCATTCCTCCTTTCTTTGGAACGTGGTGAATTAAACTTACCCAAGCACTTACTGAAATGGGACATATTATTCCAACCTCTAACTATTTTAAAATTTCTTTCTTAACAACTTCCTTCATCATAGGATTTAATCTCATTTAAGGATCAATTCTGGGTTCATGTTGATCTTCCAATAAAATTTTATGCATACAAATTGAAGGACTAATTCTCTTAATATCAGCTAATGTCCATCTAAAGGCTTTCTTATATCTTTTCAAAGTTTCCAACATTTGTTGTTCTTGATTATCAGTTAATTCTGAGGATAGTATAACAAGTAATGTAGAAAAATCTCCAAAAAATGCATACTTCAAATGTGTAGGAAATGTTTTCAGTTCTAGTTCAGGAGGTTTCTCCGTAGATGAAATCAACTTTATATTACCTTCTGTAGGGTCTAACATTTCAAATTTTTCTTGAACATAATCCAAATCTTCTTCACTCACTTCCATATATTCATCTTGAATTTTGTCCTCATCTTGATATTCCTCATATTCCTTTTCAAATTCCCTTTCAAATGTTTTTTTGAAATATTCATGGCTTAGATATTCATTAATATCCATTCTGAAGCATTCAATCACTTGCTCTTCTGCAGGGTATCTCATTGATTTTTCAATATTAAATGTAACCACTTGACCACTAACTCTCATACTTAGTTCTCCTTTCTACACATTTATCAAAGCTTTTCCAGTGCCAAGGAATGACCTTCCTAAAATGATAGGAATTTCTTTATCTTCCTCCTTATCTAAGATAATAAGGTCCACAAGAAAGATAAATTTATTAACTTTTACCAAAACATATTCTATAACTCTAGGATAAGTAATCGAATGATCAGCTAACTGAAGAGTTATAGTTGTAGGTGAAATATCTCTTAAACCCAACCTTCTGAAAATTGATAATGGTATAAGATTAATATTGGCTCCTAAATCACATAAAGCTTTTCCAAAAAATCTTTCGCTAGAAGCATAAGGAATTGTAAAACTTCCAGAATTTTTAAATTTTTTAGGAAGCTTTATCTAAATTATAGCGTTACACTCTTCACTGAGTGCAACAGTCTCATTATCTATAAACTTCATTTTCTTATTAAGTATATCCTTCATGAACTTCACATAGCTTGGCATTTGTTCCAAAGCTTCAACAAATGGAATGTTTATTTTTAATTTCCTCAATATTTTTAAAAAAATTGAATATTGGTTATCTCTATTTTTTTGCTTCAATCTTTGAGAAAATGGAGGTGGTGGTCTTTCTATAGTGTTTTTCATTGGTATAATAGGACATTCTTACTCAAAATGAAAATCTTCACCAGATGTTTCATTTTCCACCTCATTTATTTCAACTTCAACTTCCACTTATTTCTTAACTTTGTTTTTTAATTCTTTTCCACTTCTCAGTTGAATAGCCTTAATTTGCTCTTTATTCTGATCTTTAGGATTTACTTCAACAATATTAGGTAAGGTTACTGGAGGTCTATTGCTAAGTGCGGTAGAAATACATCCCAATTGATTTTCCATGCTTCTAATTGCAGCTCCTTAACTTTGTAATTGACTTCCCATTTACAATATCAATTCTTCTATTGACAACTTTTTCTTCTTCCTCTGTAAATTATTAAAACCTTGAGGGTAATAAGGTTTATAAGTTGGATTTTTCCAATGGGTTCGCAATGTTGTTTCCCCATTGCGGATTTGCAGCATTAGAATTATTATTAGTCCAACTAAAATTTGGATGATTCTTCAAACCAGGATTATAATAATTGGCATAAGGATTATTTGAATGATTATTTATTACATTTAAGGTCTCATAAGAAGATTTAGATTATATCATTTCTCCCAATGAATAATTCATTCCTAATTGATCTATCTTTTTTTATATAGCAACTATTTGTTCAACTAACATAGTTTTTGCATCAAAATCATGAATATTGGCTACTCTTTTTAGATTTACCCTTTTAGAGAGCTATTGAAAATTATTAGTAGTCATCTATTCAATTAGAAAATATTCTTCATTGAATGGTTTTGACATTAATGATCCATCAGTAGTAGTGTCAATTATATATCTAAGAGATCCAACCAATCCATTATAAAAATTTTGAATTATTAACCAATTTTTGGCACTATTTTGGGTGTGGAGTTGCCCGTTGAAAGCTGTCAGCCACCTGAATCAAAATCCCGTTGCCCGCTTTAGAAAGGTGTTTTAATTTGCATATATATGTAAGTTTAGAGAAATATGCAATCAAACTGATTCGATATCTTTCATCGTTTAAATGAAAGAGAACTATACCTTAATCCCTGTATTTATCCCGAAAGATAAACACTAGACTTTAGGGTGAGGCTTGATCAAATAAACTAAGAAATATTTGACATCCGTTTGGTCTGTGAAACCATTTTATTTGTAAGAAGCAAGTTCTCCTATTTAATACGAAGAATTAAATAGGGTTTATATTAAGCTGAGTTCGGAAAAGCTTCCTATAAGGTCAAGCCCTTATATTTAATTACATCTTAGATAACCGAAGTCACATAAGAAAACTCTCAATAAAAATCAGGAAATGTTATCTTCTAAGAGGTCAAAAGGATTGGACTTTTTAACAAGATCAGACAAAGAAGTAAGAAAGGGGATGGTTCAATTTGGAGCATTTTTTGTAGAATCCAAAGCAGGAAGAACTAGGGAATGTCACAGATTCTGAGGAGAACCTCGGTGACTTCGCAGTCTATCCTATTGTTTGGCTACAATTTTGAAGAGAAATTATTTAAAATTTTCATCCTGTCGATTTATTTGTTTGGGCTTACATTCGTGTGAAACGATCACACAAATAGCCTGAAAGATATGAGGATTTAGGTTGTAATGAACGATAACCTCAGAATCCTGAGATGAGTTAGGGCTTATATTGTACAACAGAGCTATACAGAGGCCTAAGGATGAGTTGATGATTTATATTGCATACGAAAACCACCTCAAAGTCCTATGGATTGTTATTTAATTCTAAGGAAGAAATGTTATTATAGATCTTATTGTTGTTGAAGATGGTCGTGCTGCCCACAATGCTAGCTCCAAACTTCTTGTCGTGACGAGTTTAACTTTTCTAATGTGTTGAGTTATAATGTCAAATCAAATGTCCCTATGGTTATGGTCAATAAATGTTATGGAGCATATTAAAGTTGATTAGAGTGACACTGATTACGATCCTACAGTTCCCTTGTTCTGACATCACTATTTTCTTTCGGATTCACTTAGTCCAAATGAATTTACTAAACTCAACTCAATGATTTCCATACTTTCATTTAGACCGTGAAAAGTCTCGTTAGCAACCGTAGGTTACCTCCTCCGAGGGATTCCCGATCATACGATAAAGATGTTTTAATTTAGTTGCAATTGTTATTTTGTGACGTTTGTAATTAAATTTTTAGTTGTCTTATATTTTGAATGTTGTGGCGATAAATTTTATCTTGATTGAGTTTTTTACTTTTGGTTTTGGTTTCACGGCTATCGTAGTAGTTTTGGTTTTCATGTAAGGTGACATTGTTGTTTAACATGCAAGTTTATAAGCATAAAAGTACAGTGCAAAAAGTAAAAGAGAAAAAAGGTACTGTAAACTATAAAAGCATACCCGACGAGTCTTCTCATTCCACAACCTGAAAGGTCAGTCACAAGACATGTATATAATGTTGTAAGGAATTTAAATTGCATGAGTAGATTAAGGTTTAACTACCTAACCCCAAGTTATCATTCTATTAAATCTCAGAAGATCTTATTGGCTGATTTTGGAACAAAATATGAAAAGTTCAATTTATACTTCAGAATGTTCAATAGATTTCAAAATGCTCAAGGCATGACCCCAAATCACTTTGAAGATCTCTTGAAATATTCTGAGTTCATTTTGGACTTATCATATTGTTCTATTAATCATCCGAGGTTAAAGTGTGACTACCCCGTTGCTCGGTGAAACTTGATAGTTTAATTATGCTGAGGATAGGATACTCTATTAATCAATTGATGTTTCATTTAAGGGTTATGTGAGTGGATGCCCTTAAGGCAAGCTTAGGTGATTTAAAGATTAGGTTCCTACAATTAAGCCCAGGCTTGTAATGTTTAAAGATGTTAATCACCCATCATATTATTTTCTAAATTTGATCAATTGAGTTTAGACATTGAGCCTATATCACTACTAAGCCCTTAACAATCATGATAGGTGAAATGGTGATTGTCAAAATTTTGATTTAAATGATGTGTATTCTTATCAAATGGTCAAACCATCATCAACTTTGGGCTTAAGAAAAGTAAATTTCCATCTTTCCGACTTAAACCCATCACTTAAGAATCGTTCTATCTTAGTTGGCTTCCAAGTCATGAAAATTAAGAGATTTATAATCTTGTTGATATTGTGCAAAGGTGGTGAGTGAGTTTCTACCTTTTAATCCCATTGTATTTCAATCACCCAAACATGCTTATTAAGCTCAAAATTACCCGTTTTCCCTTGGTTAAACCTAAATTTTGATTAAGGCACCAAAGTTAAAATTACTCTTTTGCCCTTGGGCACTTCACCTCATAACTCATTAAACACAACTCAAATGACTTTGAGCATTTAGAGTGTCATATTCGTGAGTAATTACAATGTTTAGAGGAGAATATGTGGACCTCTCAAAATTTAATTTAATTTAATTATTTATTTAAATTTAGAAAATAAAATTTTTAAAAATTAATTATTTGGCTTCCGAAGATAAAGTTTTTATTTATAAGAAAATTATTAGAAGTTTCCCTAAGTCAGAGAAATACTTAGGCAAAATTTCATGGTCTTTTGAATTAATTTATTATAAGTAATTTAGTGGGAAAATGAGGGAAATCCACTTTTAAGCCTTTAAAATTTGATTTTAACTTAAGAAAAATTAGGAAAAATATTTTAATGAGTCCCATGTGATCAGAGAACAATTAGGCACATTTTGAAGTATTTTGACATTTTTGGGATTTTTAATTGTTTTAAATTTAAAATAAGGCTAAAAAAAGTATTTTACCAAAAATAACTTTTATTTTTCCTAAGTGCCCCTGATCACAAAGAACTGAGAAAACCACTTTTCATAATTTTCTCAAGTGTATTTAATTTATTATAATTATTTTTTTACAAAAATACAAGGTTTCTTTGAAAATCAACTTTAGTGCTTAAACTTAGTGTTGACCTCACTTTTGGTTGAGGTCTAGAAAACTTCTTTAGTAGCCTAGGTCTAGCCATAGGACTTTCCTATTGACTAGTCTTAGAAAATTAGAAGAGGTACCCCACTATTAGAAAATCAAAACTCTTTTTTTTATTCAACTTGAAATTCCACATATTGATCTTAACCTCTAGCATTTAGTAGGTAAGATCATTATAAGAGAATTTAAGAAGAATCCCTATAGGATTACTTGACTTTAGGGTCGACCCTGGAACTAGGATACACCATA
>JXCR01119259.1:202378-255920 GCA_002079205.1 Phalaenopsis hybrid cultivar
ATAGCCTCACTCACTCTCCCGAGCCTTTACGAGCTCTCCATTTACAATGGCTTAAATTCAAATTAACCGTATAGATATGTTCGTCTCACTTAGACGAGTCCATAGGATCAAACCCGAAGTGATCCTCTTAACCATTTAGATATGTTCATCTCACTTAGACGAGTCCATAGGATCAAACCCGAAGTGATTTATTGAGTCTAGGGAGAGATCTTAAGGTTTTAGTGTGGACGGTTCTCGGTTAAGGCTATTGGGGACGATGAANTGCTAAGTTATGTGAAATTTATGAAGGATATACTAGAAAAGAAGATGAAGTTTACAGATCACGAGATTGTTGCANCAAAAATTAAAAAAAATATTTTTACCAATGAAATAAATATCAAGCTTAATCATGGGTTGGTGGCTGGCTTTAAACTCAACTCTAGAGTCTAGGATGAGTTAAGGTAAGGTTCATTTGACCATACCAAGTTGGTTTGGGGTTGGCCATAAGTCCAAGAAGGTGCATATGACCAAATCTTGTGTTTGGACTAGGTTATACATGCCCCAATTAAATATGGAATTTGGTGTAAGAGACCATGAGGAACAACTTTCATGAAGGGTGAAGGAAATTAAATATGTCATTTGGTTTAAGAGACCATGAGGAACAAATTTCATGAAGGGTGAAAGTCATTTTCAGGTCAATTGGTTAACCAATTTGGTGGATTTTTTATTTTTGACCCATTTTAAGTATGTTGGGCTAAGTTAGGGTCAAACTTGGGCTAGCCATGAGCTAAGTCTAAATTTATTGTTGTGTTTGGTGTAAAACATCTTGATGAACAACTTTCATGAAGGATGAAAATTGTTTTGAAGTTGATTTAATGGTCAATTTGGTTGGATTTTGATGGGTTTTGGATTTAGACCCAAATTAGGCATATGGGGCTAAGTTGGGTCAAACTTGAGCTAGCTTTGGACTAAGCTCCAATTGATTATTGTGTTTGGTCACACATGACCTCACAATAATATTTCAACAAAAAATGGATGCCAATTTGAGGTTTAGGGCATTCAATTGTTGAGATTTGGGGTGTTAGCCAATATTGAGGCTAATTTGGGGATTTTGTCAAAGATGGTCAAATTAACCAAATTGGACCATGGTGTAGTTGGTGATGCCAATTTGAGGTTTAGGGCATTCAATTGTTGAGATTTGGGGTGTTAGCCAATATTGGGCTTGGGAATTTTGGATTTAGGTCAAAATCAAATGGATTTGAGGCTTCACCAAGGCCAATTGATGGTTGATTTTGAAAGGATTTTGTCAAAGATGGTCATATTGACCAAATTGAACCAAGGTGTAGTTGGACAAAATGAATTTTAGATTTAAACCAAATTAGATGATCAAAAGGTTTTACCAATGCAAATTTATGGTCAAATCAGGTTTAAACCAAATTAGATGATCAAAAGGTTTTACCAATGCAAATTTATGGTCAAATTTGATTAAAAAATGGTCAAATTGACCTAATTGGACCATGGTGTAGTAGGAAAAAAATGAAATTGGGAATATTTTGAATTTATTGGGGTTTTTTTGGGAATTTTTGGAATTTTTGGATTTTTTTGGGCCATGGAGGGGCATTTTGGTAATTTGGCCATTTTTGGAAAGTTTTGTCAGTTTTGGCAAATTTGTATGTATTCAAAGTGTTTGGAATGATTTTTGATTAGTTTTGGGTATTTTGGCAAAATTTGTGAATTTTGGCCAAATTTGGGTCCCAAGGGCAGTTAGGTAATTTGGAGGTGCCTAGGGGCAAAAGGCCAAGTTGGGCATTTCAAGTGCAATTAGGTAGAGAACCATTTTGAACGAGTCATGGACCAATGAGATCTCCATTTTGGGTCACCATGTATTTGTCTTAGCCAGGGTATTGTGAGGGTATAGTGAGGGTATGGTGAGGGTATGGTGAGGGTATTGTATACCTTAGCTCCAAACCAACACACAAAGTCAATCCTAAGGTCAAGTAGCCCTATAGGAACTCTCCTTGAGTTCCCTCATAATGATCTTACCTACTAAGTGCTAGAGGTTAGGACCAATATGTGGAGCTTCAAGTTGAGTATAGAGAAGAGTCTTGAGTTTCTACTGGTGAGGGTACCTTTTCTAGTTTTCTAAGACTAGTCAGTAGGAAAGTCCTATGGCTATACCCTAATGGTGAAGGTACCTTTTCTAGTTTTCTAAGACTAGTCAATAGGAAAGTCCTATGGTAGACCTAGGCTTGGTACATTTTCTAGTTTTCTAAGACTAGTCAGTAGGAAAGTCCTATGGCTAGACCTAGGCTAAAGAAATTTCTAGACCTCAACCAAAATTGAGGTCAACAGACCCCTAACATTCCATAATTTTTCAAAGAGTTACAATTTATCGTTTGGCATTTCCTTTGGTAAGTGTCCGTGTTGAATTAACTTTTCAACACAAGGCGAGAAGTAACCAAAATGCAGTTCCATTAATTCATTAGAATCAACATCCAAATTTAAATGTTTTTCAAGCTCAGTAGAGGTAGAAGCACTATAGAATTTGATCGGCTTGGAACCAACATTACAGACATTCTTGACCTCTAAACTCTTGACCTTTTGAGGGAGAATCAGAGTAAGGGTCATCGTATTCACATAGTGGTTTATCCGATCATACATTATTTCATATTTATTCTTCTCTGTATCTTGTAGAGATATCTTGTACTGAGGTCTCTTCTGCTTTATCATCATTATCTCATCTTTAGAACTGTCTTCATCATCTATGTTGATGGTTGGCCTAGTCAGTTCAACAACTAAATTGATCATTCCTCATCCTCATCCCCGACCTCGACCTCGAGTGTGTGAACTAGAAGAAAGTCCACCAATTCGTTGTAAGGGAGTAGTAGAAGGTTTTTAGAACTGTTATCATCATCTATGTTGATGGTTGGCCTAGTCAGTTCAACAATTAAATTGATCATTCCTCATCCTCGTCCCCGGCCTCGACCTCGAGTGTGTGAACTAGAAGAAAGTTCACCAACTCGTTGTAAGGGAGTGGTAGAAGGTTTTTAAAGTGGAGTTATATGGCCTCCTCTTGGTGATTCCTATGAATCTTCATTTCTATTTGTCAAAATCTTGCACGAGAAGACAATCTTCTTTGGAGGCGCGTAGTAGGCAACATCTTCATGGATACCAAGTTCATGCACTGAAAATGGTTGTAGGTCTCCCTTGATGCAATTCTCTTGACTATCTTTACGGTATTTGATGCACTGGTGTAGAGATGATGGCACCATATTGTGCTCAGCTCTTTCTCCCTTTTGATTGAATATTTTTAACATCATCTTATCGGCTCTAACCTCTTGAGCTTCAATATCCAAATAGGCCAATGTTTCTAGGCTCATCAAGTTAAGTAGACGGTTATGGTTGGCGGTACCGAGTAGCAAGTCTTCAATAGTGAAGGTTATCCCTGACTATTCTTTCAACAAAAAAACTTCATCTGAGGATGTGCTAGCCAATTGAGCTAAGCAAATTTCTGGGTCAAGCAAAGTTGTAACCAGAGACTCTCTCATCTCCTTTGATAGGGTCAGAGCATCGTAGATGCTTAGTCGGGAAGGCAACTTCCTAAGATGAGCTAGCACATTGTAGTTTACTTTGTAGGATCCTCCAATTTCATCTTGATCATGTGGTTCTTCCATTGGTGGAGGTGGGGGTATCTCTTCTCGGGTCATTATCTGTTTTCCTTTATCTGTTGGAGCTGTTCTTGGTGGTAATATTTTTCCACTCCTTAATTTAACATCCGTGATTTCTTCTTCTTCAGATATAATTGTAAAATCTTTCGATGTCTTTTCCTCTCCATTGGAAAGATCTAAGTTGATGGCAAGCGGTGTACAATGATGCTCGAGAACTGGGTCCTCATTATTGGTGCTATCGTAAGCAGATTATTGATGTCTTCTTTAGACTTGACAACAAGTTCATCAGATTTGTGTACGATTTGAGGATCATTTTGGGAATCAATATCGTAGCTAGATCGATCATAATCAGTTACGTTATCACCAGAAATAGTCAAAACGTAAACGAAATCACAATCATTATATTCATAAGGCCCCAGAGGGACAAAAAGATAATCATACAAAGTCAAGTGTTCGAGGATTTTCTTCCCCGAGTTCGAGGCAACCAATCTAGTAGAGGGTGCCCCTATCCTAACCCCCCCCCCCCTGTGCTATCAATCTTAGCAGGGAAACTTTTCTTTTTCTTGTTATTTATCCTTGACGATGATGGATCTTCTGGTGAAACCTTCATCTCGGGTTCGATATGTTGTGAACTCTGAATAGAGGCTTATTTTGATTTAGACTGGATCTTATTTAGTATCTTCTTGGATGATGTGCTCCATACCTCATTCCATTCTTCTTTGGTATTCGTTGAAGCTTGTTTTGATGAATCATGTATGTGATTAAGGACCCTCTTGAGTTCATCCCAAGTTGTACTCCATCCCTCACTCCAGCATGCGGATCACTATGGAACCTTTTTTGGGTTCTTTCAAATACTCCTTTGGGATAGTTATATTCTCTTCCTTGAGGTTCTTCTCTATCCAGTCCTTAAATACAAAATGTTTGCATATAGTGTGCCCAAGTAACTGGTGGTACGGGCAATAATTTGGCTTATTCTTTTTATCCACCTCTTTGGGCTTCTTTGGATTCGGTAGTTTGAATTCTGGTTTCTTCATCAGACTTTGAATATCTTAGGTACAACTTCGTCCTTGAAGGAATACACAACTTTTTGTCGCTCTAACAGGGATATTCTTTTACCCATTCTTTGAGGTGATCCCTTTTGAGGCAGCCGTTGGTTGGATTAACTGCTCTATTTCTGAGAGTGCTGTGATGAAGACTGGCGATGTTCTTCTGCATATATCTTTATCGGCGGCTTTCCTTTGTCGACAGTCACGACTACTCCTAATTTCTTTTCGAACGCTCTGGTCACCTTAGCCTTCTTATGTGGTTCCATGTGCTTCATTTCTTCTTCAAGATGGTTTGCTTTACTGAGTAACTTTTCGAAGGATTTGATGGTGAGTCCCTTATGCATGAAAGTTATCGGCCCATGAATGCTCTTGAGTAGAATCCCAATCACTTGATATTCCTGTAGCTAAGGTTCACATTTCATGCTAAGGTTTCTCCACCTCAAAATATAGTCTACCAAAGTTTTGCTAGGCTTTTGCTTCTCCATCATGAGCTCTCCAATAGACACATGATGTTGTGCCCCGGTAAATCTTTTTACAAATAACTATTCCAGCTCAGAAAATGTTTTAACTGACCCGTTGAGCAAGTCAGCGTACCAGTTGAAAGCAATTCCTGACAAGCTGCTGACAAACTATTGGCAGAGTCGAGCTTCATTATTCCTCGTGTTGCCACAACTGGCTCAGAAATGTGCTATGTGATGTCTGGGATTTCCAGTCCCATCAAATATCTTGAAGTTTGTGGCTACAAAACCCTTAGGGAAAGGTACGGCATCAAAATCTTCTGGGTAAGGTGTACCCTTCAAAATTAATGCACTACCCTTGGATTGGGCTAAGGCATCCCGCACTTGTTCAACCATTTACTTGAATTCCTTTTCTGGCATGGCACCTGATGGAGAATCTTTCTTTGGTTGTTCATGTCTGTCTACTAAAGTAGCCTCTTTTCTTTCAGCTGTGAAGTGTATGTGTTCTGGTTGATTAATTTCTGGAGAAGCCAATCTCGGTGCTGGTGATTGCCTCTGAATAGATGCCATGGCGGTCATAGCTGCAGTCATCTCTTCTATTCTTTTTTCCAGTACACTGACTTGTTCATCCCTTAGGAGGATAACCCTACGCAGCTCATCTACGGCATTCTCTTTGATGTGATGTTAAGCCTCGCGCGCAGATGTGGTAGCTCTAGTTTTGATCACATGGACAACCATGAAATCCTCCTTCAGGTAATCATTGTAATCAAACTCTTCATTGTAAGTATCGACAGAAACTCCGTGCTCTCGAGCTAACTCAGAAATCTCAATCCTGAGTTTCTCAACTTTCTCCTCAATTATTGATTCTTTGATTTCTTTAAGATCTGGAGGACATTCGTGGATATCCTCTACTTGTTCCTCCATCTTGTTGGCCATTGTTTCGATGATGTCAGATATTTCAAGCACTGGTTTTACTCCTTGTACTGCAGGCTCACTGAACTGTATCGGCGCAGCGATCTTGGGTACCCACACCCTCTTCTTTTTTGACAATGATGTCTCAGGACGGGGCGTCTTAGTATAGACATCGGTATGTCAAGGGAAGGTATGCTCCCTGTGGTATAGACAGGCTATAGTGCCAGGTAATCGCTTTGTCTTTATCTCTGGGATTGCAGGAATGATGAGTAAGCTCTTGGGACCCAATCTCGACTTAACCGGTCGATCACTTGTGGTCGTAGTGGCAGTATGATCAGTAGTAATCACTGCAGCATCGACTTTATTCCCTAAGCGGAGCCAAACGAGAATGCGAGTAAGCGGTGCTCCAGTTCTCTTACGGGATTGTCTGGCGGATTTGACGCCTTTCAGAATTTCCTTCTTCATGCGACAAGAAATTGCATCTCCTACTCGTTTAAGTAACTCACTAACCGAACATCCTTCTTTTGTAGCAAGCCTTCTGAACACTGCATTGACTCGAGTGATAAGAGTGAACTTCTTTTCCTCCTCACCATGTCCATGAAGTGGTGGTAATGCGGCAGCGATCCTCCGGATACTCTCATATCCATTGCTATCTGTCAAGGGATGGAATCTACTCCCTCGTAGGAGTAGATACATTTCCGGTAACACTTCTTCAACTTGATGAGACTGCTCCTCAACGGGTGTCTTTTCAGGAGTCTGGGCTTTAATGGCCTTCCAAACTCTTCTTTTGTGGTTCCTCCTTTGAGTTCTGGTTAGTGGTACAGTTCTTGAGCTTGACCCGATTTTAAGCACGGGTGGTGGGAAAGTCAATCCCTCAGTCGGATCCTCAACCATCATCACCTCTTTCCCCTTATCAACAACGAGGATAACAAATTTGACGGGTACAGCAAAGGCAGTAGTTTTAGCCTTTTTGCAAGCAGGGAAGTCTTGAAGGCAGTTCAAACAGAATTCTACATACGGTTCTTGTATTTCTGGAGCAGCGATCTTCATTACCACGAATGGGGCTGTCCTGAGGATGAGCTCGAGATCTTCAAATCCAGCTCTGAACTTGATGGTAGGAGAGATGTTGTGGGCTTCATGACTTGTCGGCAGGTTGCATGAAAAAGTCAGCATCGGGTAGGCCATCGTAGCAGGCTTTAAATTAGAATGTTTCAGGGTTAGCGATATGGCCAAAAATATCAAGATTTTTAATGACAGCACTGAATGTAGAGGTTGATCTGTAGACTGGGCGGGTCTTAATTTATGGGTATTTTTAACATCTTTGTTTAAAAAAATGTAAAATTTAATTATTATAAGAAAATTTCAAAGGGCCCGCACCACAACACAATTTAGTTTAATTTGCGAAATAACAAATAAAATTTGGAAGGGAGATGTGAAATATTTTAGGACCCAGTGCGGGACCTAATTAGTGGCAAAAAATGCCCAGTGGAATTAGTCCATCGACACACCTATTGGGGATCCGAATCCATATAAAAATTTAAAGAGTCCTTAATGACCTTCTGAACCCCTCTTTTCAAAGATGGTTGAACAGCTAGACCTAAAGTCCAAGGAGTTGACTGTACCATCCCAAAATAGAAATTGGTAAAGTATGCCAACGTAAGAAGGGTAATTTTGTTCAATAGGGACATGGAATATTAACAATGTGTGGAGATAATATTTCCTGATTTGTATGGTGAGAAAAGCTCGTCCCCAACAGAGTCAGCAAAAGCGGTCGACACTATTTCAAGGGTTGTGGGGTGTTGCCCGCAAGAAGCTGTCGGTCATCGGAATCAAAATCCCGTCTCTTGCTTCGGAAGGACGTTGAGGTATGTGACTGACTTTTTGTAAATCAACAAATATAAGAATTTTGATGGCGCTACTAGAAGATTTAATTTCCAGCAACGACGTTCAAAGACTTGATCGCGACTTTATAGATGTGTCTAATTTAATTAAGATGTATAAATATAATATTCGATAATGTTAAAGTCAAATTTGTCAACGCAAGTACACATATTGCTCAAGTAATATAGGCTCTAATAGAGTCTTAGATATCGATCCCATAAGGAGTAGTTAAATCTACGGACAACGAAGTTCAATTTGCTTATCGGTCACTAAAGGACATTTGAAATAATTATGTAATTTTATCTATAAAATAACTAAATATGCTAATGAAGGTACGATTGTGATATATAAGAAAGAATCATTCTCCTTGTCAAGAAATTATAGTGAAATGGAAAAAATAAATTAGTTCAAATTATATTGTGCTAAATAGAAGCATACCTATTCTTTACCCTTTAGTCTAGGCATAAAGAACATTGACTAATCCTATGCTTGGTTACTGAATCTGCGGCTAGGCTAAGAGGATACTGGATCTCACTTCGGAGCTCCGACGTTCCCCTCACCTGAGGGCTAACATGTACACATCAGCACCCAAACGATAGGACCAAATTGGGAATTTTAGTCTGTCACTCTAAAATCTCCAATTCTACGCCCGATAATATTATTTCCGATTTATTTGCACCCAAATTCCAAGGGCTTTGACCACCCTGAATCTTGGATGTAATCTTCACTTTAATTGTAAAACTCAACATATTTTAACAAATCAAATGACCAGATTGAAAATAAATTAAGATCAAAGTGAAAAGATCATCACAATTTCTTAAACATTTTTTTGACCTCCATGAATCTTAGATGTAATCTTCACTTTAGTTGTAAAACTCAACATATTTTAACAAATCAATTGGAATCTTGGATGTAATCTTCACTTTAGTTGTAAAACTCAACATATTTTAACAAATCAATTGGGCTTTGACCTCCCTAAATCTTGGATATAATCTTCACTTTAGTTGTAAAACTCAACATATTTTAAACAAATCAATTCCAGATTGAAAGTAAATTTAGATCAAAGTGAAAAAATCATCACAATTTCTTAAACATTCTTATGGCTTCACCAATTCAAATCATCATTTCACAAATCTCAAGCCAAGGAGAAACACAGAGAAAACTACTCAAATCTCATGAGGAAAGTGCAACAAAACATGGACTTCATATATAAATTTAAAGTCATACAAACTATTACAAATAAATAAAATTATCTCTAATATCTCCCCAAGTAAACTCCTCAAAGTTCCTCTAAATCTCTTGCTTTCTTTACAGCACACATAACTCCTCTTCAAAATAGCAAGGAAGAAGAAATCTCTCACTTTCCCTCCACTCTTACAATCTCTCAAAGAATTCCTCACAATCTCTTCACTCTAATGGAACCTTTCTAACCTCTAGGCTCTCTAGAGTTCTCACCACCTCCTTATCGCTCTCCTCTCTCGGCTAAAATCTTTCCTTTAATGATGTGGATGAGTTTTCCCAAGAGTTGCTTAAGCACCCCTCCAAAATACAGCCTTATCCATTGCACAAGTACACATAACCGGCGATCTCACCGTCGACGGCCTTGATGGCGCTGTCGGCGGCCTTTGGGAGAATTTGTCCTGTAGCCTCGGTAAAAGCTCGCCGTTAGCGGCGTCGATGGCGTCGTCGGCGCCCTAGTTCAAATCTCCACATTTTGGTCCTTTTTTCTCCAAATCCGCTCCTTCTTGCATCTTTTTTGCTCCATTGACTCTAATTCATCATTCCTGCAACAAAACATCAAAGATACCTTTCTTTAAAAAGCAATATCATCAAAACTAGTACAAAATAAGTATGAAAATCTCAACATATTTTCCTCTGGTCAAAATCCCTCAAACATAACTATTACTTGTCCTCAAGTAATTTTAGTACTATATAAAGGTTATGATCTATTGCAGTAAAGTTTTAATTCGGAATTACTATAAGTTTGATTTAAATAAATATCTTAGTGAGATTTTCAGGAAAAATTTAAGTAATTGAATTAACTCCATAGCCACAAGATTATCTAGTCATCGAGTTTAAGAGTTATAGTCTTCTATTCATTTCAAGAATGACTATAGATTGCAATATTAAGTCACTTAGAATATTCTAATGATAGGGATTTCATGAAAACTATACTAGTAAAAGATTTATTCATAAATATAAGTTTAGGAATATACTTAGGTTTTCCTCTTAGGTAGGTCCAGTGAAGCCAACTTTTTATTAGGCATATTCTCAAGCTTCTCCTCACTTCCATAATGTTTTTCTTTCTTTTCTCTTTTTCATTTGGATTGCTTTTCATATATTTTTTTTCTTTCTTTTCTCTTTTTCATTTGGATTGCTTTCAATCCTATATATTTTTCTATTTTTTTTCTTTCTTTTCTCTTTTTCATTTGGATTGCTTTCAATCCTATATATTTTTTTTTTCTTTCTTTTCTTTTCTCTTTTTCATTTGGATTGCTTTCAATCCTATATATTTTTTCTTTTTTTCAGGGATTGTTTTCAATCCTTTTTTTTTTCCTTTTTCAAGTGAGGATTACTATATCTATTTCAGGGAGTGTTTTCAAATCCTTTCTTTTTCCTTTTTTTCAAGTGAGGATTAGATATCTGGATAGCCTTAGGGATTTTTTTTTCAATCATTTCTTTTTCCTTTTTTCAAGTGAGGATTACTATATCGGATAGCCTTTAATGATTTTGAACTTCACTTTTCTTTCCCTAAATTTGAAACTCAGAGTATTCCTTTACCTTATAGATATTTCATAATTTTTACATCATTGAGTCTTAATCTTTTCTTCTCAAATGAATTTCCAAATTTTTAATATTTCAAAATATAGTTTCCAATACTTTAAATAGTTGACTATAATCTTATTCTCTTATACTAAACATCTTAACTCACAAAATTAACTTTTATTACGAAAATATTCCTTTAAATCTACCAAAATATTTAAATATTTGCAAAAATATAGTTACTTGAATTAAATTCACTACATAAATTCATATAAATAATTTTTGAAAATAAATAAATAGCGGACATCTAATAGTTAATCTTTTTTCTCCCTTCCCCAAACTTAAATTTTTAAATATGAAATAATACAGGTGGAAATAAAAACTTTAAATATAAATCACACCTCAGCAATTTAGCCATTTTCATCATTCCGAAATTTTTGCAGGTCTTTTTAAAATTTCTACTTCACCTGGTCTGTAATATTAGGAGGTTTCTACACATATAATCATTAGAGAAATTTCTAGGAAATGAAATTTGAAATAAGTATAAAACTAAAATATTAAACAAATACAACATTTCCTAAACAAAAGACAAAACTACTAAAATGAAAATAAACATCACATCACATTACAATCCACATAGCACTGAGCAACTTCTACATGCTACACTTGCACATTTCTACTACCACATTAAATATTTAAAACAATAACTAGAAAGTGTTAAAATCAACTTAAGCATTAAAAGTACAAATAATAATTGTCCACATTACACAAATTACAAAAATAAAAATACAAATACATCAGTTTCCTTCATATATCAAAATCCCATGCTATATCATCATCGTCATGCTCAGCAAGTGGATTGGGTTGCTATTGAGTATAATGAGGGCATTCAGGGAATGTAATATCAGGCTCACCTCTATAGTATCGGGCTTGATCATTATAATAAGCTATCTCAAAATCAGAATGCCTTTGAAGGTACTCACTATCATAATTATGTCGGCGTTCTAAACTACAATCCTTTCATTTATCAAATCTATACTCTTGCTCTGTAAGGTTAACTCATTCATCAAGTTAGTCAGGGTAATGGAGCTAGAAGGAGGAGGAAGGTCATAACTTGTAGAGGGGACATCTCTACTAGTAGAAGGTTCTTCACTCCTACTTCCTTTCTCCATTTCTCATGGGATTCATAAGTCTTCAAATTAGCTTTACTAATGGGTTTCATAGGATAGGTCATAGCTTGTAGAGGGGACATCTCTACTAGTAGAAGGTTCTTGACTTCTACTTCCAGTTCTCCATTTAGATTCATAGGTTTTTAAATTGGCCTTACTAGTGGTTCTCATAAGGTAAACCAATTCTTCATCAGGGACATCTCTACTAGTAGAAGGTTCTTGACTTCTACTCCCAATTCTCCATTTCTCATGGGAAAAGTCTTCAAATTAGCTTTACTAATGGGTTTCATAGGATAAACCCATTCTTCATCTCCACTTTTCACTCCAGAATAGCTTACTAATGGGTTTCATAGGATAAACCCATTCTTCGTCTCCACTTTCCACTCTAGAAAGTTTGCAAATTGTGGGATTTCATAGGATAAACCCATTCTTCATCTTTAAATTCTACTCCAAAAAGTTTACAAATTGGGATACTCCCAATTCTCCATTTTTCATGGGATTCATATGTCTTCAAATTAGCTTTACTAATGGGTTTCATAGGGTCAAGTTCTCCATTTCTCATGGGATTCATAAGTTCTTAAATTGGCCTTACTAATGGGTTTCATAGGGTAAGCCCATCATTCATCTCCAAATTCTACTCCAGAAAGTTTACAAATTGTATAAATAAGTTCAGGATGTCCTATAGAAAGTTTGCAAATTGTATAAATAAGTCCAGGATGTCCTAGACCTCTACTAGTCTCACTTCTTGTCATAGTCAATATGTTCTTAAAAATAGTTCTCCTCACATTTATAATTCTATTATTCTGAATACAGAAATTCAAAATAGCTCTATCTCTAGTTACCTCACTATGGTGATAGGTTGGTAACATAGTAGAGGAAATGAAATAGTGCCACGCCTTAGAGGTGGCATTCAACATGGAAGTAAAAAAATTTACCCGTTCTTGTTGCTCTATCTTCCATGTTCCTTTCCCATTAGTGAGAAATTTGATCACATCATTAAGGGGGCCTTCCATCGTATTAAAGGATTCATATTGGCAGCTATAAGAGTCTGGGACTTCAGAAAAAGTGTTGATGCGAGCGGCAGTAAACTCAACAGGAAATCCACGCACTTGAATGATTCCGTCATCCAAATAAATCACATTGGCGTAGAACTCCTTCACAACATTTGCATCAGCTTTAGTTTTCTCACCTTCGCTCTGCAACAACTCGTTCACTTTCTTCTCCCGAACTTTCAAAAACTCAATCTTGTATACACTTCTTTCCTTTAAATATGGAAGTAAATTTTATTTTATCCATCGCATTGATGAAGCGAGACTCGTCAAACTCAACTCTTCTCTTTTGACGTGGAGCCATTTCAATCTAATCAAATTATAGAAAAAATTCCAAAAATTACTTCAAATATGCAAATCATGGCTTCCAATAGTAATTCTAAGAGTTTCCAAAAATTACATCAAATATACAAATCATGGCTTCTAATAGTAATTCCAAGAGTTCAACATTAAGATCCATGAATTTCTTCCCAAATTTTCTTCACATTCTCAAATTTTTTGGATCTCTTCAATGTGGAAGAAATACAGGGTGAAAATCAAATATTTTTAGCTTGAGGTGAAGCTCTTACCTAGAGAAGATCAAATTTGGTGTCAAAAAGTCTTGAAATCTCCTCCAACTCCAAGATCTTTCAAGCCCTATGTCGAAAATGGCATTTTTAAGAGGAAGGGGATGATGAATAGTGGTGGTTGACCGGTCAAAATTGTGGTTAAAGGGGTATTTTCGCGAGCTCGCCGTCGGCAGGGTCGATATCGTCGTCGGCGCGCTTTATTGAAATTTAACCTAAGTCTTGGGAAATTCCCGCCATCGATGGCGTTGAGGCCACCGTCGGTGGGCTTTATTTAAAATGTTTAACTTCTGGATTTTTGTGATTTTGATCAATTTCAACCTCATCGACATCCATTTAATCATTATAGACATAATTTTAAGTGACTAATTGATGTACTTAGCAAAAATAAATATTTACAACACAAAACATCACATTTATATATAAATTCTGAGGGCACAATAGACGTTACATAACACACCTAAGTTTGGTATTTTCTTAACCTCAATACATTAATTCAGCATCGCAATCTAAGCCACAACACTCAAAACGATGAAAGCAAAACATCCTACGCTTAGTCTCAATTATACAGAGATCTAAAAGCATACATCCAAAGTAATGGAAACACAAAGTTCAAATCTAAACACACATAAAACAAAGGTAGCATAGTAAATTTACTACTCATTAGATTTCGTGCTCGTTTCTCCTTTGAGATCACCCATTGATTGCACATGAACGAAGAGATTGTAGAAGGGTCGGAATCAAAATTCTTCAGTAGAATCCTCCTCCATCAGTTTCATCCTCCTCATAAGTTGTATCAATCTATCTTCTAAATTTTCAGAGTGCTCGAAATGTTCTTTCATCCTCCAGTTTAAATGATCGAAGAAATCGGAGATACTATTAATTGTATTCATCACATTTTTGTACCTACTTCTTAAATTTCTTGATTTGGCGCAAAATCACCAGAGTTTTATCAAGAATTAAGGATTGAACTGGCAGTGAATTCTGAGATTATTGATCAACTATCATGGCCATGTCATTTTCATCTTCAAATGATGGGAATCTTTAGTTGGGTCCAAAGCTCACCAAGGTAGGAGTACCTTTTCCCAATTTTTGTAGGATACTTGGGACTGGCTGCAAAGTGAGAAAATTATGGAAGGGTGTCCAAGCGCATAAGTTGATCCATGAACGATCAGGCCCAAAATCGACTTCATAATTATTGATCCAATATCGATCAACTGTCCCCTTTGGATACAGTAGTTCAAAATAACACTTTCGTAAGAAACTTTACCAACTTTCATTGTCGGTAATAGTTTTGTAGAAATGAGGAAGTGTCAGTGTTTAGAGAAAGGATTCAAAAGTGTTGAAGAAAAACTAACGTACCGTTCTCTCTCATTTCTTAATCGTCAATTTCGTCTGTTAAATACTGGTAAATTTCATTCATCTGGTTCCTTGTCGAGACAAAATTTGAATAGTGGCAGACAGGAATGTTCTCTATCATGTATAGTTTGTTGATTCATGCAGGAGTAAAAGTGATCCACCTACCTCGTACATAAACAACTCCCTGGTTGATTCCATGCAAATTTACATAAAATTCTTTCACTACAAGGAAAACCACAGCGGCGGTAGTGCAACACAGCACTTCCCATCTTTCTCGCACAATCATCTCTTCAATTGGTGTCATAGGATTGTTCGATCCTCGATTCACGAATCCTTATTCCATGATCAATATTTTCTTCGTCAGTAGTTTGTTTAAGGTCCGCTGTGCTTCCGCACTAATAAACTTTTGCCGATTGAAAACTCGCATTCTGGGATTATCAGGGGAATTTAATTGCATAGGAATGCAGTTGGTGGAGTTTCACTTCATTTTTGGGGGAAAGTATGAATAGGAATTGAATTTGGGAGTTTAAAAAGGTAACTCCCGCCAAAAAAACCGTCAAAAACCGCCACTCAAACACAAGAAACCGTCATCTCACCGATCTCGCCATCGGCGAGGTCGATGGCGCTGTTGACGCGCCTCTGTGTTACTTTTTCCTAGACTCTCAGGGCAACCCGCCGTCAGTGGTGTCGATGGCACCGTCGACGCCCAAGGCAAAAATTGCATAGTTTCGCTCTGGTCCGAATGTGTTCTAATTTTCCATTATGGATCCAACTTTTATGGTAATTCAAGGATAAATAAGAGTAGTAGAGTTTATTACTACCCCTAACTAATAATAAATTCAAATAACAACTACTATAATCACGATAAAAATAAAGATAAATATGGGTTGCCTCCCATAAAGCACTTGGCTTAACATCGTCAGACCGACCTATTAAGGTGTCATTCAGGTTGACTGATCATTAAATCCTCTTTAAATTTTGGTCTTTTACCCTCAAAATATGGTTTTAATTTGTGTCCGTTCACTTTAAATCTATTTCCAGTTTTCTGATCTTCAATTTCAACAGCTCCATAAGTATAAAATTGAGTCACAGTAAATGACCCTAACCAACAAGACTTCAACTTTCCAGGGAATAACTTCAGCCTAGTATTGTAAAGCAAAACTTCTTGTCCTGGTTCAAATTTCTCATGGTTAATTTTTTGATCATGCCATAACCTTAGTTTTTCCTTATAAATTCTGTCGTTATCATAATATTCATTTCTTAATTCTTCCAATTCATTTAATTGTAACAATCTCTTCTTACCAGCATCTTTCAAATTATAATTGAATTCTTTAATCGCCCAATATACTTTATGCTCCAATTCTACTGGTAAGTGACAAGTTTTTCAAAAAATTAGTCTGTAAGGAGTCATTCTAATAGGAGTTTCATAAGCAGTTCTGTAAGCCCATAATGCGGTATCTAGTCTAGTAGACCAATCTACTCTACTAGGGTTTACAGTCTTTTCAAGTATTTGTTTAATTTCTCTATTAGAACTTCAGCTAACCCACTAGTTTGAGGATGATAAGCAGTAGAGATTCAATGAATAATATTAAACTTTTCTGCCAATCTCTGAATACTTTTTCCTAAAATGGGATCCTCCGTCAGTGATAATCAATCTAGGCATTCCGTATCTAGTGAAAATATTTTTCATTAAAAATCTTGAAATAATTTTAGCATCACAACAAGGTAAAGCTTGTGCTTCAATCCTCTTAGAAACGTAGTCTATAGCATCTAATATATGTAAGTTCCCAAATGAAGGAATAAATGATCCCATGAAATCTAATCCCCAAACATCAAAGATCTCAACTTCTAATATGAAATTTAGAGGCATTTCATTTCTTCCAGATATATTGCCTATTTGTTGACATCAATCACAAGTTTTTATATATCTATAAACATCTCTAATTATAGTAAGCTAATAAAATCCATATTGTAAAATTTTATAAGCAGTTTTATTGATCCCAAAATATCCTCCAAATTCAGAATCATGACATTTCTGAAAGATTAGCTTAGTTACTTCATAAGGTGCACATCTTCTCATAATCAAATCCTTACATTATTTATATAAATAATGCTCATCCCAAAAATATGCTTTTGCGTCATGAATAAATTTTCTTTGTTGTTGTGGTGTCAACATAGGTGGAAAAATATCACTTACAATATAGTTAACAATATCGACATACCATGGTATTTTCCACTCACTAACATTATAAAGTTTTTCATCAGGGAAATTGTCTGTAATTGCATTATCGGTGTTAGATAATTCATGGTTTTTTAATCTCGATAAATTATTAGCAATTTGATTATCAGTTCCCTATCTATCAATAACTACAAGATCAAATTCTTGCATCAATAGTATCCATCTAATCAACATTGGTTTGGCATCCTTCTTTTGCATCAGATATTTAATAGTGGAGTTATCATTGTACATAACACATTTAGCTCCAATTAAATAAGATCTAAATTTTTCCAAAGCATACACAATGACCAGTAACTCTTTTTCAGTAACAATATAATTAATTTGTGCATCATTAAGAGTTTTACTACCGTAGTATATCACCTTAAAAATATTTTCATACTTTTGTCCAAGGATAGCTCCAATAGCATAATCATTAGCATCACACAGCAGTTCAAATGGTTTCTCCCAGTTAGGTGAAACTATAATAGGAGCTGTGATTAATTTTTCTTGTAATAACTCAAAAACATTTAAACAGCTTTCAGTAAATTCAAATTTCTTGTCCTTTTCTAAAAGTTAGCATAGAGGTAGTAACTTTTGAGAAAATAATAAAACACCTGTAAAAACCAACATGTCCAAGAAAACTCCTAACCTCCCTTACATTAGCAGGAGGTGTTAAAAAACACCTGTAAAAACCAACATGTCTAAGAAAACTCCTAACTTATCTTACATTAGTAGGAGGTGTTAGTTTAGATATAACTTGGATTTTTGCAGGGTCAGCTTCCATACCATCTTCCTTAAAATTTTATGCCCTAACACAATTCCTCCTGCAACCATAAATTGACATTTCTCCCAATTTAAAAATTTTATGCCCTAACACAATTCCTCCTGCAACCATAAATTGACATTTCTCCCAATTTAGTCATTTTCCAAAATTTTATGCCCTAACAAAATTCCTCCTGCAACCATAAATTGACATTTCTCCCAATCTTTTATGCCCTAACAAAATTCCTCCTGCAACCATAAATTGACATTTCTCCCAATTTAGAACTAAAATTTTATGCCCTAGTACAATTCCTCCTGCAACGATAAATTGACATTTCTCCCAATTTAGAACTAAGTTTGTTCTTTCGCATAACTCCAAAACTTTTTCAAGATAATTTAAGCATGCATCAAATGATGTTCCTAGAGAAATCATCCATAAATACTTCTAATCCATCATTAATTAACTTACTAAATATAGACATCATACATCTCTGGAATGTTGCAGGTAGAAATCATCCATAAATACTTCTAATCCATCATCAATTAACTTACTAAATATGGGCATCATACATCTATGGAATGTTGCAGGTGCATTAAAGAAATAATCCATAAATACTTCCAATCCATCATCAATTAACTTACTAAATATAAACACCATACATCTCTGGAACGTTGCACGCACATTACATAGTCCGAAAGGCATCCTTCGAAAAGCAAAAGTTTCAAAAGGACTAGTAAATGTTTTCTTCTCTTGATCCTCAGGAGCAATAGGAATTTTATGGTAACCGGCACATCCATCTAAAAAGTAAAAATATTTGTGCCCAGCAAGTTTATCTACTATTTGGTCTAAAAATGGTAGAGGAAAGTGATCTTTCCTGGTGGCAGTGTTCAATTTTCTATAATCAATGGAATTACGCCACCAAGTAACTTATCTGATAGGTATTAATTCATTATTTTCTTTTATTTTAATAGTCACTCCTCCTTTCTTAGGAACACAATGAATTGGACTTACTCACACACTATCTAAAAAAGGATATACAATTCCAGTGTCTAACCATTTCAAAATTTCCTTCTTTACTTCTTCTTTAATCAATGGGTTTAATCTCCTTTGTGGATCAATTCCTGGTTTATATTATTCATCTAATATAATTTTGTGCCTACAGATCGAAGGATTGATTCCTTTAATATCTGCTAAGGTCCAACCAAAAGCTCTTATATCTTCTCAATGTATCTAACAGTCATTGCTCTTGTAAATCATTTAATTCTGAAGATATAATAACAAGTAATGTGGATGAGCCTCCCAAAAACACATACTTCAAGTGGTTAGGTAATGTTTTCAACTCAAGTTTAGGTGATTTTATAATTGAAGAAAATAGATTCTTATTAGCATTTTCTGTGATATCCAACTTCTCAAATCTTTCTTGAACATAATCTAATTCTTTATTTTCTAATTTATCCAGAATAATTTCAACATTCTCTTCAATTTGTTCTTCAAAAGGTTCTTCTTTTTCAATATATTTTTTATCTTCAAAATGTTCTTTAAAATGTTCGTTCAGTAGATGTTCAATAATTTCCATGCGAAAACATTCATTATCTCTCTCAACAGCAGGGTATTTCATAGATTTGGCAATGTTAAAAGTCACTTCTTGATCATTAACTCTCATAGTTAATTCTCCTTTTTGAACATCTATCATAGCTTTTCTAGTAGCTAAAAATGGTCTCCCTAAAATGATAGGTATTTCTTTATCTTCCTCCATACTAAAATAATGAAATCCACAGGAGAGATAAATTTATCAACTTTTACTAACACATCTTCTATAACTCCCTTAGGATATATAATTGATCGATCTACTAATTAAAAAGTTACAGAAGTAGGTGAGACTTCTCCTAATTCTAGTCTTTTGAAAATTGATAGAGGCATAAGATTAATGCTGGCTCCTAAGTCACATAAAGCATTTCCATAAAATTTTTCACCGATAACACATGGTATAGTGAAACTACCAGTATCTTTTAATTTTTCAGGAAGCTTTTTCTGAATATATGTACTACACTCTTCGCTAAGTGCGACAGTTTTGTTATCTGTGAACTTTCTTTTCTTGTTCAGAATATCTTTCATAAATTTTACATAACTGGGCATCTGCTCTAAAGTTTCTTTGAAGTGAATGTTTACCGTTAACTTCTTAAGAATTTCTAAAAAATTGGAAAACTATTTATTCTATTTGTGTTGCTTCAATCTTTAAGGAAACGGTGGTGGAGGTTTTTCCATAGTAATTTTCATTGGTGTAAATGGATACTTTATATTTGGGTACTCATTATCCTTTTCTTTTTTAGTATCCACTTTCTTTTTTTCAGTTTCTATTTCTTTTTGCACTCTTGTCTCCAATTCCTTTCCACTTCTTAATTGAATCGCTATGATTTGTTCTTTTCCTTGATCCTTAGGATTTGGTTCCACAGTACTCAGAAAAGTTCCTAATGTTTGATTACTAAGCGCAGTAGCAATATTCCCTAATTCATTTTCAATATTCTTAATAGCGACTCCTTGATTTTGTAATTAATTTTCTTGAATTTGTAATTGATTTTCTTGATTCTGCAACTGTTGACCCATGTTTAATATCAGTTCTTGCATAAACAACTTCTTCTCCTTAATTTGAGTGTTACTAATAAATCCTGGAGGATAAGAAGGTTTATAGTTTACATTTTCTTGGTGGGATAAATTTCTTAATGGGTTGTTTGCCCATTGTTGATTTGTAGAAGATATGTTATTCCAATTAAAATTTGGATGATTCTTCCAACCTGGATTACAATAATTTGAATAAGGGTTGTTGGGTCTATTAATAACGTTTAAAGTTTCATATGAAGGTTGAACATCCATAAATTGCCAGATGAATTCTCTTCCATCACAAGAGGTGTTGGAGAATAATTCATCCCATAATAATCTAATTTCTTTAATATTGCAGCAATCTGCGAAGCTAACATAGATATTGCATCAGAATCATGTATACTAGCTCCTCTTTTAGGATTTACCTGTTCAGAGGGCCATTGAAAATTTTTGGTAGCCATCTCTTCTATTAACGAATAAGCCTCATCAAAAAGTTTTGACATTAACGAACCGGTAGTCATCTCTTCTATTAACGAATAAGCCTCATCAAAAGGTTTTGACATTAAAGAACCACCAGTTGGCAGCCATCTCTTCTATTAATGAATAAGCCTCATCAAAAGGTTTTGACATTAAAGAACCACCAGCCGCAACATCTACAATCGATCTAAGTGATCCCACTAATCCATTATAAAAAGTTTGAATTATCAACCAAAACATCATCTATAATCGATCTAAGTGATCCCACTAATCCATTATAAAAAGTTTGAATTATCAACACAACATCTATAATCGATCTAAGAGATCCCACTAATCCATTATATAAAGTTTGAATTATCAACCAATAGCATCTATAATAGATCTAAGAGATCCCACTAATCCATTATAAAAAGTTTGAATTATTAACCACATCTATAATCAATCTAAGAGATCCCACTAATCTATTATAAAAAGTTTGAATTATTAACTAATCTAGTAATGAATGATAAGGGCATTTACTAAGAAGACCTTTAAATCTCTCCCAAGCTTCATATATTGACTCTCCATCAATCTTATAGAATGATGTTACGTCATTTCTTAGTTTAGCAGTCATGGACGAAGGGAAATATTTGGATATAAATTTATGTGACAGTTCTCCCCAAGTTCTAATAGATCCAGGTGCTAACAAGTTTATCCACATCTTAGCTTTATCCCTTAGTGAAAAAGGAAAAAGTCTAAGCCTAATAGCATCGTTTGAGACTCTGTCATATTTAAAAGTAGCACATAGTTCTACAAAACTAGCGAGGAGTAAATTAGGATCTTCATTTGGTGTTCCTCTGAATTGATTGTTTTGTACCATTTGGATAATAGCAGGTTTAAGCTCTAATGAATTAGCAGCTACATCAGGATTTTGGATAGATAATTGAATTTCATCTGCTGTAGGATTTGCATAATCTCGTAAGGGTCTAGGTTGGTGTTCATTTTCTTTAGATAATAGCAAGTTTAAGCTCAAATGAATTAGCAGCTACATCAGGATTTTGGATAGATAAGTGAATTTCATCTACTGTAGGATTTGCATAATCTCATAGGGGTCTAGGTTGGTGTTCATTATCTATTCCTTGATTGTTCATCGCATAATCTCGTAGGGGTCTAGGTTGGGGTTCATTCTCTATTCCTTGATTGTTCATGTTGTTTCATTATATCACAATTACTAGGTTTTCTTCTTAATCTTCTAATCTTTTTAATAGTGCGTTATAATTCCGAATCGTAAGGTATAAGATTTTTAGGTCCAAATTTGTGCATACCATTTGAAATCAGCACACAGTAATATAATTAGCTAAATATAAAATTAAGTTGCAATTTAAGTAATAACTTTTTAATAATCCTAAATTGTCTGTTACTCTTATACTCTCCCCGACAACGGCGCCAAAAACTTGACCGACTTTTTGTAAATCGACAAATACAAGAATTTGATGGCGCTACTAGAAGATTTAATTTCTAGCAACGACACCCAAAGACTTGATCATGACTTTATAGATGTGTCTAATTTGATTAAGATGTATAAATAAAATATTCAATATTGTTAAAGTCGTATTTGTCAATGCAAGTATGCGTATCGCTCAAGTAATATAGGGCTCTAATGGAGTCCTATATATCAATTCCAGAGGGAGTAGTTAAATCTACGGACTAAGATTTTATAAAAAACCAATACTTTAATTACAACAACGAAGTTCAATTTGCTTATCTGTCACTAATAGGAAATTGAAATATTTATGTAATTTTATCTATAAAATAACTAAATATGCTAATGAAGGTGCGATTGTGATATATAAGAAAGCATCCTTCTCCTTGTCAAGAAATTATAGTGAAATGGACAAAATGAATTAGTTCAAATTATATTGTGCCAAATAGGAGCATACCTATTCTTTACCCTTTGGTCCACGCATAAAGAACATTGACTAATCATATGCTTGGTTACTGATTCTACGGCTAGGCTAGGAGGATACCGACTCTCACTTTCGAACTCCCACGTTCCACCCACTTGAGGGCTAACATCGACGCATCAGCACCCAAACGATAGGACTGAATTGTGGATTTTAGTCTATAACTCTAAAATCTCAAATTTTACGTCCGATAATTTTATTTCCCTATTTATTTGCACCAAAATTTCAAGGGCTTTGACCTCCCTGAATCTTGGATGTAATCGTCACTTTAGTTGTAAAACTCAACATATTTTAACAAATCCGTTGGCCAGATTCAAAGTAAATTAAGATTGAAGTGAAAAGATCATCACAATTTCTTAAACATTTTAATGGCTTCACTAATTCAAATCATCATTTAAAAAATATCAAGACAAGAAGAAAGACAGAGAAAACTACTCAGATCTCATGGGGGATGTGCAACAAAACTCAAAATTCATATATAAATTCAAATTCATACAAGTTATGATAAATAAATAAACTTATCTTTAATTTCTCCTCAAGTAAACTCCTCAAAGTTCCTCTGATTCTCTTCCTTTCTTTACAACACATAAAATTCCTCTTCAGAATAGCAAAGAAGAAGAAATCTCTCACTTTTCTCCACTCTTACAATCTCTAGAAGAATTCCTCACAATCTCTTCACTCTAATGGAACCTTTCTAACCTCCAGGCTCTCTAGAGCTCTCATCACCTCCTCTTCGCTCTCCTCTCTCGGCCAAAATCTTTCCTTTAATGATGTGGATGAGTTTTCCTAAGAGTTTCTTAAGAACACCTCTAAAATTTGGCCTTATCCATTGCAGAAGTACACATAACCGTCGATCTCACTGTTAGCGGCCTCGATGGCGTCGTCGGCGGCCTTGTTGGCGCCGTCGGCGGCCTTCTGGACAATTTATCCTGTAGCCACGCGAAAAGCTCTCTGTCGGCGGTGTCGATGGCGCCGTCAGCGCCCTAGTTCAAATCTCCACATTTTTGTCCTTCTTGCAACAAATCCGCTCCTTTTTGCATCTTTTTGCTCCATTGACTCTAATTCATCATTTCTGAAACAAAACATCAAAAATGCATTTTTTTAAAGTGCAATATCATAGAAAATAGTATAAAATAGGTATGAAAATTTCAACATATTTTCCTCTTGTCAGTATGAAATCAAACTGACCCCATATTTTTTATAAATTAAAATGAAAGAGCACTGTACCTCAAATCTTGTCTCTATCTTGAAGGATAAACACAAGACTTGAGAATGAGGCTCAATCAAATAAAATAAGGAAAGTATGACGTCTGTTTGGTCTGCCAAACCTTTGTATTTGACTATAATTTCTCTTATTTAATATAAATGATTAAATAGGGTCTATATTAAGCTTGGTTCGGACATGCTTCCTATAAGGGAAAGCCCCTATAGTTACATACATCTTAAATAACCAAAGTCACTTCAGATGAATCTCGATAAAAATCAAGAAATATTATCTTCAAGGAATTTCAGAGAGTAGGACTTTTCAATGAGATCGGACGTAGAGGTGTGAAAGGGGATTGGTTTGAATTTGGAACATTTTATTGTAGAATCCAAAGGAGGAAGAACTAGAGGATGTCATGGATTCAGAGGTGAACCTTGGTGACTTCCTAAGCTATCCTAATGCTTGGCTTCAATTTTGAGGAGAGATATTTAGGTGTTTCATCCTGCCAAATTTTTTAGTTAGGGCTTACATTTGTGTGAAACTATCGCACAAATAACCTGAAAGATGTATTGATTTAGGTCGTGATAAACGATAATCTCAGAATCGTAAGACAAGTTAGGGCATATGTAGTTTAGTAGGGATGTACAAAATTCTGAAGATAAGGTAAGGATTTTTGTTGCATAAGAAAGCAACCTTGAAGACCTATGGTTTTGTTGTTTAAGTCTAATGAAGGAAGATTGGTTTAGCTGGGGAAGACAGGTTTTGCTGTTGAAGATGGCCGTGTTGCCCACTAAGGAAGATTGGTTTAGCTGGGGAAGACAGGTTTTGCTGTTGAAGATGGCCGTGCTGCCCACAATACTAGCTCCAAGCTCCTGCCGCGACGAGTTTGAGTTTTTTAGTGTGTCAAGTTATAGTGTCAAATAAGGTGGCCCTATGGTTGAAGTTCTTTGAATTTTATAGGGGCATATTATAGTTGATTAGAGCGACACCGGTTAGGACCCTACGGTTCCCTTGTTCCGACACCACTATTTTTTATTGGATTCACTTAGTCAAAATGAACTTACTAAACTCAATTTAATGAGTTTCATAATTTCATTTAGACCGTGGGAAACCTCGTTAGCAACCGTAGGTTACCTCCTCCGAGGGATTCCCGATCATCCAGTAGAGATGTCTTAATTTAGTTGAAGTTGTAGTTTTACGTGATTTTTTTGATTAAATTTTGAGTTATTTTATATTTTGAATGATGTGGGGGTGAATTTTATCTTGGTTGATTTTAGTTTTAGTTTGGGTTATGTGGCTATCCTGATAGTTTTAATTTTTATGCAGGGTGACATCGTTGTTTAGCATGCAAATTTGCAGGTATAAAAGTACAGTATGAGAAACACAGTATGAAAGTACAAGAAAGATAATGCTGAAAACTGTAAAATTTTACCCGGTGAGTCTTCTCATTCCACCACTTGAAACTTAAAATGCTTCTCAAGAAAGTTTATGAAGAGCAGGAAAAATAAAGTTTTGGTAGCTTTCCTAACCCTATGTCATATCTTAGCGGGTCCTTTAGAAGTTTAATTAAGGATGATGTTGCCAAGCAAAACATCTTAAGTTTGGTAGATCTCTGAGGTATCCAGATTTAGAGAAAGAAGCAGGACCATGCTACTCTCTCGCTGCCTAGTGGAAAACCCCGAGCTCTTTTTAAACTTATTATGTTGCTTAATAATTCATCCTATAATAATCCTTAATGCTCGGTGAACATTGATTTCTCAATTATGCCTAAGATGGTGTTTCAAGGATGTTTGATTATGTTATGTTTATTTCTCTAATCCTTGTTTAATATATTTTTGATTTAGCCTATCACCACTAAGCCCTTAAGACCTAGGTGAGCGTCTTAATTAGTTTTGAAAATGGTTATGCTTTAAGTGGTCATGATTCATGATTTGGATTCTATTTGGAAATCAAAATAGGGTATTAAATTGATTAATTATTAGCTTCAGAAAGTCGTACCCCCAAGTCGAGGATCATTTAATTTTAATAAATTTCCAAATTTTAATAATTTGGAAATTTATTAACTTAATTAAGAAAGTGAAATTGGTTTCTACCAATTAACTCTGTGTTTCAAACATCAAATGAATTGATTAAGATTAGAGGTTACCCATTTTCCCTCCCTAAATTAAGCCTATATGTTAATTAAGACAAAATTTCAAAAATTACACATTTGCCCCTATGGCTCTATCACTTCATAATTTGTCAAATTCAATTCAAATGACTTTAAAATTTTTATCCTACCTCATTCATCGTCAATTAAGACATCAGAGGAGAAAATGTGATTTTTCAGAATTTAATTTATTTCACATAATTATACAATTAAGACATCATAGAAGAAAATGTGATTTTTCAAAATTTAATTTAATTTATATAATTATTGAATTAAGACATTAGAGGAGAAAAGTGATTTTCCAGAATTTAATTTAATTTATATAATTATTTTCATGCAAAAGTAAGATTTTTTAAAGAAAATTACTAACTTGACCAAGGTAAATTTTAATCCGTTGAAATTTTTACTGGAGGTAGACCTAGACTAGATAAGCCTTTGGATCAAATTTTATAATTTTTTAGAATTATTTTAAGTTCTGGGCTATTTAATAAAAAAAAAATATTTTAAAGGCTGAAAATTAAATTTTGTATTTTTGAAAAATTTCTCTGAGGTTAGAGAACCCAGCAGAGCAAATTTCATATTTTTCTGATCTTTCTTTGATTTATTGAAATTATTTTAGTGAAAAACTCATTTTTAGATTTTAAAAATTGTTTTTAAGCTTTGAAATTCAATATCTTTTTTTTAAAAATAACGAAAAATATTTTAGTTGTTCCGAAGTGATTAGGAAATAATTTAGAACATTTCCATGAATTTGTTATTTTTCTCTTTTGTATCAATTTTTAATTATTTTAAAATTTTAAAATAGGTTCCAAATTAAGTTTTTATTTTAAATATCATTTTTATTTTATTAAGTACCCTTGATCACAAATAACTCAAAAAACTAAATTTCATAATTTTTTGCGTTATATTTTAAATCCTAAAAATCATTTAAATGCCAAAAGTGGTATTTATCTTTAAAAATCAACCTAAGTTATCAAATGAACTCAAAATATTTTGAAATTTTTATGATGAGTTCTCTGGATCATAAACGGAGATAAAAAATCAAGTCATTTAAATGTTTATATTTTTTCAAAATTAATTATCTTAGTGATTTAGTATATTGAATGAACTCAAAATATTTTGAAACTTTTATGATGAGTTCTCTGGATCATAAATCACAATGAATAAAAATCAAATCATTTAAATGTTTACTTTTTCTAAAATTAATTATTTTAATGATTTAGTGTTTACAAAATTCAAGTGCATTTTAAATGACTTGACCCATGAAATTATTTCCAAAAGCTTCTTTAGTTATGGTGGACCTTCTAAAATTTTCTTAGAATTTTCTAATCAATATGATAATTTCTATGATTATTTTAAGGAAATAATGTGCAAAAACTTTAAAATTATGGATATTTATATAGGAACCTCCTATAACCTTAGAAAAGTAAGAGGATGTTTCCATTGATAGAGGCTACAACATGCCAAAATTTCAACCCAAGGTGAAGTGTCAATATGGATGGAGAATCAAATGATTCCAAATAGTGTTTAATTAATTCAAAATATTTTGTGCATCAAATGGACTTAAAATTTATTTCATATTGTTCTCCTTTATTCACTGAGCAAGAGAATATTTTTATTTTATTTTTGTGATTTTTTACACAAAGTTATGTATTTTTGATGTTTTGGAAATTAAATAAATAAGAAAAGGCCCCTATTTTCCTACTTATTCATGTCAACCTCGTACGGGTCGAATTGGACACGTGTCACTGTGTGATTCGTGCCGCCAACCAGCTCATTCCCGTCCATGTTGGACTGCGGTCTGTCTGACGCAATCAGGGCCACCCGATCAATACACGCTCGATCTGATGGTCACGGGTCATTGTTCCAAATGAATTTGACCCGAAAACCGTCCATTTTAAATTGCTAATATCTCACTCAATTCATAACAAAATTGAGTGAATTTTCTCTTAAAATTATTGTATTGACTAGTAGAACACATCCATACAGTTGATGAACCCTTAAATTGACTTTATATTCATGAATAATTAAAAGAAGCTTGGTGTAGAGTTAACTTTGAATACCTAGGTCCAAGAGGGGTAGCCTCAATTGGATGCTTGTAGAAGCTTTAGGTGGGTGACAGAAGCCTAGGGATAGAGCCTCTGGTTGTGGTGAAATGCCCAGACCCAAATTCGATCAAGGTCGATTTGGTGGTTTGGTCGAAGTCCATCATAGGGTGGTCGGATGATGGGGCTTTTGTGGCGGAACTTTTTCTCTTGATGTTGGGATGGTGTGGGTATAATTAATTTGAGTTTGGTGGAGGTTTGGAGGATGTCCTGTTTCGGCCTTGAAATTGAGCTCCAAAATTGAACTCAAGCAAAAGATTTGAGTGGCTAAGGAAGGTTTAGTTAAGCTCAAGAGGTCTCCAGGAAGCTCATGAAGAAGTTTTACAGAGTCTCCCTAAAGAATTTCAAGCTCTCTCTCCTTTGTCATGGAGGGGGGGTTTAAATAAAATGGCCTAGGCTGGCTGCCAGGGTCAATTGAGGGGTGCATTTGGTTGCATATGTGGAGTGGAGAGAAGCTCCAATGTGCAGCTGGGCTGATTTGGCCTTTGAGTTTGAATTGAGTGAAAATTTCTTGTCTTGACCATTGTTTTGGCCATTTCCCAGCCACCAAGGTGATTGGCTGGCCAGACATTGGTCACCTCTTGGCTCAGGGAAGTCAGGGGTGGCTATTGATGATTATCTCCCAAGGGTAAGAGATGATGTTGGAGATATTTCAATTTAGGTCCAAAAGTGGGTAAAATCTTTTAATTTTGGGATCCATTGATCCATAGCTTGTCATGGTGCCTTTAGAGGGTTTAGTCTGGTCGTTAGGAAGTTTTTAGTGGCTGTGAAATCATTATTTTAATGGCTTAGACATGGTTAAGTCATTTTTTGGTGAAAGGGTTCAAGTGAGTGAAAATGATAAAAACTTGGGTTTGGGCTAGATTAGCCATGTCCATTGACCCAATTTATTAATCAAAATTGTGTAAATGATTGTTATGAAGATTTTTGGTGAAGGGAAGTGATATTGAGTTCAATTTGAAGGATTTTTGAAATTTGGTCAATTTGGGCATGTTGGGTTAGCCTTGGGCTAAGTCTAAATTGATTGTTGAAAAAGGTCAACAAGAACCTCATGAAGAGTTTTCAACATAAATTGTGTGCCAATTTTGGGATTAAGGCAATCAATTTTGTGAAAATTGGGGACTTAGCCAATTTGGGGCTAAACTTGGGGCTTTTAGACTTAGGTTGAAATAAAATGAAATTGTGGTCTCACCAAGGCTAATTGAAGGTCAATTTTGATGTATGGTGATTTTATGAAGATATTTCAACACAAATTTTGGCCAATTGAGTTAGATATGGGTTTAATTTAGTGAGATTAGGTCATATGGTCAAAATTGGGGTTTTGACCTAAATCAAAATTGTGTTCAAATTATAGACCAATTAAGCTTATATTGCATTTAGTTCGGCCATATCAAAAGTTAAATTTTAGTTTATGATTGGAATTGGGGTCAATTGAGATCAAATTGATGAACATTGGAGTTGAATTTGGGGAAATTTGGGCTCTTAAAGACAAATTTGGGGGTTTCATTAAAGATGGTCAAATTGACCAAATTGGATCATGTGGTAGTTGAGGAAAATGAAATTACGGATATTTGAGATTTATTGAGAATTTTTGAGAATTTTTGGAATTTTTGGAATTTTGAGCTATAGAGGGGTATTTTGGTAATATGGCCAATTTGGGGATTTTGGATAGTTTGGGTGTTTTCAAGGTGTTTGAAATGATTTTTGAATCAACTTGGGTGTTTTGGCTAGATTTGGAGATTTTGGCCAAATTTAGGGTCCTAAAGGTATTTAGGTAATTTGCGGGGAATTTAGGGACAAAATGGTAGGTTGGGTATCTTGGTAGAGTTGGAGTGCCAACCACCATCAATAAGCCATGAACCAACGGAAAACCCATTTTGGGTCCTCTATGTAGTGGTCTTAGCTAAACCCTAGCCCGGAGCTAATGGGTTTAGGGAACCACCTACAGGTGTCTCCCAAAAGTATCAAGGGATGAAAGCCTAGAAGTTTCGGGTTTTGGGTAGTGAGTGATTGTGAGTGCAAGTGATTGCAAGTGAGTGCCTTAGCCCTAGACCAACACCTAGGGTCAACCTTAAGGTCCAACAGTCCTAAGGGTGACTCTTCTTGAGTTTCCCCCATAGTGACCTCACCTACTAAGTAGTATTTAGAGGTTGAGACCAACATGTGGAACTCCAAGTTGAGTAGAGAAGAGTGTAGAATTTCTAAAGGTGAGGGTTCCATGTCTAATTTTCTAAGAATAATTAATACGAAAGTCTTATGGCTTGACCTTAGGCCTACTAAAGAGAAAAAACTAAACCTCAACTAAATGTGAGGTCAACAGGTGTAAGGTTGAACCTTGCGCGCAGATGTGGCGGCTCTAGTTTCAATTACGTGGACATCCATGAAATCTTCCTCTAAGTAATCATTGTAATGAAAATTTTCATCATCGCTATCGACAGAAACTCTGTGTTCTCGAGCTAACTCAGAAATCTCGATCCTCAGTTTCTCAACTTTCTCTTCAATTATTGATTCCTTGATCGCTTTAAGATCTGGAGGACCCTGGGGAAATCCTCAACTTGTTCCTCCATCTCGTTGGCTATTGTTGCCACGATGTCAGATATTTCAAATCTTGGTTTCATTCTCTGTCCTTGTTCTGTGGGCTCACTGGACTGTATAGGTGCAGCAACCTTGGGTACCCATACCTTTTTCTTTTTCAACGATGATGTCTTAGGACGGAGTGTCTGAGTAGAAACATCAATAAGTTGAGAGAAATAATGCTCCCCGTGGTGTAGACAAGCTACAGTGCCAGGTAATCATATTATCCTTACCTTTTTGATTGTAGGAATATCTCCATAATGGGTGACGGGTAAAATTTTTGGACCCGATCTCGACTTAACCGGTCGACGACCTGTGGTCCTTGTGGCAGTATAATCTGTAGTAACTACTCTGGTATCAACTCTGTTCCCTAAATGAAACTAAATGGGGATGCGAGTAGATGGTACTCCAATTGTCTTGTGAGACTGTCTGGTGGACTTAACATCCTTCAAGATTTCCTTCTTCAAGCGTGGGGAAATTACATCTCCCACTCGTTTAAGTAATTTGCTAATCGAACGTCCTTCTTTGGTAGCTAGTCTCTTAAAGACTGTACTAACTCGGGTAATAGAAATGAACTTCTTACTCTCCTTACCGTGTCCATGAAGTGATGGTAATGCGGAAATGATTCTTCGGATACTTTCATATCCTTCGGTATCCGTTAGAGGATGGAATATACTCCCTCGTAGGAGTGGATAAATTTCCAGTAACACTTCTTCATCTTGATGAGGCTCCTCCTCAACGGGCGTCTCCTAGGAAGCCTCGGCTTTGATGGCCCTCTGAACTACTTCTGTTGCGGTTCCTTTTTTGAGTTTTGGTCAACGGTATAGTCCTCGAACTTGATCCGATTTCAAACACGGGACGTGGGACAGTTAATTCCTAAGTCGAATCCTCAATAATCATTACTTCTTTCCCCTTAATAATAGCGGGGCTAACAGGTTTGGTGGGTGCCATGACAACAGTAGTTTTAGACTTCTTGCAGGCAAGGAAGTCTTGAAGGCAATTCAAGCTGAATTCTACAGACAGTTTCTGTATTTCCAGTGCCGCAATTCTTTGTTACCACAAATTGGGCTTTCTTGAGGATGACCTCACGATCTTCAAATGCAGCTCCGAATTTGATGGTAGGAGCAAGGTTGTGGGCTTCGTGACTCATTGGCAGGTTGCAGGAAAAGATGAGCGTTGGGTAGGCCATTGCAGCGGACTTAAAAACAAAAAGTTTCAGGGTTAGTTACATGGCTAAAAACCTCATAATTTTTAGTGCAAGCACTGAAAGTAGAGGTTGATCTGTAGACCGTGCGGGTCTTAATTTATGAGTGTTTTAAAATTTTGTTTAATAAAAATCAAGAGGTGTAAAATTTAATTAATAAAAGAAAATTTTAAAGTGCGCACAACACAACATGATCTGTTTTAATTTGCAAAGCAACAAATCAAATTTGGAATGGGGATGTGAAGTATTTTAGGACCCAGTGCAGGACCCATTTAATGGCAGACAATGCCCAGCAGGAACTAGTCCATCGACACACCTATTGGGGGTCCGACCCCACATGAAAATTTA
This sequence comes from Phalaenopsis hybrid cultivar, assembly GCA_002079205.1. NCBI lineage: Eukaryota > Viridiplantae > Streptophyta > Magnoliopsida > Asparagales > Orchidaceae > Phalaenopsis > Phalaenopsis hybrid cultivar. The sequence goes on from JXCR01119259.1 coordinate 234,812, forward strand.
AAGAGTCCTTAATGGCCTTCTGAACCCCTCTGTTCAATGATGGTTGAAAAGCTAGTCCTGAAGTCCAAGGAGTTAGCCGTACCTTCCCAGTATTAAAATAGGTAAAATATGCCAACGGAAGAAAGGTAAGTTGGTCCAAGAGGGACATAGACATATTACTGATGTGTGAAGATAATATTTCTTGATTTGTATGGAGAGAAAAGCTTGTCCCCAATGGAGTCAGCAGAAAATGTCGGCGCTATTTTTTGTTGGAGGAGTTGCCCGTAAGAAACTGTCGGTCACCAAAATCGAAATCACGTCCCCCGCTTCGGAAGGATATTTTAATTTACATATATATTTAGTTTTAGAAAAAAAAAATGAAATCAAACTGACCCCAGATTTTTCATAGTTTAAATGAAAGAGAGCTATACCTCAAGTCTTGTATTTATCCCGAAGGATAAACACAAGACTTGAGGATGAGGCTCGATCAAATAAACAAAAGAGTATATGACATCTGTTTGGTCTACGAAATCTTTATATTTGCTGACAAGTTCCCTATTTAATATAAAGAATTAAATACGATTTATATTAAGCTGGGTTTGGAACTACTTCTTTTAAGGAAAAGCCTCTATAGTTAATTATATCTTAAATGAACAAAGTCACCTAAGAAGACTCTCGATAAAAATCAGGAAATATTATCTTTAAGGAGTTCAAAGGGTAGGAGTTTTCAATGAGATCGGATGTAGAGATGTGAAAGGGGATTGGTTCAATTTTGGAACATTTTGTTATAGAGTTTAAAGAAGGAAGAAATAGGGGATGTCATGGATCCAGAGGAGAACCTCGGTGACCTTACAAGCTATCCTGATGTTTGGCTTCCATTTTGAGGAGAAATATTTAGGTGTTTCAACATGCCAATTTTATTAGTTAGGGCTTACATTCGTGTGAAACTATCACACAATTAGTTTGGAAGATGTGAGGGTTTAGGTCATGACGGACGACAATATCGGAATCCTAAGAAGAGTTAGGGCTTTTATTGTATACAAAATCTATACAAAAACCTAAAGATAAGTTGAGGATTTATGTTGCATAAGCAAGCAACCTCAAAGTTGTATGGCTTTGTTAATTAGGTCTAAGGAAGGAAGATATGTTTAGTTGGAGAAGACATGTTTAGCTGTTGAATATGGTCGTGCTGCCTACCATACTAGCTCCAAGCTCCTTGCCGTGGCGAGTTTGAGTTTTATAATGTATCAAGTTATGATGTCAAATCAGGTGGCCTTATAGTTGAAGTTCTTTAAACTTTAAGGGGGCGTGTTAAATTTGATTAGAGCGACACTGGTTAGGAACCTACATTTTTCTCGTTCTAGCACCACTATTTTCTGTTGGACTCACTTAGTTTAAATGAACTTACTGAACTCAACTTAATGAGTTCAATATTTTCATTTAGACCGTGGGAAGCCTCGTTAGTGACAGTCGGTTACCTCCTCCGAGGAATTCCCAATCATCCGATAGTGACGTTTTAATTTAGTTGAATTTGTAGTTTTGTGTCATGTTTATGACTAAATTTTGAGTTATTTTTAATTTTGAATATTGTATGGGTGAATTTTATCTTGGTTGATTTTAAATTTTATTTTGGTTTTGGTTTTTTGGCTATCCTGATAGTTTTAGTTTTCACGCAGGGTGACATTATTGTTTAGCATGCAAGTTTGCAGGTATAAAAGTACAGTATGAAAGTACAAGAAAGACAGCGCTGAAAAACTGTAAAAGCGTACCTGGCAAAACTCAAAAGGCATGTTAAGGCAGTTTATATGAAGCAGGGAAGTAAAATCTTGATGACCTATCTAACCCTAGGTCATATCTTGGTGGGTCCTTAGGAGTTTAATTAAGGATGATTTTGCCAAGCGAAACATATAAAGTTTAGTAGATCTCTGAGGTATCCAACAGATCTAGAGAGAGAAGCAGGTTTGTGCTACTCTCTCTCTGCCTGATGAAAAGTCTCGAGCTCATTTAAACTTATTATGTTGCTTAATAATTCATCCTATAAAAGCCCTAATGCTCAATGAACATTGATGTATCAATTATCCCTAAGAGTAGGGTAATTATCATCTGTAATTTAATTTTGAATATTATGTGGGTGAAGACCCTTAAAGAAGCAAGTTAGTATTGTTGGAACACTTAGCCAATTTTTCGTCCTAATTGGGCTTGTAGTGTTTGAAAGACGACTTAGCTTTAATTGATAATTACTTTTCTAATCCTCATTTAAATGAAACTTGATTTAGCCTAAGTCACTACTAAGCCCTTAAACTTAGGTGAGTGTCTTAATTAGGTTTGAAAAGATTAAGCTTTAGGTGGTCATAATTCATGATTTTTAGGTGAGTGTCTTAATTAATTTTGAAAAGATTAAGCTTTAGGTGGTCATAATTCATGATTTCAGGTGAGTGTCTTAATTAGTTTTGAAAAGATTAAGCTTTAGGTGGTCATAATTCAAGATTTGAATATTATTTAAATGAAACTTGATTTAGCCTAAGTCACTACTAAGCCCTTAAGACCTAGGTGAGTGAAATCCTTGTTTAAATGAAACTTGATTTAGCCTAAGTCACTACTAAGCCCTTAAGACCTAGGTGAGTGTCTTTTAGTTTTTAAAAGGTTAAGCTTTAGGTGGTCATGATTCATTTTGAATTTCATTTGAAAATCAAATAGGGGTATTAAATTGATTAATTATTAACTTCAAAGGTCATACCTCTAAGTCCTAGGTTCATTTTATTTTAATGAACTTCCAAATTTTAAGAATTTATAAATTTATTAACTTATCTTTTCAATTAAGAAAGCGATGTTGGTTTCTACCAATTAACTCCTTGTCTTTCAAACATCCAAAATAACATCAGAGGTTGCCCATTTCCCTCCTTGAATTTAGCCTAAATTTTAATTAAGGCTAAATTTCCAAAATTACATAATTTCCCTTAAGGCTCTAACACTTCATAATTTATCAAATTTAATCCAAATGACTTTAGAATTTTTATCCTACCTCACTCATGGGTTAATTGAGACATCAGAGGAGAAAATGTGATATTTCAAAATTTAATTTATCTATATAATTATTTTTAATGCAAAAATAGAATTTTTAAAAAAAAATTCCTAACTTGACCGTAGTAAATCCTAATCCTTTAAAATTTTTATTGGAGGTAGGCTTAGACCAGAGATGCATTTAGACCAAATTTCATTTTTTTTAATTTTATTTGAATTTTAAGAATTATTTTAATTTTTGGGGTATTTAATAAATATAAAATACTTTAAATGGAGAAAATTAAGTTTTATTTTTTGAAAAATCTTCCTAAGGTCAAGGAACTTAGGGAAGAAAATTTTACATTTTTTTGAGTCTTATTTGATTTATTGGAATTATTTTTAGTGAAAACTCATTTTATCCTAAAAAAGTTATTTTCATGCTTTAAAATTAAGTATCTTTATTTAGAAAATCAAGAAAAATATTCTAATTATTCTTAAGTGCTTAGGAAGAAATTTTGAACATTTCGATGAGTTTTATTATTTTTGTGATTTTAGGGATTTTTACTTATTTAAATATTTAAAATAGGCTAAAAATGAAGTTTTTATTTTAAATATTTTTTAATTTAGAAAATACCTTTGATCATAGAGAACTAAAAAAATCAGTTTTTATAAATGTCTGAGTTATANTTTAAGTGCTTAGGAAGAAATTTAGAACATTTCAACGAGTTTTATTATTTTTGTGATTTTAGGGATTTTTAATTATTTAAATATTTAAAATAGGCTAAAAATGAAGTTTTTATTTTAAATACTTTTTTAATTTAGAAAATACCTTTGATCATAGAGAACTAAAAAAATCAGTTTTTATAAATGTCTGAGTTATATTTTTTATTTTTAAAAATCTTTTAAGTGCCAAAAATGTTATTTATCTTTAAACATCAGCTTAAGTTACCAAATGAACTCAAAATGCTTTAAAATTTTTATGGCGAGTTTTGTATATCCTAAATAACAGTGGAGATAAAAAATCAAGTCATTTTGTTGTATGTATTTTTCAAAATTAATTATCTTAGTGATTAAGTGTTTTTGAAAATTAGGTTTATTTTGAATGGCTTGGCTCATGAAAAATTTTCCCAAAGGCTCTCTGGTCATTATAAACCTTCCAAAATTTTTGTGGATTTTTCTAAGCAACATGCTAATTTTTATGATTAATTTAAGCAAATAATGCATTTAAATTTGAAAAATATGATTATCNGTGAAAATTAGGTTTATTTTGAATGGCTTGGCTCATGAAAAATTTTCCCAAAGGCTCTTTGGTCATTATAAACCTTCCAAAATTTTCATGGATTTCTCTAAGCAACATGCTAATTTTTATGATTAATTTAAGCAAATAATGCATTTAAATTTGAAAAATATGATTATCTGTCTAGAGACCTCTTCTGACTTTGGAAAAGTTAGAGGATGTTCCATAAGGGAGAGGCAATAAAATGCTAAAATTTTAAGTCATGGTGATATTACTACATGCATGGAGAATCAAAACATCCAAATCAATATTTAATTAAATAAGAAAATATATGCATCAAATGGACTCCAAATTATTTTCACATTGTTCTCCTCTGTTCACTTAGCAAGAGTGTATTTTTATTTCATTTTTATGATTTTTCTACACCAAGATATGAAATTTTTAAGTTAGGGGTTATTTGCTGAAATAATTAAATCCCTATTTATCTATTTAAATGAGCGGCGCCACCTCAACCTATGACGGCTCCAAAGCTCCATGCGGTGCGCTCCCATTCGACGTCGTCATCCACCTCAGCGCAAACTCGGCCCACGGCTTATGTTCCGAAGTGCATTCCGGCTTGATCTCGACCGTCCATCTGATACACACGTGATCGGACGACTCTCATCATTGTCCATGATAGCCTAGCTTGAGAACCGTCCATCTTCTAGCCTTATGATCTCTCTCATTTCTTAAATAAATTAAGTGAAATTCTTTTTTAAAATGCTCATCTAGACTAGAGGAACATATCCATATGATTATGATACCATGAAATCAACTCAAAACAAATGGAGAGTTAAAGTAGGCTTGGGAGGAAGAGAAGTTTTCTACCTTTGCTCTGAGAAGTAAAGCTTCAATCAGGGAGTTTTGGCACATTTGTTGGGGTCCAAAGAGGTTAGAGATTGAGTTTCTGGTCTTAGTGTAAAGCCTAGGTGTGATTTTGATCAAGACCGATTTCGGGTGTTGGTCTAGAGCTACTGTAGAAGCTATTTTAGAGGGTAATTTGATGGGGCTTTGCCTTCTCTTGCTATTGTAAAGGTGTAGGCACAAGCAGTTGAAGTTTGGTGGAGTTTTCAAGGATGTCCTATTTCTACCCTAATTTTCAAGCTCAAAATTAGGGTTACACATGGGGAATCAAGGCAATGGAGTGATTGGAATGGGCTGTGGAGGTCTCAAAGAAGCTCTGTGAGTGATTTGGGAAGCTCTCTCTGAAAAAATTTTTAGCACACCTCTCATGACCGTGGAGGTGAATTTTTATAAAAATGGTCGTGGGGTGGCTCTCAAGGTAAATATTTGGGTGCATTGTGGTGCTTAGGTCGAGGGCAAAGGAGCTCAACAATTTAATTTGGCTGAGCTGGCCTCTAGGTTTGATTTGGGTGAAGTTTCATGTGGGTGGCTCTCAAATTTGAGCTTCTCTGGTGACTAGGCCGGTCGGCCATGGCAGGGGGAGGTGGCTGGGTGCTCAGGGCATCCAGGGGAATCTGTTAAAGCAACTTAATGCAATGATTTTTAGTTTTGGTAATGGTATCTTAAGCATGTGCATTTTTGGAAATAAAATCCATTAATTTGGGGGACTTTTGGTCGATGGCTTAGCTTAAGTTCTTAGATGGGTTTTGGCTCAGCCTTAGGGTCTAACCAATGGCTGAGGTGGAGTTAATTTGATTGCTTTAAGGTGGTTTGGTCATATTTAAATGCATGGGTTCAAGTGATCAAAGTTTGGGTTTTGGCTAGGTTAGCCATGTCAATTGACCCAATTTATTCATCAATATTGTGTAGATGTTTGTTATGAATATTTTTTGTGAAGGGTTGAAGTGATTTTGGGTTCAATTCGTACGTCAATTTGAGGGATTTTTGAAATTTGTTCCCTTTGGGCATGTTGGGCTAGACATGGGTCTAGGTTGTGCTAGCCTCGGGCTAAGTCCAGATTGAATAAAGCGCATGATCAATGGAGATTTTTTGAAAATTTTTTATGAAGATTTGGTTAGATTTTGAGACATGGCCAATTTGGGGCAAATTTGGGGCTTTTGGTCTTAGGTTGAAATCAAATGAAATTTAGGATTCACCAAGGCCAATTGAAGGTCAGTTTTGATGTATGAGGATGTTATGAAGGTTTTTCAATACAAATTGTGACCAATTGAGTGGGCTATGGGTTCAATTTGGTGGAACCAAGTCATAGAGCCAGAATTGAGGTCTTGATCTAAATCAAAATTGGGTCCAAATGATGGACCAATTGAGCTTGGATTTGGCATAGATTGGTCATATGAAGGGTGAATTTGAGTTTAGAATTGAAATTAGGGTAAATTGAGACCAATCGGATAGACATTTGGGGTAATTTGGGGAAAATATGGGCCTTTAAGGGGAAATTCAGAGGTTTTCATCAAAGATGGTCAAGTTGGCCAAATTGGGTCATGTGAAAGTTGAGAAAAATGAAATTGGGAATATTTGGGAGGTTTTGGGAATTTTTGAAATTTTGAGGTGGGGTATTTTGGTAATTTGGATAGTTTTGGTGATTTTGGTATTTTTGGGTGTTTTCAAGGTGTTTGAAAAGATTTTTGAACTAAGTTGGGTATTTTGGGTAGATTTTGGAATTTTGGCCAAATTTGGGGTTCCAAAGGTATCTAGGTAATTTTAGGAAGTTTAGGGGCAAAAGGCTGGGTTGGGTATCTTGGTAGAGTTGGAGTGCCAACCACCATCAATAAACCATGGACCAATGGAAACCCCATTTTGGGTCCTCTATGTAGTGGTCTTACGCAAACCCTAGCCTAAAGCTAGTAGGTTTAAGGGACCATCTACATGATTTTCTCAAAGGCTCAAGGGACCAAAGTTAGGAAATTCTGGGTTTACGGTAGTGAGTGATTGTGAGTTAAGTGATTGCAAGTGAGTACCTCAGCCCTAGACTACCACCCAAGGTCAACATTAAGGTCTAGCAGCCCTAATGGGTGACTCATCTTGAGTTACCCTATAATGACCGCACCTACGAAGTGCTAGAGGTTAGGACCAATATGTGGAACTTCAAGTTGAGTAGAGATGAGTTTGGAATTTCTAATGGTGAGGGCTCTTTGTCTAGTTTTCTAAGAATAATATTTAGGAAAGTCCTACTGCTAGACGTTAGGCCACTAAAGAGGAAAAATTAAACCTCAACAAAAAATGAGGTCAACAGAGCATTACTATATCTGGATAGCCTTTAATAATTTTGAATTTCACTATCCTTTTCTTAAAGTTAAAACCTTTTTGCATTCCTTCAATTTATAAGTTCATATTAGTTTTGAAAATTTTTCATAAAGCCGCATTCTTTTCTTTTTACATGAAACTCTAAGATTCTTAATACTTCAAAAATACAATTTCCTTTACTTTAAATAGAAAAAACAGTCTTATTATTTCGTATCAAATATCTTAACTCTAGAATTAACATTCATTACTGAAAATTTTTACTTAAGTCTACTATATATTTAGAAACACAAATATAGTTATCAAAGTTAGCCTCTAATACCAAATGTCATGTTAAATTAAATTTTTAAAATATAGCTAATTGAGAAAAAATAAAATTTTGTTTCATTCTTTTAAAAATTTTTCTTCCCCCAAAACTTAAATTTTTAAATATTTTGTAATCAATTCCATAAAATTTAGCAAGAAGAAAAAGTAAAAGTTGAATCTAATAATGACTACAACATCCTATCAAATTCATATAAATTCATAACCAGGATATAATGACTGCAGGAGAAAGTAAATCTAGCCTAAAACATGCTTNTCAGGATAGAATGACTGCAGGAGAAAGTAAATCTAGCCTAAAACATGCTTGCAAAAATATTAAACTAAAAGGAAGTTTACTTAATTTAAAATTTTATTTTTCTTCCTACCCCTAAACTAAATTTTTTAAATGTATAGAATTTAATACAAAATATATAAGTAGGAAGCAAAACAAAAATTCTATCTACCACAAATGTTTATTAGAAACATCTACAATTATTTATCAGGATAGAAAACATGTAGTAGAAAGAAAATCTAAAATAAACATTCCAGAATGAATTTAACTAAACGAAAGTCTAACTAGCATACAAATATCAGCATAGTAATATAAAAATGCTCTTCAAGTCCTATATATTATTGTAACTTAAAAACAAACACACATGATAAATGAGGTCAATTCTTCCCTTAACTCATCACATCTCACTAAATGACCTCTAATTTCTAAGGGAATCATTACACACATATATTGGGTACTTATAAATGATTTTATAGATTCTAATCCCAAAAATCAGATTGTCCCTGATACATTGGGTCACGAATACCAACCTCAGGTGTCACCATATCCCAATAATTAAGAACGTCTGGTAGGTATAAGGATAGTGTAAAATCATCCACATGTTACTCATCAAATATGTTAGCTACTCCTGCCAAATGAAAGCAAGGTCAAAGAAAGGAATTAACAAAATTGAGATGGCATTGTCACTAATAAATTCATAATGTCTCTTGTAAAACTCAAGTGTAAGTGAGACCCGAGTTGTAGTGGACTCGTCAATCCAACTACTACAAGCGAACATACAAGACTAACTATAATAAGAAGTTAAGAAATCACTTCCCTCATGACACACAAAAAGTAAATCAAACCACTAACAATCTAAACANACTCCTTCATAAACCTTACATAACTTGGCATCTGTTCCAAAGCTTCACCGAATGGAATATTTATCGTTAACTTCTTAAGTACTTCCATAAACTTTTAAAATTCTTTATCCAACTCTTGATGTCTAAGTATTTGAGGAAATGGAGGTGGTGGTCTTTCTAAATTGATTTTTGTTTGAGATATTAATTTTTTTGGACCCTTAGAATCATGTTTTTGATGTCTTATAGTTTCTCTTATTTCGCTCACAACTTCTTTCTCTTTTCTAACGACATTCTCTATCTCACTTCAACATCTTAATTGGACAACTTTTACCTGTTCATTATTGTTCTCTTTAGGGTTGATCTTAGTGTTCCTATAATGTGTTCCTTGGGGTATATTGCTAAGTGAATTAGCAAATTGTCCCAATTGATTCTCTATGTTTCTAATCACAGCATTTTAACTTTACAATTGGTTTCCCATTTGCAATATCACATCTTCTATAGTCATCTTCTTATCCTCAAATTGTTAATCATTGTTAGAGTTAAATGAATATGAAGGTCTATAATTTCTGTTCCCCTATTTATTCTAACTTCCATTAAGATTTGCATGATTATTTTCCCATTGTTGGTTTCCACCCCAAGTAGTATGATTCCGGTTAAAATTATGGTGGTTCTTCCAAACTGGGTTGTAAAAGTCATAATACGAGTTGTTTATGATATTAAAAGTCTCATATGATAAGTCAAAATCAATCATATGCCCTAATGAACTTTCCTCACTTACTGGAGTAAATTGAGGCTGGTTCATTCCAAATTGGTCCAACTCCTTGATATTGCAGCAACCTGAGATGCAAAAATTGCAATTGTATCTGTATCATAAATACTGTCTACATTTTTAGGATTTACCCTCTTAGAGGGCCATTGAAATTCATTTGTAGTTATTTCATCAATTAATGCATATATTTTATTAAATGGTTTTGACATTAATGATCCACCAACGACAACGTCAATTATAAACCTAAGGGACTCTACTAACCCATTGTAAAAAGTTTGAATGATTAACCAATCAAGCAGAGCATGGTGTCGACAGTTTTCTTCCCCAAGATTTGTATATTAATTTCCTTTCATACTGAAAAAATGAGATAATATCAATTTTAAGTTCAGTAGTCCTTGAAGGTGGAAAAAACTTAGCTAGGAATTTTTGAGTTAACTCCTCCCAATTCTTAGTAGAGCTAGGTGCTAGTGAGTATAACCATATTTTAGCCTTATCCCTCAGTGAGAAAGAAAAAAGCCTTTGTTTAACAACATCGTCTGACATGCCATTATAATGAAATGTAGCACGAATTTCCAGAAAACTGGATAAGTATAAATAGAGATCCTCCAAAAAAGTTTCTCCAAACTGGTTATTCTGCGTCAGTTGGATAATATGTGGATTTTTTTTAAATGAGTCAGATTCTACGACAGGGGTTTGTATATTTAAGTGAATTTCATTTGTCGTAATATTTATATAATCCCTCAAAGATTTATGATGATTTTACAAGTTATTATTTTGAATGTTTTTTATTTTCATCTCTAGTTCTTTAAGTCCTTTTTATTTTTTAATTTTCCTCTATTTTTCTAACTCAGGATTATAAGGAAAAAGTCCTGTGGAACCTTAATTTTGCATACGCAACATAGCAAACAATACAATAACAATTAAACAAATAAAATAAAAAATATATTCAACACAACAAAACATTTTCACAAACACCTTGTTTTTCACACAAACAGTTTTTTTTCTTTTCACAACACTTTTTAAAACAAAAAAAAATTTCACACAAAAATAATTTTTACGACACTACAACCAAAATTCTGCTAAATTTCTTATTGAAGCTTCCTCGGCAATGACGCCAAAAACCTGATGTGCCCCTAGTGTGTTTTGTTTTTCTACGTGTTTTATGTAAATGCAATTCTCTGGCAACGACGCCAAAAACTTAATGTGCCCCTGGTATGTTTTTTTTCTGTGTGTTTTATGTCATTGAAATTCCCCTGAGATGGTGCCAAAAACTTGACCTGATTCATAATTACGCATTAATTTAGCTTTCAAAAGATGTCAAAGAACTTAACCCAATTTATATTTAGCAGCTAACATACAAAATTGAAATATTATGAAATATAACAAATAGTTCACACACTATGAGTTCTACGCAAGTGCATGTATCACTTCAATTAATATAAGATTTTCTGATTAAACCTCGAATATCAATCCCACGAGGAAGTGGGGAAAGATATCCTTAGTCAAATTCCAGTCTACTACTATTATTCCTTAGTTTGGAATGTCAATTAAAATGGTGTTTTATCTAGCAACTACTCCTGAATTTGAATGTTAAATGTAAGACTAGAAAATATTCTTAAATGTAAATATTAATTTTAAAGATAACCCTTTCTGGATGAGTTGGTTTGGAGAATTTTAAATTGTTAAAACCTACTCTTTTTATGTAGTGAATTAGATAATGTAAAGGAATCATATACATTAAATATTGTATGCGCCAAATAGGAGCAATTTTAATTCTCTACCCAGATTCAGTGTTATAGAAAATCACTGGCTAATCTCAGGTTTAGTTTCTAAATCTGTGATTAGGCTGGGAGGATACTAGCTCTCACTTAAGAGCTCCCACTTCCCTTTCCCTGAAGGCTAACGCTCGCTTTAGTTTATCTACTCTAAGACCAAAGTTGGGATTTTAGTCCGTCACCCTAAAATCTCCAATTCTATGCCAAACCATATATATATATATTTCCCTATTTATTGGCACTCAACCCCCATGAACTTCACCATCCATGGAATTTGAATGTGTTTCCACTCTGTTGAGAATTACACCATCCTCTTAGATCTCAATGTAATTGCAATGAATTTTAACACTACAATGGCCTTTAATGTAATGTAAAGGAAGTGCAAGTAAAAATCATCACATCTATAACTAAAACTTCTTCAAGCATGCATCCTAATATCCTAAACATGAATCCTACTCATTGTAAAAGAAAAGTAAAAGGAAAATAATAGCATNGGATCTCAATGTAATTACAATCAATTTTAACACTACAATGGCCCTTAATGTAATGTAAAGGAAGTGCAAGTAAAAACCATCACATCTATAGCTAAAACTTCTTCAAGCATGCATCCTAATTTCTTAAACAAGAATCCTACTCATTGTAAAAGAAAAGTAAAAGGAAAATAATAGCATAATCTTATCATTCCACTCTTTCTAAAAGAGAAGAAAGAGTAAGAGAAACACTTCACAAAGCATGAAGAAAATACAATGGAAAAACTTCATTAAATCAAAATAAATCCACTAGATAAGTGTTTAGAAAATCATAAGATAATGAAGAACAAAATATTTAGCTTTTTCTCCTTGAAAGAATGATGAAAATCCCTCTGACAAAGTCCCCCGCGGATCCATGCAATGCTAGAACATTCTCTTACAAATTCTCCAAAAATCCTCTCATCAATCTTTCCAAAAAGGTAGAATTCTGCATTTTTACTCCTATTCTAAGATCTCTAAAAATTCTCCACATTTTTCAACTCACATACACCACCTTTTCTGACATAAAAGCACTCTATTATAGTGTAGGGACAAATTTCCCAATGGATGCCTCAAGCAACCTTCCAAAAAGCGTCCAAATACATTGAATTTGCTTGAAAGTCACCAAGTATCGTGTTTAAACCATCTCAGGCACTTTCTGCGCCATTTTGGGCACCGTCGTCACCATTTTCATGTTGATTTATGCACTTTGGCACTATTAGTGCCAGTTCTAGCGCCACCCTACGCAACTCAACCATTTTGCTTCGTTTGGCTCCGTTTTAGCTCTATTTCGCCCCATTTTAGTTGTGTTGCATTCCTAACAGATAGACCTACAAAATAAGCATAAAAATAATCTTATTTTAAAGTTTAATTTCTTTCAAAAATATGTGAGAATTATAAAAGAGATTAAGCGTAGAAAGACATATCGAAATGTGCTAGGACATAATTTTCTTTCTTGCTCGTTTTTGCTCCAAAATTGCACCATTTTTGCTTTTTTTTCTACAAAACTGCATTTTCTGTACCTCAAACTAAAAAAATACAAACTAGATTCCTTTAAAGTGTAATTTCATTGAAAGTCTCCAAATATAAGCATTAAACCTTTTTTAGGTGTATAAAAATACCCGAAACTTAAATGTTACTTGTCCTCAAGTAACACTTTACTACATAAAAGTTAGGAATAATGCTAGAGATTTTAACTTCTAAATTTCTATAATTTTGTCAACTAAATATATTAATACAACTTAAGAAAAATTTTTAACAACTTAAGTCAAAACTAAAAGAATTAGAACATGTAGTAGTCAAGTCTAAGATTTCTGTTTCTCTATTCATTTCAAGAAGATTGCAATTTGTCATATTAAAGTAATTTATAGTATCCATATGAAAAAGAACATCATGAGATTTTAAGGATAATAATAATCAAATACAAGTTTAGAAAATATAATAAAGACTTGTTCCTCAAGTTGATTCAAGTGATCCAATTTTTGATTAGGCATCTCCTAGAGCTTCTCCTCACATACTTTTCTTTTTATTTTTCGTTTCTTTTTTTTTCCTTTTTATTTTAGGATCATTTTTAATCCTTTATTTCTTTTTCATTTGAGGATTATTATAATTGGATAGTCTTTAATAATTTTGAACTTTGCTATCCTCTTCTTAAAGTTAAAAAACTTTTTGCATTTGTTCACTTTATATGTTCATATTAGTTTTGAAGATTTTTCATAAAGCCGCATTCTTTTCTTCTTACATGAAACTNATTCTTTCTTTTTAGATTGATTCAAATACTTGTTCCTCATATTTTTTTCTAGATACAATACCTCTAGTGATTTTCTAAATTTTTATATTAATATCATCCTTAAATTTATAAGAAATGGGTCTTTATAAGATACTTCATCATCTCCCAAATTTTGAATCAGATTACCTCTAGATAATTTAGATTTTGGATCAAATTCTTTTAGGTTACACTTGTCTTTCAAGTTATCTTCTAATTCTTCCCCTTGGTACTAAGTAAATGACGGACTTGGTCTTTCCATATATCTTTCTAATTCCTCAGGAATTTTTTCCATTGATCTCTCAATATCCTTATCCTCATCTCCCAACTCAAAGTTATTTTGAAACATATCCTCAATTTCTCTTCTAAATATCAATTCAATAATTTTAAATTGCTCATTATTCATCTCCTTAGGATTTATCTCAGAGTCACGAGGTAATTTTAGGGGATAACTATTAATTATACTAATAATCTGCCCCATCATCAAAATATCATTCATTTTGTACGTCTACCATGGAATATGCCATTCAGTGGTTTTGAATAACTCTTTCATAAGAGATCTTTTACTGATTTCATTATTCAATTCTGGTTCATCTTGTGATTGTGTCGAATATAAAGATATAAAGACTAGTGGTGTAGATGAATTCACTAAATATGTAGGCTTTAAAGCTATAAGGGGTATATTTGATTTAAGTTCATGAGATTTTTCAACTGATTGATTTAAAAGTTTAATATTTTTAGTAACGTCCATCATTTTGCATCTCTCCTGAACATACAAACAGTCTTCTTTAAACAACATTTTAGACTCATCATGAAAGTCCATTTCGATCTTTTTTGGAAATGGTTTTTAATTAGATAATCAATTTCATCCATCCAAAAAAAATCATCATATTTTCTCTCATTTGGATATTTCATAGCCTTTAGCACATCAAAAGTGACTTCCTGGTCATTAATATTCATAGTCAACTTTTCTTTATGCACATCTATCATAGCTTGTCCAGTAACAAGTAAAGGTTTCCCCAAAATAATGGGATTTTCTTTATCTTCCTCAATATCTAATACAATAAAGTCCATAAGAATGATAAATTTATCCACTTTAACAAGCACGTCTTCTATAACCCCTTTTGGATAAATGATAAATCTATCAGCTAACTGAAGGGTTACAGTAGTGAGAGAAATATCGGCTAAACCTATCCTTCTAAATATAGATANTTGCACCATTTTTGCTTTTTTTTCTACAAAATTGTATTTTCTGTACCTGAAACTAAAAAAATACAAACTAACTTCCTTTAAAGTGTAATATCATTGAAAATCTCCAAATATAAGCATTAAAAGCATATGAAAAATTAAACCTTTTTTAGGTGTATCAAAATACCCGAAACTTAAATGTTACTTGTCCTCAAGTAACACTTTACTACATAAAAGTTAGGAATAATGCTAGAGATTTTAACTTCTAAATTTCTATAATTTGGTCAACTAAATATAATAGCAGAACTTAAGAAGAATTTTTAGCAACTTAAGTCAAAACTAAAAGAATTATAACATGTAGTAGTCAAGTATAAGATTTCTGTTTCTCTATTCATTTCAAGAAGATTGCAATTTGTCATATTAAAGTAATTTATAGTATCCATATGAAAAAGAACATCATGAGATTGTAAGGATAATAATACTCAAATACAAGTTTAGAAAATATAATAAAGACTTATTCCTCAAGTAGATTCAAGTGAACCAATTTTTGATTAGGCATCTCCTAGAGCTTCTCCTCACATACTTTTCTTTTTATTTTTCTTTTCTTTTTTTTTCCTTTTTATTTTAGGATCATTTTTAATCCTTTATTTCATTTTCATTTGAGAATTATTATAATTGGATAGTCTTTAATAATTTTGAACTTCGCTATCCTCTTCTTAAAGTTAAAAAACTTTTTGCATTCCTTCACTTTATATGTTCATATTAGTTTTGAAGATTTTTCATAAAGCCGCATTCTTTTCTTCTTACATGAAACTCTAAGATTTTTAATACTTCAAAATTACAATTTCCTTTACTTTAAAAAGAAAAAGCATAGTCTTATTCTTTCAAATCAAATATCTTAACTCTAGAATTGACTTCATTATTGAAAATTTTTACTTAAGCTATTATATATTTAGAAACACAAATATAGTTATCAAAGTTAACCTCAAATACTAAAGGTTATGTTAAATTAAATTTTTAAAATATAGCTAATTGAGGAAAAATAAAATTTAGTTTCATTCTATTAATGAAATTTTTCTACCCAACGAACATAAATTTTTAAATATTTCGCAACCAATTCCATAAAATTTAGCAAGAAGAAAAAGTAAAAGTTGAATCTAATAACTACTACAACATCCTATCAAATTCATATACATTCATAATCAGGATAGAATGACTGCAGGAGAAAGTAATTCTAGCCTAAAACATGCTTGCAAAAATATTAAACTAAAAGGAAGTATACTTAATTTAAAATTTTAGCCTTATCCCTAAGTGAAAAAGGAAAAAAGCCTTAGTCTAACAACATCGTCTAACATGCCATTATAACCAAATGTAGCACAAGGTTCTAGAAAACTGGATAAGTTTAAATAGGGATCCTCCAAAGAAGTTCCTCTAAACTGGTTATTCTGCGCCGGTTGGATAATATCTGGATTTTTTTTAAATGAGTCAAGTTTTACGACATGGGTTTTTATATTCAGATGAATTTTATCTATCGTAATATTTATATAATCTCTCAACTATTTATGATGATTTTCCAAGTTATTATTTTGAATGTTTTTCATTTCTATTTCTAGGTCTTTATGTCCTTTTTTTTTCTAAATTTTATCTATTTTTCTAACTCAGGATTATAAGGAAAAAGTCCTGTGGATCCATTAATTTGCATACGCAACACAACAAACAATACATTAACAATTAAACAAATAAAATAAAAAAATATATTCAACGCAACAAAATATTTTCAAAAACACCTTGTTTCTCACACAAACAACTTTTTTTTTTCTTTTCACAACACTTTCAAGAAAAAAAAAATTCACACAAAAATAGTTTTCACGACAATACAAGTTTTTAAGTCTAAGCCTAATTATTTCAATTAAAATTCTCCTAAAATTCTTACTGAGGCTTCCCAGGCAACGACACCAAAAACCTGATGCGCCTTTAGTGTGTTTTTTTTGTGTGTTTTATCTAAATGCAATTCCCCGACAATGGCGCCGAAAACTTGATGTACCCCTTGTGTGTTTTTTTCAGCAAGTTTTATGTCATTGCAACTCCCCTGAGACGGTGCCAAAAACTTGACCCGATTTGTAATTACAGAGTAATTAAGCTTTCAAAAGACGACAAAAAACTTGACTTAATTTGTATTTAGCGGCTAATATGAAAAATTGAAATATTATGAAATATTGCAAATAGTTCACACACTATGGGTTCTACGCAAGTGCACACATCGCTTTAATTAATATAAGACTTTCTGATTAAGCCCTGAATATTGATCCCACAAGGAAGCGACGAAAGATATCCTTAGTTAAATTCCAGTCTACCACTATTGGTCCTTAGTTTGGAATGTCGATTAAAATGGTGTTTTATCTAGCAACTACTCCTAAATGCGAATGTTAAATGTAAGGATAGTAAATATTCTTAAATGCAAATATTAATTCTATGGATATCCCTTTCCAGATGAGTTGGTTTGGAGAATTTTAAAATGTTAAAAACTACTCTTCTTGTGTAGCGAATTGGATAATGTAAAGTAATCAGATATATCAAATATTGTATGTGTCTAATAGGAGCAATTTTAATTCTCTACCCAGATTTAGTGTTATAGAAAATCATTGGCTAATCTCAGGTTTAGTTCCTAAATCCGTGGTTAGGCTGGGAGGATACTAGATCTCACTCTAGAGCACCCACTTCCCTTCCCCTGAAGGCTAACACACACTTTAGTTCTTAAACTCTAAGTCCAATTTGGGGATTTTTGTCTGTCACCCTAAAATCTCCAATTTTATGCCGAATGATATATATATTTTCCTATTTATTTGCACTCAACCCCCATGAACTTCACCATTCATGGAATTTGAATGTGGTTCCAATGTTTTGAGAATTATACCACCCTCTTGAGTCTTAATGCAATTACAATGAATTTTAACACTACAACGGGCCCTTATTGTAATGTAAATGAAGTGCAAGTCAAAACCATCACATTTATAATTAAAACTTCTTCAAGCATGCATCACAATATCCTAAACATGAATCATACTCATTGAAAAAGAAAAGTAAAAAGGAAATAATGGCATAATCTTCTCATGCCACTATTTCTAAAAGAGAATAAAGGGTAAGAGAACTACATCATAAAGCACGAAGAAAACACAATGAAAAACTTAATTAAATCAAAGCAATTCCACTAGATAAGTGTTTACTAAATCATAAGATATTGAAGAACATAATACTTATCATTTTCTCCTTGAAAGAAAGAAGAAAATCTCTCTGACAAACTCCCCCGCTGATCCATGTAAGTCTAGAACATTCCCTTACATATTCTCTCAAAATCCCCTCACCAATCTCTCCAAAAAGATAGAAATCTACACTTCTAATCCTATTCTAAGATCTCAAAATATTCTCCACATTTCCCACTTACACAACATTTTTTCTGACATAAAGGCACCTTATTATAGTGTAGAGACAAATTTCATAAGAGATGCCTAAAGCAACCTTCCAAAAAGTGTCCAAATACATTTAATCTTCTAGAAATTCACCTAGGATCACGTCCAAACCGTCTCAGGCGCTGTGAGCGCCTTTTTGGGCGCCGTTGATGTCATTTTCATGTTACTTTTTGTACTCTAGCACTCTCAGCGCTGGTTCTAATGCCATCGACACCCATCCTACGTAGCTCAACCATTTTGCTTCATTTGGCTACATTTTTAGCTCTGCTTCACCTTGTTTCAGTTACGGTGCGTTGCTAACAGATAGACCTACAAAATAAGCATAACAACATCCTTCCCTTAAAGTGTAATTTTGTTCAAAAATGTGTGATAAGTGTAAAAGACAAAGACATATCAAAATGTGCTAGGATAGAATTTTCTTTCTTGCTTGTTTTTACTCCAAATTGCACCATTTTTGCTTCCTTTTCTCCAAAACTCCATTTTCTGTACTTGAAACCAAAGATATACAAAATAACTTCCTTTAAAGTGCAATATCAATGAAAATAACCAAATATAGAAATTAAAAGCATATGAAAAATTGAACTTTTTTAGGCGTATCACCGCTCCATAAAGACTTGAAAAGCTCCACTCTATAATGAAATTTTGTGACAATAGAAAGTAATTGTATTTGTTTTGAGCCTTGCAATTCACAAATCTGGTTGTATCAAAAATTTCCTTCCCCTTTCCTTTCTTAGTTTTAGGAGCCATACTTCAAATCTAGAAATTTTAAGTAAGTCATATTTATATAAGATTTAAAGGCTCTTAAACGTATTTTCTAAGTAAGTGAAGCTTTCATCCTTAGATTTTCCACCACAAATTCTAAAATTTTAGCAATTTTTGGCCTCCACTGAATGTGGACAAAATCCGTGGTGAAACAATAAAATTTTTATGCTAAAATGTAAATCTAACTTGGAAAAGAAGAAATGCACTATTTTTGGCCTCTAAAAGTTGAAACATCTCAAATTAGGAGAAGCATTAAGTGTCACTTTCAAAAACTAGAGGAAGGAGTAGAAGAAAGGTAAGAAATGTTTGTGGGCCATCTTAAATCCATTTTTTTGCCCTTATTGACCGGTTCAGCTGGTCTGGCTCCTAGTCGCCCTGTTGTTCAAATAGCTGGCGCTTAGCACCAATTTAAGGCCCAAGCACCAGGCCAGAATTTTTGAAAAACTTGATTTTAAATGAGGCACAGGAAGCCTAAGACCGCTAAATCAAAATTTAATATTAATTTAGCCTCATTCCAATAATTCCAACATCTTACAATGTGTATTTACTCCATTATAACTTCAAAACCCCATTCATTCCAACAATCAAATAAACCAAAATTTTCACAAACTTAACAGACTTTCATTACTAACAATTAAGTTTTACCACAACAGACATATCAAATCAATGCAACCAATCAAACCAATACTAATATAAATACTCAAAATTCTTGTAGTACCGAACACATCCTCTACTAGAATTGACACACTAATTGTTGTCATACACATATTTAATACATAAAATCCTCAAAAGTACCCTAATGATCAATAATTTTTGGCAACATTACCCTCCACCTTTTCAATTGATAGAAATTTGTGATTGTACATGTGTTAAAAAGGAACATGAGGATATTTATCAGCAACTTTATCACTAATCTGCTTGTTATCGTGATACATATTTACCTAATAATTTTGATAACAAGCCAAGTGGTTGAATTGGAGTTTCATCTGTCACTCCAAATGCTCGTACGGGTGGTAAAAGTCAGCTAGCTTGTTGTGCAAAATTCTCAACCCCTCTTCAAGTTTCATCTGTTTTCGATGATGTGCTCTAAACTTAGTGCTAAGAAGCCATTAAAATAAGGTTGGGAGACCTGGGCAATGTATTTTTCTCACTTGCGCCACTATTGCCTCGACTCTCCATTTAAGCAAGAAATATCAATTAAGCACTCAAATCTTCTCCAATTATTCTTCTCTCAAAAAAAAGTTCTGAGTTCTGACTTCAACCGATGAGATTTGGGGGATTTAATAGAAAAATTTGGATAAAAGTGTTCTGGGTGGTTTTACCCAAGTAATATAATTATGGTGCCTAGGTGCCAGCTTTTGCCCCTAGATGCCAGTGCTTATGTGAACAATGTTTTCCCATGCATCAAATTTTTCATGTTCCAATCATGTTCCAATCATCAAATTAGTGTAATTGCACCTCCTCACGTCTAATAGTTCTCATTACAACATCATATAGTCCTCAACAACAATGATTATAAATCAATCTAGAAAGAATATTATGGGTTGCTTCCAACAGGGTAGCCAGGCTATCCAATGTTATACTCAGATTGACCCAACATCATTATCACACACAAAAAATTTTAGTCAATGTCTGTTAAATTTAATTATTTGTTTAATTTTTGGATCTTTAATATCCACAAGACCAAAAGGATAGACTTTTATCATGATAAATGGCCCCAACCATCTAAACATAAGTTTTTCATGTAATAATTTTAATCGAGTATTGTATAATAAAATCTGCCGTTGCTGGTCCCAAGCCCAGATAAGAAAAGTGGAGGGTTGCGTTAGGTAGTCAACAGCCAGCGTAAAACTTGTCGAAAAAATCATGACATGAATCCTTTTGATCATTGTTGTAAGTGCTAGGGCTTTCCCGGAAGCGACGCGTTGTATAGCCTGAATACAGTGAAAAGTTTGCAACGGCCGCTACACCGGCGCCCGGGTGTAGTGTTAAATAAGCAAGGGTTCCCACATTACGG